>CM033477.1:27951393-28500391 GCA_019447015.1 Hymenochirus boettgeri
AGAAATTCCAAAATAAATACACAGTCCTATATTACTATATGTATATATGTGTGTGTATAGAAATTCCATAAAATAATACACAGTCCTATATACTATATATATATATATATATATATATATATGTGTGTTATAGAAATTCCATAAATAAATACACAGTCCTATATCTATATATATGTGGTGTGTATAGAAATTCCATAAAATAAATACACAGTCCTATATTACTATGTATATATATGTGTGTGTATAGAAATTCCATAAAAAAATACAGTCTCTATATTGCATATAATATGTGTGTGTGTATAGAAATTCCATAAAATATATACACAGTCCTATATTACTATATGTATATATATGTTGTGTATAGAAATTCCATAAAAATAAATACACCAGTCCTATATTACTATATGTATATATGTTGTGTATGAAATTCATAAAAATAAATACACAGTCCTATATTACTATATATATAAATATATGTGTGTGTGTTAGAAATTCCATAAAATAAATACACAGTCCTATATGCTATATATATGTGTGTGGTATAGAAATTCCATAAAATAATACACCAGTCCTATATCTATATTATATATATATATATTATATATATTTGTGTTAGAAATTCCATAAAATAAATCACAGTCCTATATTACTATATATATATATGTGTGTGTGTATAGAAATTCAATAAAATAAATACACAGTCCTATTTACTATATATATATATATATATGTGTGTGTATAGAAATTCCATAAAATAAATACACAGTCCTATATTACTATATATATATGTGTGTGTATAGAAATTCCATAAAATAAATACACAGTCCTATATTACTATAAATATATATATGTGTGTGTGTATAGAAATTCCATTAAATAGCACAGTCCTATATTACTATTTGTATATATATTGTGTTGTGTATAGAAATTCCATAAAATAAATCACAGTCCTATTTGCTATATTATATATATATAGATATATATATGTGTGTGTGTATAGAATTCCATAAAATAAATACACAGTCCTATATTACTATATGTATATATATTTGTGTGTGTGTTAGAAATTCCATAAAATAAATCACGTCCTATATGCTCTATATATATATATTATATATATATATATATGTGTGTGTGTGTGTGTGTGTGGTGGTGTGTGTTGTGGTGATAATTCATAAAATAATCACAGTCCATATTATATATATATATATATATATATATATATATATATTATATATATTATGATGTGTGTGTGTGTAAAGAAATTCCATAAAATAAATACCCAGTCCTATATTACTATATGTATATATTGTGTGTGTGTTATAGAAATTCCATAAAATAATACACAGTCCTATATTGCTACTATATATATATATATATATATATATATGTGTGTGTTGTTTGTGTGTGTGTTGTGTGTGTTTGTGTGTTTTTGTGTGTATAGAAATTCCATAAAAATAAATACACATCCCTAATTACTAATATATATATATATATTATGTGTGTGTATAGAAATTCCATAAATAAATACACAGTCCTATATTACTATATATTTATATATTATATGTGTGTGTGTATAGAAATTCCATAAAATAAATACACAGTCCTATATAATATATTTATATACTATATATGTTTGTGTGTATAGAAATTCCATAAATACTCCTACACGTCCTATATTACTATATATATATACTGTTTGTGTAGGTGTATACGCTATTCATTAACACATCGCCATTACAGCATGAAATTCAACAATATACATCAATACATCAGTCCTTCATATTTATATACTATATGCACACTGTGTGTGTATAGAAATTCCATAAAAAATACACAGTCCTATATTGCTATATATTATGTGTGTGTATAGAAATTCCATAAATAATACACATCCTATATAAATTCTAGTTTTATTTAATTTTTATGTAGTGTGTGGGGATAGATTCCATAAAATAAATACACAGTCCTTATTACTATATGATATATATAGGTGTGTGTATAGAAATCATATCCATCCAGAGTCCTATATTGACTATATATTATGGTAGAATATTAGTGTGATAAGTTCCAGTTCCATATATTATATATATATATGTGTGTGTGTGTATAGAAATTCAATAAACAAATACACACGTCCTATATTCTAATATATAAATATATATATTGTGTGTGTATAGAAATTCCATAAAAAAATACACAGTCTATATACTATATATATATATGTGTGTGTATAGAAATCCATAAAATAAAACACAGTCCTTATTACTATAAATATTATATGTGTGTGTGTGTGATGAGAAATTCCATAAAATAAGTACACAGTCCTATATTACTATTTGTATATATATGTGTGTGTGTATAGAAATTCCATAAAATAAATACCAGTCCTTATATTGCTATATATATTATATATATATATATTATGTGTGTGTTGTATAGAAATTCCATAAAATAAATACACAGTCCTATATTACTATATGTATAATATGTGTGTGTGTGTATAGAAATCCATAACAATAAATACACAGCTATATCTCTTATATATAATAGTTATATATATATTCTTATTCATTTGTGTTGTGTGTGTGTGTGGGTGTGTGTGTGTGTGTGTATAGAATTCATAAATAAATACACAGTCCTATATTGATATAATATATATAATAATATATATATTATATATATATGTGTTGTGTATAGAATTCCATAAATAAATATATTATAATATATATATATATATTATATATATTATATTAATATATATATATATATATATTTGTGTGTAAGTAATCCATAAAATAAAATACACAGTCCTATATTACTATATATATATATCTATAGGTGTGTGTGTATAGAAATTCCATAAAATAAATACCAGTCCTTATATTACTATCTATATAGCTATGTGTGTGTGTCATAGTAAATTCCCATAAATAAATACACACAGTCCCCTACTTACTATATATTAATTATATGTGGTGTATAGAATCATAAAACTAAATACACAGTCCTATATTACTATAACTATATATATATATTTGTGGTGTGTATAGAAATTCCATAAAATAAATACACAGTCTCCTAATTACATACTTATATATATCATATATGTGGTGTGTATAGAAATTCATAAAATAAATACACCATCCTACATTCATATATATATATATATATGTGTGTGTATAGAAATTCCATAAAATAAATACACAGTCCTATATTACTATATGTACATGTGTGTGTGTGTGTATAGAAATTTCATAAAATAAACACTTTCATCCAGAAACACAGAGGATGCAGAGCGAGCGTCTGCCGGCTTACTGTCAAGGTAGGCAACTACAAGGTAGGCAACTACAAGGAAGGCAACGACTAAAAATATAAACGGGCTGTCCAGTCATCCAATACTTAGGGGTAATAACTCCTTTATTTGTGCATATAACAAACCAACCAAAAAGGTTGTTTTTTTATATGCACGAGTAAAGGAGGTTTTACCCCTATTTGTAAGTATTAGAGACTGGACAGCCCTTCTTTATAGTTTTTGGAGTGGTCTACATTGGTGACAGTAAGGGGGCCACTGCAACTAAAGCATGCTGGGTGTTGTAGTTTCCAAACATCTGGAGTGGCAAGGAATTGTGGGTTACTGTGTGGGATTTACTCTACATATAAAGGGCAAATAACTCAAACTAACAAACTAACTCAAACTAACTCTTCTTCTGTTTTATTCTTCCACTTTTTTGCACTGTATCTCCTCCCACAGTTTTTGAGCTAGAGACATGAAATTTGGTACAGACTGGCAGGGAATATAGGAGAAGTGTGCTATCTTCTAGCTAAGGAATCCACGGAAGCATTACAGCGTTATCGGCACATTTCGGGACATTTTTTCCCATAGACTATAATGGTAACAACCCTTAAATGTGAATAGTTCAAGGTTTACGGGTCATGAGATCAAAACAGTTTGTTTTCATGGTCAACAAACACATACCCCCAACCTCACACGGGTACTCACACCTACTGACCTACCCTTTTATTCCCATGGCAGCCATACTTAAAGGGTATGTCCACCCTTAAATTGATTTTTTGATATAGCCTTCCCCCTTTTTATCTTTAGAAAGCTCCCCAAACTTTTACTTACCTCCCCTCTTTCCTCCGCCGCGCTCCCGGCCCTCTGCTTGCGAGAAAATGCAAGCAGAGGGGCGGACCGGCAGTTTTGGGGGTGGACATGCCCTTTAAACGGTAAATAAAGTCAAAAAACAAATTTTGATATATCCTTAATAAAAGATAGTTTTATAATTGTAAACACAAAAAAAGACATACCCCCTCAACCAGACTCAGGTACAAAAACCTACTGACCTACCCTTCAATTTCCGTGGCAGCCATAATTAAATATAAACAAATAAACATATTTGTTTATATTGGAATACTGAATGGATTAAAGGGAATAAAATGAACAGGGTTATTTCTTGCGAGGAAAGTAAACAAGGATTTGAAAGATTTCTTGCCATGGGTAATTCATTTCCTGCAGGTGCAGGGAGGGTTTAAAATATTGGGCAGAAAGCCAAGCGGCAGTAAAAATGTAATGTATGACAGCCTGCAGGGAAGCCCCTGATTAGCAATGGGATCTCCTATTAGGGAACCACCAGAGGTCACAGCTGGTCAACTCTTCTGTGCTCCAACCGTCTCTCCCCTAAACCTAGACTCTAGATCCCCCTACATGATCCAGGTTAATCAGGTGGCCTAACAATTTAGCAGCATTTAGCTATGGCTGGATTGCTGAACAACGTAAGGCAGTGATGGGCTTTGTCCTTTCCTCATTGCAGTGATTCCTTCTACTCATTTATCCTTCCCCTCTAGATACTGGCGAGCATCCTGTTTGTATGTAGATCAATAAAGAGACCCTTGTTTGTTTGACTACGATTGATGCACGTGACAATGTCTTATGTCTGTACAAAGCTTTACTGACCCCTTGGCCACCAAGGGGGTCTTCTCACCCTTGTCTTTTCATTATGAATGCATCATTTTATCTAGTAGCATAACGCAGGAATGTCCAACCTTTAGGCCAAAATAATCCATGTTTTAAAATTCCCAGCATTCCTTGCTGTAGAGTGCTTGTAGGGGAACGCTGGGATTGTCTGGAGGCCCATCAGCTAGAGATCCCTGCATTAGATGGGGGCAGAACTTAAAAGGATAAGTTCACACAAAGAATGGGAGGTAAAGGGGCTATGTCTTACCTCCCGAAACAGGAGACGGAAACAAAGCATTACAACTTACCCACAAGCGCGATCCACATAGCTCCTTTACCTACCATCCTTTAATTGATGCAAAAAAGAAGTAGTTCGCTTTCTGGGTGAACTATTCCTTTAAAGGGTTAGTCCACTGGGAAATAAATCAGCGTTCTAACAGCATTAAGTAAACCAGCTATGTCCTACCTCCCATTCTTCACTTAATGCACCAGGAGAAAGGATCAAACTTACCCGCAATGCGATCCACCGCTGGAACCTCTGACAGGGAATAACTGCTTCCGACTGTAAGTAAATTATAGCGCACGTCGTGCATGCATGCTATAGCGTACTTACAGATGGAAGGAGTTGGGACCTGTCAACATTGCTTTATTTCCCAGTGAACTAATCCTTTAACAATATTAAACAAAGGGAAAAAAAGAGATGAAATAAATCCAACCGTATTGTGTCTGGATGTGGTCGTAGCTTGTTTGGCATTGGAGGAATCACCATGTTGATCGCTTTGTAATAATATCAGCTCTGCGATGTTGTTTATTTTATTAATAACCATGGTAACGAGCAGTTATTGTTCAGCAATACATTGAAATCCCCACATCTGCCTCTGTCACTGGGCGTCAGTTGGACAGCACCTAGTCCAGCTAATTATGGGTCTTATGGTTACTATGGCAGCTGCATTACTTTCCAGTATCTTCTGATGGATATTCCCAGTATGGAAACCTAATAACCACAGCTACGCCATGTCCAGAATTCAGATTCCTATCTGTCTAAGGGTGAACGTGACCCAATGTACTAAAGATAAGGGCAGGTTTAACAGCATGTGCTAGCAGGGGCATTGTGCCCATTAGGGAAACTTGAAAAACTTAGGGGGAGATGCAATAAATTTCAGTATTGCAACTGGCCTGCACTTGTTCCTGCGATGCCCATTGATACATAGCCCAGTGATATAGTGCCCATTGATACATAGCCCAGTGATACATAGCGCCCATTGATACATAGCCCAGTGATATAGCGCCCATTGATACATAGCCCAGTGATACATAGCGCCCATTGTTACATAGCCCAGTAATAAATAGCGCCCATTGTTACATAGCCCAGTGATACATAGCGCCCATTGATACATAGACCAGTGATACATAGCGCCCATTGATACATAGCCCAGTGATACATAGCGCCCATTGTTACATAGCCCAGTGATACATAGCGCCCATTGATACATATCCCAGTGATACATAGCGCCCATTGATACATAGCCCAGTGATACATAGCACCCAGTGATACATAGCCCAGTGATACATAGCGCCCATTGTTACATTGCCCAGTGATAAATAGCGCCCATTGTTACATAGCCCAGTGATACATAGCACCCATTGTTACATAGCCCAGTGATACATAGCGCCCATTGATACATAGCCCAGTGATACATAGCCCCAGTTATACATAGCCCCAGTGATACATAACCCAGTAATACATAGCGCCCATTGATACATAGCCCAGTGATATACATAGCGTCCCCATTGTTACATAGCCCAGTGATATAGTGCCCATTGATACATAGCCCAGTGGATTTAGTGCCCATTGATACATAGCCCGGTGATACATAGTGCCCATTGATACATAGCCCAGTGATACATACGCCCCATTGATAATAGCCCAGTAATACATAGCGCCCATTGTTAAATAGCCCAGTGATAATAGTGCCCATTGATACATAGCCCAGTGATACATAGCCCCCATTGTTACATAGCCCAGTGATAATTGCCCTTGATACATAGCGCAGTGATACATAGCGGCCATTGATACATACCAGTGATACATAGCCCCATTGATACATAGCCCAGTGATACATAGCGCCCTATGTTACATAGCCCAGTGATATAGCGCCCATTGTTACATAGTCCAGTGATACATAGCCCCATTGTACATAGCCGTATACATAGCGCCCATTGATACATAGCCTAGTGATATATAGCGCCCATTGATACATAGCCCAGTGATACATAGCCCCATTGATACATAACCAGGATACATAGCGCCCATTGATACATAGCCCACTGATACATAGCCCCATTAATACATAGCCCAGTGATACATAGCGCCATTGATACATAGCCCAGTGATACAAAGCGCCTATTGATACATAGCCTAGTGATACATAGCTCCCATTGATACATAGCCCAGTAATACATAGCGCCCATTGATACATAGACCAGTGATTACATAGCGCCCATTGATACATAGCCCAGTGATACATAGCGCCCATTGATACATAGCCCAGTGATTTTTATCAGTGCTACCAAATACACAGGTCTTAAATGCAGACAATTGTAAGACTAGAATCAGAATGTAAAATTAGTGGCCAATCATACTACATCAAGCCTACCTCTCTCCTGAAAGATTGTCCCGCATTTCCCCCTCTCATTCCTCTGAATGTCCCAAATGCCATCAAACACCAGCTGATATCTGGCATCTACTATGGAACTGTCCAAAAACCAATAGGCACAAAATCACACACAATCTATCATCAAAACTACCATACCCAATACCGCACAAACCTAAATTGTGTATACTGGGGATCCCAGAGACAGAACACTGGAATAAATATGAACAAATATTCATCTGTGAGGCTTTGTTCTATGCAAGAAGAACCATAATATTATCCTGGATGGCCCCCACTACCCCCAAACTAACAGGCTGGAAAAATGTGGTGACCCAAATGCTCCTGTATCTAAGAGTAATATATATAAACAGAGAAACCCTTGACAAATATAACAAAATATGGTCCTGCTGGGACTTATAGAACTAACAGAATAACACACAAATCCCTATCAGTACCTCAAAATAATCTACGTAACTGAACCAATGGCCACCCCATGGCTGCAAATGTTTAAATCTAATCCCTCAAGTACAATTAGAACTTATTTCCACATGACCTGGACGTCACAGGTTTCTGAACTTCCCTCCCCCCAAGTTATCTTCCCTCCCCCCAAGTTATCTTTCCTCTCCCCCCAAGTTATCCCCCCCCCTAGTTATCTTCCCTCCCCCCAAGTTATCTTCCCTCTCCCCCAAGTTACTCCACCCCCAAGTTGTCTTTCCTCCCCCAAGTTATCTCCCCCCAAGTTATCTTCCCTCCCCCCAAGTTATCTTCCCTCTCCCCCAAAGTTATCTTCCCTCCCCCCCAAGTTATCTTACCTCTCCCCCCCAAGTTATATTCCCTCTCCCCCAAGTTATTTTCCCTCTCCCCCCAAGTTATCTTCCCTCTCCCCCCCAAGTTATCTTCCCTATGCCCCCCAAGTTATCTTCCCTCCCCCAAGTTTCTTCCCTCCCCCAAGTTATCTTCCCTCTCCCCCCCAAGTTTTCTTCCCTCCCCCCAAGTTTACTTCCCTCCCCCCCCCAATTATCTTTCCCCTCCCCCCGTTATCTTCCCTCTCCCCCCAAGTTATCTTCCCTCTCTCCCCCTCACCCAAGTTATCTTCCCCCAGCTATCTTCCCTCTCCCCCCCAGTTATCTTCCCTCTCCTCTCCCAAGTTATCTTCCCCCCCAAGTTATTTTCCTCTCCCCCCAAGTTATCTCCCTCCCAGCTATCTTCCCTCTCCCCCCAAGTTATTTTCCCTCTCCCCCAAGTTATCTTCCCTCTCCCCAAGTTATCTTCCCCCCCAAGTTATCTCCTCTCACCCCCAAGTTATCTCCCCCCAAGTTTCTTCCTCTCCCCCCCAAGTTATCTCCCCCCCAAGTTATCTTCCCTCTCCCCCCAAGTTATCTTCCCTCTCCCCCCCCAAGTTATCTTCCCTCCTCCCCCAAGTTATCTTCCCTCCCTGACCCCAAGTTATCTTCCCCCCCCCCAAGTTATCTTCTCTTTCTTTCCCTTATTAAGTTAAATGTAGGTACCGGAGATTTGTTATTCTATACTGTCCTTTTGTCTGTAATTTTGGATAACTTTTCTAAAATAAACAAATTAGTGGCCAATAAATGGATTGATATCTGCATTTACCGATGCTGATCCGATGCTGATCCGATGCTGATCCCTTATAAATACGGCCCAAGGTTCCTATAACTGTGCAACACGTGGAGGACTTCTGGGAACATATCAATAGGCCGGAGGTTGTCATTCTTTACATTCTTTCATCAGGAAGAAGAAGTAAAACAAATGGGAGAAGAAAAAGACTAGAAGCTCACTGAGCACGTGCACGTCTGTACCTTGTCAGCGACCATCACCTAGGGGCACTGATTGTCACTGGGAAGGCAAACTACTGTCTGTTATGGGTCATTCAGATGGAGTAAATGTGTATTTTATCAAACAAGATTTATTGTCTTTGGAATGCAGACCATTCCACTTATTATTTCTACTTATTATTAGATATTGAGATATTGGATTGGGAAACATGTAATTCTGAACACACCCAGAATATGCATGGAAAGTCTATAATTAAAAGGCCTTACAAAGCCCCGACCTCCATAACTCTAAAATAGACCATTCCATGACACGTATCTTCCGCTCGCAGGGCTTTTAAATATAAACACACCCAATGTAGGTCAAACCCCCCCACTGTGGACAGAAAAGGAAATGAGACTGTGCTACATGGTCAGACGCTGATTAAGATAAGGAGAGGTTTGCACTGCGACACTCTATACAGGGAGAGCACATTGCAGGGCAGCACGTGTGGAGGAGGAGATGATTACTGACGCCCTATTCTGTACCTGTTCTGTGTACAAGCAAAAGGCAGTTTGGGCAAAGGCAGTTTGTGTGGGAGCTTGGCACTGCCCATTGCCTTTTCCTCCTGTATGAGATTTTATTTGTCCCCTCAAAATCATTAAATTATGACTTGGCAGCCTTTTCCCATTTAGATTATATTGTATATGGTATATGGTAATTATTATTATTTATCTATTTAGCATTTAAAGCCGTATTTACAAACCCACGGTATCAGTAATTATTGTTACTTTCTAGACCGGTCGCATCCTACATTTCTGAATGACATTAAAAAATATCACTACAGATCAGTATTTTACAATGTCCGTAAGGGCTGGGCCACATCTGAGCGATTTAACACACATGACGATTGCGACCCAATTGCGTGTTAAAAAGCGCACGCGTGTAGCCCAATTGGAGTGGCCACACTAGGTGTGCTGACACTGTTTGCGAAAATGGATGGACTGGGATCGCAGCACAAGCAGACACCAATATGCATGAAGTGAGTGCGGTCTTTATAAAATCACCCTTCATCCTCATGCTTTTATATAGATGCAGATCTCTTCTGTGACTTCTTATATCTTATAATTTACACAAGGGGTTACCATATCCACTGTAAGGCACAATATACAATACAGAGCTACTCAACTATGTTGCATCAGTAGAAACACCTGAATGGTTGTATGGATTAACAACACCGGCAAATCAGTGTTGTCCTGCTACCCTGGGCAACTATGCCATATCCTTGAGAAGGCCTGGGCATGGGCAGAAAGATAGGATAAAAATATAATGCTAATTAATAGCACACAAAGGCAAATTTTGCATGGCATACCTGCCCATGCTAATATCCCCCAGAGATGAGACTGTCATTTGGGAAGTATCTGCCGTTCCACGTTCCAGCTATCTAGAGTTTAACACCATTGGATTTCCTTTTATTTCCGTGGATTATCATATTGGGATTTACAAGCAGTTTAGTATTAGCCCATATGTACTAATGAAACAAACATCTGTGCACCACAAGCTAAACAGCTGAATATTGCTTTCAAAGCCAGTAATATATTTTCCCCCCTATGGTTTTAAATATGGATGTTCATCATTTACTGCATGGTACTGCATGCTCCTTTATACATGTTCAGGGAGATACAGTATCCTATAGCTGGAAAATAGGTGCAAATCCCTCTCTAACCAATGTACTATCTGGTTTGCACTCATTTTGCACTGCCTGCGCCATGTTTTGGAATTCGTGCAGCGCAAGCAATTAAGTTCTTTTAGCGACGACCTTTGCGTTAGTTTTCAGCCAAAAATGTAGTCTTTTCAATTGTGGTTAAAAAGCCTGTAAAAAGATCAAACCTAGCACTCGTTTTTACAATGTATCAACATTCCCAAAGTGTTTAATACATTGCAGGAAGGAAGTGCAGGTAGGTTGCAGTAGGGAAATTTATTCAATCTCCCCTTCGTCCCTAACACCCAGATGAACTGGTCCAGGGTCCCATCTAACAGATATCAGCAAATTGTGGATTCCCAACGGGTAAATTGTGAGGTGCACCCCCTGAGGCCTGTGCCACGTCAGGTAAGTATCAAATCGATATAGAATATGCAAGGAAGCACACTCAGGTGTGAGGAAGGGGGTTGGACCCCCCGAAACGTTGTGTATCTGGCTTGTATGTTGAGCACTCAATAAATGAAAGTTTGCTATTAACTTCTACCCGAGTGTGCCTCCCTGCATATTCTATATTGATCCCATCTAACAGAACAGAAGTTTAGAAAAGTCAATAAAAATAGTCACAGGGGTTGGACTCTATGGAAAAGCCATCTGATTGGTGGCCCCTACCTCCAGAGACTTCCATGGGTAAGTGTGTAGCATAACTACTGGGCATGTGAACAGCTGTTTAGCATGCAGTAAAAGTAGCCACAATCAGCTGTTTAAAACTGCTGTCAGTTCGGTATCGGTCTTTTAAACAGTTGATCGCACCTACCTTTACTACATACCTGCAATTATCTGTTTAAAAACAGCTAATCGCAGTGCCGATGGGCAGAGGGGGGTGTCAGGGGCCCGGCCATGAAAAAGAGAGTTTCTGTACCAACTTGGCAAATGGAAGAGGTAGCAATGGACCTTACCCAGCTTACCGGAATTTAACTGGCTTGTTCTAAAAGAGGAAAATGACAGACAAGTAATGCAACACAGCATTTTCAAACCTCCCATTTAAAAAAACCCCAAAATGATGTACTCTACTTCTCCTTTAAATAATACATCGTATAACTTGAATGCACTGATCACGCAATTTCGCTTTTAATAATGGACTTTGAATAGTGGAGCGCACATCCGCTTTCTTGCAATTCTCAATTAAAACTCATTCATCAGCTTCCTACGATTTCCATAAGACTACATTCTACTAACTAGAAAACAATCTGCAGTGTGTATGTAAACAAGTCTCAGGAAAGTGTGGACTTTTGCATGGCAGGCTTTTAGAGATGTTATACCATCTGTTAGGCGTTTAGAGCACTGCACATGCTGGCTGCAGAACTAGAGCACCAACTTAATTCACTCTGCACCTGATGTCATCAATGCTTCAAAAGAATGGCGAGGCAATTTTGGCTTCTGCATGACTGCTTAAAGGGCATCTATCCCGAAAAATAGGTTATTTTATACTGACCATAACTGGAAACATTAATTCTTCCCAGCCACCACTGTATCATTTTGTTGTTGATCTGCCCCCTATTTCTTTAGATATTCAAACTAAAACTTCTTATATTTCAGCTGTCAATCAAGTTCCTTGCTCTCAAAAACTTTTCTTCTGAGTAGTTTTATTGTAACTAGAATGGTGACAGAGTTTTGACAGTTGGAATGCTGTATCTTGTGTGCAGGCTTGACAGTTGGTTTGTGGGAAAAAGTCAGGTTGGGTGGAAGTGGGAGTGGTTAAAAGAGGGAGGGAGGATACTGCTCCTAAACAAAATGTGTGCTGGATTGAAGGCATGCAGCAACACACGCAAATCAGAGTAAGTGCTACTGACATGTATTCGATTATAGATTAAGATGAGGCAAAGTCATTTTTTCGGTATAGTGTCCCTTTAATACACAAATACTGTAGCTTAATGAAATAAGAGACTTTTGGGTAATTAGCCACTTATATTCAGCCAATTGTTCTCAGCTCTGCTGCCTTCAGAAAGGTTGCTGCCTCTTCACAAAGCTGCACAAGGTCTTTAGAAGCTCACACATGCTCAGAGGAGGTGGCTCGGAAAAAAACAGCCATTGGCCATGCCACCATCTGTCATGGCTATGGTAGCAGGAAAACCAGATGAATACAAGGCAAGTGGTTAAAGGGGAAGGTCAGTGGAAATACATATGCTTTTCAGAAAAAAGAGCAGTATGTTTTCATCCCAATGACCTTAATCTGCCCATTCAGCATTTTGTCTGTGTATAAATAAATGCAACCGAAATACTGACTTCCTGTTTGCAGGACCCCTCGTAGAGACCATTATGGTCTTGCCCATGACCCAGAGCCTAGGTTGATTCAGTTGCTCAGTAGAGATCTATTTGACCCATGCAACAGCCAATCAGTAGAAATAACTGTTGGGAACATTCTAAGGATGTGGTGCATCCTGAGAAGAAGAAGGACCGTTAGAACCTGAAATGGCAGCTCATTAATCTCAATAGCAGGGAACAGCAAAGAGTATGAAATCAACTAATTTTTCAAAATGGGAGAGAATATGTAGAATAACTAGGTATGCATTACACAAACTAACAATTAAACAAATATTAAAATTTCCACTGAACTGTCCCTTTAAGGGGTTTGAAATTCTTGCAGTTTGGCGGTTTCTGCTTAAATACAAATTTTGATTTGGTGATAGACATTCTGTAATATGCAAATAATTCTTACAAATAGGATTTATTGGTATATTCCGTCTTTCTTGTGTAGATCTTTAGCGACCTTCTGTTGGGCTTACAGAACATTACACAAGTGCAAGAACAGAGGCCCCATCTTTAGGCTGGTTTTAATGGTGTCAATGCTACTGTAGTTTAAATGTTGGTGCTCTAACCAAAACCCAAGATAATATTTACACAGTAAATCATATACTTATGGTAATGCTGCCTACCAGAGCTCACATGATCTGGATAACTCAGTATACAATGAAAAGAGGCTTCATAATGTTCCATTATCTCACCGATAGCTTTCTGCATTTCTTCCAGAATTCTGTGTCTCTAAGGACGCTCAGTGCCAGTCATTGTGTCATCAATGTGTTTGCTAAATTAAGAAAAGATTGTTTTCTGTTGTCATTCCCTAAACTAGTGGGTTATTCAGGGTTTAAATCTTGTGCACACAAAACCTTTCGATGCACATTTCTGTTTGTCAATATATGAAGTGGCAGTAGTAATGTGTGTGTTTGGTGGGGGATTCTCTGTAGACATTGACAGAATAATAGAATGCACATGTAAATAAGATGCATATTTTACTGTTTAAAGGGGATTTAGGACAAAATCTACCATAACTAAAACTGCACCGAAATCTTACACAGGCATGATCAGTTAGATCAAGTAAGAGGTGGTTGATCCACAAGTCTATGTTAGATTGAGAACAAGGGAACGTAAGTTATAAACTAGTAGTAGTCCAATACCATTGGTTTATAAATGGGGTAAAAGGATACTTACCCTTATTACTTGAATATAAGCTGCCCGAGTATAAGCCAAGGTACTTATTTTTACCCGAAAAACGAGTATAACTGATTGGCCCAAGTATAAGCCGAGGGTAGAAATTATGACCACTACTGCCTTCTGATTCAGTATTGTTTTTAGGCTTTAATTGACCCTTTTATAATATACAGCAGAATTCCCATACAGTAGTAGAAGATCTTATTGGTGCCAATATAATAAGCCAAATCCATTATCCCCCAATTCCTTGCCACTCCAAAAGTTTGGAAACTACATGCTGGGAGTTGTAGTTTCAAAATATCTGGAGTGGCAAGGTTCAACAAACGTTTTAGTGGCAAGGGTTAACAAACTGCCCACCTCTAAACCCCCATAAAGGAAGAGGCACTTTGTCTCACCCGCTCCACTGACAGGAGAGTCAGTCCTTCTCAGTGAGGGCTGAGAGGAAGCATAACTTACGTTCCATACAGTAATAGCCAAATCCAGTATGGATATTACTGTATGGGAATTCTGCTGTTCATTTAAAGGGCAACTAAAGCCGAAGTTGGAAAGTGGAACAAATATTCATTGTACACAACAGTCCTTGGGACTGCACTGGGCATTCACCTTAGCTCAGTTCTTTAAGTCATAAAGTGAGTTTAGTTTCCATTACATAGTGAAGAAACTGAAGTTTTCAGAAATAAATGTAATTTTCAAAAAAAATTTAAATTCAGTGAAAACAATAAACAAGGCAACTTGCTAAATATAACAGGAGGTTTAAATATGGGAAGTCAGTGAAGTCATTAAGAAATGTAACATGGTCCAGAAACTGTAGTGTAGTAGTATCGAGAAACATGGGGGACTTTAGGGCTAAAGGTGGGTACACACCATACAATTCTTACTCTTGGCCAACCGATCGAGGCTTCTGACCGGTCGGCCAGGAGGAAGGACTGTCGGTCGCGGAAAAAGCAGCCACATTCCACAGTTAGAACGGTCGGTGATTGGTCGGAGCTGCCATACAATAATTTGGCTGGACTAACCAAAACACTGAAATGCTGGTTGGTCGGGCTGAAATATTGTATGTTGTGTACCCAGCTTTAGCCACACCAGCATGTTTTTTGCTGTGTTTTGCAATCTATTTGCACTTTGCAATCCGCAATGGCATTTTATTTAGAATGTAAATCTCGGAAAGTAGACCCCATTGTGTGTGATGCGATCAGTTGCGATTTTAGCGAGCGATCAACACTTTTGTCAAAATCGAACTTAATACAAGTGTATGGAAGCTCATAAAAAAGCAGATACGAACAATATGACATGCAATTTTTTATATAATCACAAAAGCGGATAGAAGCGGACACAAGCAGATGGCAAAAGCGGACAGAAACTTACAGCGATTTTTTGTGCATTGTAGTGTGGCCTCAGCCTAAGGTCAAGGTCACAATACAATGCCCGGAAATCGTGCACGCACGCTATTCTGGTGTGGTTGTGCACATTGTCGCACATTCGTTGACTTTGTGCTATAGTAACGCCCTACCCCAATAATTACTGGTTGACCTGCCCATGACCTCTTATCAAAACTGAGCAGTCAGAAAACCAGTTGTTACTAGGAAGGAGTGGCTGCAAAAATCAGGAAATGCCAAAAGCACCAATTTCAGTGGTGACAGTTGTAACTAAATTAAAGGGACACTAAACTCCCATATTCCAAAAAAACAACTCTTTGCCATTCGTTTGTATTATTCACAGGGAGGTGAGAACGCTTATTCTCACCTCCCTGTGAATAATAGGACGCTCGGGGGACCTGGAACTTACCATACCGCCGCTCCACTCGCAGCCGCTCCTTCACTGACAGCCGCTCTGTCCCGACCGCGCGCCCTATCTTAGGCGTATGCACGCCAATACAAAAGATAGGACGCGCGATCGGGAGAGAACAGCTGTTCTATGCAGGAGCGACTTGCGAGAGGAGCGGCGGTAAGGTAAGTTCCAGGCCCCCCCGAGCGTAATATTATTCACAGGGAGGTGAGAATAAGCGTTCTCACCTCCCTGTGAATAATACAAAAGAATGGCAAAGGGTTGTTTTTTTGGATTTAGGGTTCCTTTAAAGAATTAATTTAGTCTAATTTGCATTTCAGCATTACTTTCCCTTTTAATGGCCACGCTGTAAACATCTTGGTCTGGTCTGGTGCATTGGGTGTATTTTAGCTCAGCCCCTTCCACAATATTTGGATAAATGAATTCAGTGTAATACTTCAAACAGACAGGCTCTGCTTCCCAATGCTTTCCAGCCCTATCCTGAGTTTAGTCCTTCATGGTTTTCTCCTTTAGGGGTTGGCAGGGTCACAGTAAATCTCTCATTAGTAGACATCACGTTGACAACGGGAGATGCACCTCTTTTGTCATGAAGCCCGAGGCGAGATTTGGTGAATGCTCTCAGGGGTCAGAATATCAAAGAAACAGCTGAGCATCTTGTTGGCCTATAAAAAAGGAAGAAAAATGAGAGACTAAGAAAAATATTAAAGAAAAACGTGAAGGAATATGGGAAATGCTAAAGAGTAGTAAGATGCTTAGAAATGCAGTTCATGTTCATTTTATTGCTCATTCCCAAGAGCCCCAACGAGAAAGGAATTCATACCTAGCAAATTAAATTTAGAAAAATAAATGCAATTTAGAACAATTGATTCTGTGTTTCCCAGCATCTGGTTTGAGTCATGTTTATGTCTACACATTGCTGGTCTGAATCCCTTCCTTTTTTATTAAGTGACATTCCCATTGTGTTCTTCCTACCTGGGATTCCGTATGAGGACAGAGAACTCCTGAAGTGAAGGTCTGCAAGGGGGGATAATGCCAGTCAACACTGAAATTTAAATAAGGGAAAGGTAAGTAATTTGATATATAACTATTCCGTGAATCTACAGGTCTGGGTGCATGATATCTTCATTAAACAGAAATACTTTCCAGTCATACTTATTGTTTTATCATGAACAAAGTCCAAACCTCATCTACTTGAAAGAGCAAAATCAAAATGTGAAACTTCTACATAGATTATACAGCATTTTTAATAATGTTTGTAAGAGAGGCCAATAGGAAACAGGCTAATGTAGGTAATAGTAAAAGGGCTAAAGAGCAACTAGATGTTAGAATGTTTCAGCATAGGTCATAGGTATCCAACCTTTGGCCCTTGGAGACAAATTGTGGCCTGTGGTCAGGCAGGCTTATGGGCAGAAACTGGGTGGGCCAGGGTTAGTGTCTGGGCGAGCCTTGGGGTATAGTTGGTACTGGATGGGGAGGAGCCACAGAAATGGTCTGGTTACTGTGGTGCTGCTTGTGCGGACTCCAGCCTAAAGCATGTTTAGCACCCCTGGTATAAGTTGAGCAGAGATCTGGGCCGGATTTCCCACTAGGCCACCTAGGCTGTGGCCTAGGGCGGCACAGCCACCAGGGGCGGCAAAAAGAAAGAAAGAAAAGGGTAAAGCAGCATTGCCTCCCCATTTTAAATTTACATAATGCACGTTAGTTGCCACACAGCAGAGCTTTACCGGTTTCTGTTAAATCAGAAATGGGCAGCGATTGCCGATTTGCTAGGGGGGCAGGTCCCTCCCCCACTTACAAAGCTATGCTTCAGCCAATAAATAACCGCGTACAGGTGTACAGGCAGTACAAGTTAGCTGGCCTAAGGGAGAAAAAAGTGTAAATCCGGCCCTGGCAGAGATGTAAGGTAAGGGTGGGGCCAGCAGTGGGTAAAATTGGGAACAGCTTCCCTGGTTGCTGAAAAGGTAACCAGAGGCCTTAGTTCAACATTATTCTATATTATACTGGGTTATTAAAAGTTGCTTAAAATGAGTAGAGATTTCCTTTCAAACTTTTTTGCTTTCCTTTGTATCAATTTGGCTGAGGCCACACTAAAACGCACAAAAAAGCACTGTGAATTTCTTCCACTAAGTGTGATTTTGACAAAAATGAACCAAAAATTCTGATCGCATGCATTATAAAATTGCCACGGATCGCAGTGCAGGGACCTACTTCCCAAGATTTACATCAATCATTATATTTACTTTATCTAAATGTTTAAATAAATCCCAAAACAGCAATCTTTATATAGAAACCCCCCTATGCATTTTCTGTTACCAAAAATGTGTCTAAAGTTATTTATCCAAAAAATTCCAGGTGTACTGTGGCACACTGCTGTTGGCTTATTAGGTGCAGATCCTCCAAGCCTTCTACTTCCAGGGTTACAAATACCAAGCAAGGTGTAGTAGAGAGGAGCACACTACTTTAGTGATGAATTCATTTATTCTGTGCAAAAAAACATACAATGTTTTGAGACTCAAGGTCTCTTCCTCAAGTAGTGTGCTCCTTTCTACTACACCTTGCTTGGTCTAAAGTTCTTTACAGACCACGGCTGTTTCCTCTCCGACTCCGCCTCTACAGAGTAGGCAGCTTCCAGGAATGGCTGTCAGTAAAATCATGGCCAATCCTTGGTGGCCATTCCCAAGCTGCCTTCTCTGCTGCTGTGCAAACTGTAAACCAGCTCCAACAGCAGAGAGGAGCTTTGGTATGTAAGAAACTTTAGAAACACCTTTTGTACAGGCTTAATGGAAAATCCCCTTTTGGGCTTTGTTTTTAACCTATATATATATTGCTGTTCAGAGGATGGACTTTCCCTTTAACATGTCTCATTCTTCAAGCACTGCATATAAGAAACATCAGAATAGCTATAGCAGAAGGTTAATGATAAAACACGTCAATGCATTCTCAGAGGAAAAGTGATCCGTAGTTATATTAATCAATCATCTACATTTCATATTGTCACTTATCACGAATCTAGTAAATACAATTACAGAGTCTAAGCAAAAGAATGCACATTATGAAGAAATATCGCTTGCTTCGCCTGTCAAAACACAGCACATACTAAACATGAAGAAGCTCTATTAAGACAGAAGATCATTAACATACACACTCCTGTTGCAATATGGTATTTTATGGTACCGCAACTTATAATATCAAGCCCAAAATTAAAGGAGAACTAAAACAGATTTTCCAGATTTAAAGCCAATACATTCTAAAGAGGTTAAAGCAGAAGTAACTAGAAAGGGAAAGTTTAAGTATAAACTTTGAATTTATCTTGAAAGACTGCATTTTGGAAGGGAATGTGTGTGTTTGTGCTGCAGATTTTAAAACTCAATAATGCCAATCATGAGGACATTGTTGTTTTTTACTTACCCTTTAAATATGGCACATGAATTAAAGGCAGGTCAGTTGGTGTGTGCACTCGTGTCAGTTTGGGGGATAAAAGACTAACTTTTTTGATGATTGGTCAAAATGATTTTTATTTTTACTATACTTACCCTTTAAATATGATTGCCACATGAATGAATGGATACCTCAGTTGGTGTATGTACCTGTGTCAGGTTGGGGGGTTAAAAAAACTAACTTTTTTGATGATTGGTCAAAATTAGTTTTTTTTACTTTAGTTACCCTTTAAGTATGGCTGCCACAGAAATGTATAAGTAGATCAGTAGGTGTGTGTACCTGGGTCTGGTTGAGGGGGGTATGTCTTTTTTTGTGTTTACAACCTAAACTATCTTTTATTGAGGAAAAATCTAAATTAGTTTTTTTTTAATTTTATTTATCCTTTAATTATGGCTGCCAAAGGAATAAAGGGTAGGTCAGTAGGTGTGTATACCCGTGTAAGGTGGGGGGGTATATGTTTTTGCATGTATGACCATATAACTAACTTCTATTGATGATGGATCAAAATTAGTATGGCTTCCATGGGAATGGAAAGGTAGGTCAGTAGGTGGGTGTACCTGGGTCTGTGTGGGGGGGTTGGGGATATCACCGTTTGTATTTATGACCATGAAACAAACTGTTTTGAAATATCCACATTTGAGGATTGTTACCATTATAGTCTATGGGAAAAAATGTCCTGAAATTCGCAGATAATGCCGTAACGGTTCTGCGGATTCCTTGGCTAGAAGATAGCACACTTCTCCTATATGCCCCGCATGTCTGTACAGTCTGTAATTTCATGTCTCTAGCTCAAAAACTGTGGGAGGAGATACAGTCCAAGAAAGCGGAAGAAGAAAACGGAAAAAGAAAAAATAGAAAGAAAAGGAATTTGGCTTTTATTATTTAATTATAATTAATTATTTAATTTTATTAATTAATTATAAAGCTGCTGTAAAGAAGTGTGTACAAACCTTTAGAAAGGCAAGTGACCATAAAGTAAATGTAAACTGGATAAGATTATTGTGTGCATGTGCACTGTCTGGCCACACCTCCTGACTATGGTCACATGGTCCCCTGCCTAATGTGGACTGGAACAGGATTGGCTAGAGACTACTAGAATGTGTGACCTGCTGTAACAGGTTCCTGCAGTAGTTTAAGATTGGGCATTTGCAAAGAACACCGGAATGTTGGGAAATTAAACTAAAACTCTAAATTCCACACCGTCACCAACCACATGAGAGGTGATACACAGATTAGAGCTTTTATATCAATGTCCTCTTCCTTCTGATTCAGTGTTGTTTTGTGGGTTTTGTTGTCCTTGAAATCACTGCTTATAGTTCACCCTATATGCTTATCCTTGTTTTACATTTCTAACATAATAGGATTTCCCCAAAAAAGTTTGTAACTCTATCAACTCTAAAGATGTGATGTACCCTGTGTTTCTTAGTACTGCTTGACCTGAGGAGGAGAGAAGTGTATCTCTCGAAAGCTTGTCTGTAAAAATGAACTGTTAGTCTATAATAAAAAGGTATCACCTTATCCTACAGTACTCATCTCTTAGTGTATCACTTTTGAAAGTGCTCAGTTCCTGCATGTTACAGGTAAACTTCTCTTATCTCTTTAGGCTAGGAAGTAACCCCTGTCTTAAATTTGAAAGCATCTCCACACACTTGCACTCATTGTAGAACTAGCAGGATAGGGTGGACAGTGATGTGGATCTACAGCTTATTTCTAAGTAGCATCGAAAGTAGAATTGTAACTTGTTAATTAATTTTACCCTATGGGATTCAACCACTTTAATGGTGACACTATGCTTTAGATCATTGTGCATGCCTTCCTGGGGTTGTTAGATCAGTGAAAAATCAGAGGTTATCTATTAAAAACACATACAGCAAGGCTGAGTCAACAGTAATGCAGTGAAGTAGAAGTTCAGCTCATAATACCTACGCTTTTCTCATTACAATTCCAGGGCTCCTGCAGGAGCCCTAATAGTGTCTGCAATGGTCTTAACCTTTACTCTATGGCGATTCAGTTGCTCTATTAATAGCGGAGCATTTTTGACACATTCAACTGCCAATGCAGTAAAAATGACTGTTAGGAAAAGAGAATCCTGGGGAAAAAATACCATGGCAGAACATTAAAGGACAACTCCACCCTAATAAGAACATCTTTTAGAAAGAACGGCCTCTTTATAATATGTTGATATATCATACTTTGTCCTATGAATTCATTACTGTATGCCTGCTATGCTTCTGGATGCCTCATGGAAACTGATCAATTTATAAACCTGTACTGAGCATGCTCAGAAGAGGCAGACAGGGGATTAACATTCAGTCATTGGCTGTGATGTCAACTGTCAAATCCATAACTGACAGTTGCTAACTGGAAGAACCAGGAAGCAGAAACGGGGGAAACAGGACATTGTGCAGAATTTCAGGTTAGACTTATATATTTCACATTTCAAACTATTACCGTTTAGGGCTTTAGGGGGTGATTAACCTGTATGTAAGTTTTCATTTTAGGGTTGGACTTGCCCTTTAAATTAATATTTTGTTAGTAAATTTCCCCTTTAAATTCAATCAGTGCAGCCCTGCTAATTCTATTCATTAAGAGCCGGGATGTCCAACCTGCGATGCTCCAGATGTTTTGAAAACTACAACTTCCAGCATTATTTGCCTGCAGAATATGAGGAGAGGCAATGCAACTTCCAGCCAGGGAATGCTGGGAGTTGCAGTTTTCAGTCATACCTGAATAAGAGGGTACTACAATCAGATGTTGTTTTGGTAACCCTATGTCGTGCCTAAACATTAAAGCTAACTTTTCCCCGTTTTTGGACCCAGTGTAATAAATAGGTAATAATAGGTGCAATTAGCGTTACTGTATGTTTCCAGTGTGGTGTTTCTAATCATAGGTTTCCATCTTTGTCTTTTCACTTAACTTTGCTACTGTTAATAAAAATGCACAGCCTTTTGTAAAAACAAATGGAAAATGGCGACATCCTTTCGTTTTCCTGCCTTACAAAAACCAGGTTATGTAATTCACATCCCACGTGAATCTTAGGGATGCCTTTACTTTTCAGAACAAAGTAACAAGGAGGTCATGGAAAATATAGATATAGAACAGCTCATTTAATTGACATAAACAGGGGGAATAAATAGGTTTAATGTGGGAATGTATTAGATTTGAATGACAGATCTAAGAGGTGCAGTGTCCATGCTATTAACCTGCGGCAACCAATCAGATGCAGTACCCAAATAAAAAGCTAACATTTGATCCACAGATTCTGGAACGACTGCTACTCACTCCTATCCAAATTATTAAACATGGAGCTATCCCCAAATCCGTGGGAAGCCCTGTTTAACAGAAAATCCCCGCTTTTAAACCATGAAGGGAACAAACTATACCACAATATATGCACAGTAGCACGCTCACTAATAGCTTCATCCTGGAAATCAGCAGCACCCCCATTGTCCCTAATAATATCCAGGATCTGGACACTGTATTATAATGAAAAACCGATGTATATAGCCAGAAATGCTTTGAACAAATTTGACAAAAAATGGGATGCATGGTTACTAACCATGGACCCCACAGACTAAGAATTATAATGAAATTGGTTTAAGATGTTGGGTTGTTGGCAGAGCCTTCTCTAGACTTTTTGGCACCTGAAAAAAATCCAAATGCTGCCCCCCCTGGCCGCGCCACTCGAAAGGGTGTAGTTTTATAACTGGAAGTGGGT
The DNA here is from genome assembly GCA_019447015.1 of Hymenochirus boettgeri. Taxonomy (NCBI): domain Eukaryota; kingdom Metazoa; phylum Chordata; class Amphibia; order Anura; family Pipidae; genus Hymenochirus; species Hymenochirus boettgeri. Next base: position 27,974,904 of record CM033477.1, read on the forward strand.
GATGCTTTGTCCGGAAGTGGGGTGTGGTTTGTCCAGAAGTGGCAGGGCTTTATACACATGACTGTTAAATAATGCCCACAATGACTGGTAAATGATGCCCACAGTGATTGGAATTAGATGCCCACAGTGACTGGTAAATGATGCCCAACATTGATTTTTGATCTGCAGGGTGACTTTTTTCCCCCTGGCATCAAAACTGCTGCCTCCCTACAGGGTGCTGCTCTGTAATGTGCTTCACCATGCCTCATTAGAGAGGCGGCCCTGGTTGTTGGTGTTGTTTGTGGGGTGGGGAGGACCAAACCATCTACACGGGGAAACCGTGATTCTGGGGTGGCCCCCCATTGTGACCACCTGAAGGGCAATCGTCCCATACTACTGACACCAGCGATGGGGATACAGAGACGACCATGGACCCTGCTAAATAACCATCTCATCAGGTACAACCAACGCTAAAAAAGATTAGGCTAAAATATTTTTTTTGCACTAAGCTTGTTAAAGTTATTTATTTGTTAAGTATGTTTCCCCTTTACCCCCAAACCCTTCCCCCCACCTCTCCCCCTCCTACCCCCCATCCTACTGAAACATCTCTACACTACCACAATCAACCACACAACATCAAACAAACAACACAGACTACCATATCTCCCTGACAAACCCATTCTGAAAGGACACACAAAACATCATAACCACCAACCATAACATATATTCTGAAACATAACACCAATTCTTTTAACCGGAATCATATAAGAGACAACAACAATACATTCCCCCTCTCCCTCCTCCCCCCCTCTTCCCACCCCTCCTCCCAGGTAATATAACATTTCTGAGGAAATATGGCAATAGCCATAAATACAAATTAGTCAGCATAACTGATATAACTGACTCTGTTATAATCTAGTTCGTCTTTTTTTTAAGAAATCATGTGAAATAGTTTACATTGCTGTTCCATAATCCTCAAATAAAATTGTTTTATGTGAAAAGCTAACATTTGATTGGTAGCTGTATATTAAGAAGTTAACAAGTTAAGAATCTTTGAACTAAGGTGGATTCTGTATAAACACTCTAAACGCACATTTCCCCCATGTTCAACATAAACCTATGAAGCCACTTTTAATGACCCAACTTAACATTAAACTGAACTATCTAGTGTGCCATCTTTGCTTTATGCCTAACAAGAATTCTGCTAAATTCATTTATCTCCCACAAAGAAATGCTTTTTTTATCAATTTAAAGAATCGCAAATCCACTGCCACACAACCGCCACCCATCCCCTATCCCCACCACCATGGCGCTCCCCAGTACCCTCTCCCCCTGCAACCCCCCTTTTTAGCTGCACTGGTGAGATCTTTCTTAGTATTAGGATTTCTCCATTCCACCCACGCACCACCATAATGGCCATTCAGGGTACTGCAGTAGGTCTGGGTATGTGGATTTATATTTTATTTAGTATATAAGATAAAGTAAATCTGCACTACATATGTGAGGCTTGTTATGTTACTTAAACTCTCTCTGAAGAGCATCTAACACACATCCGACGTCAAGCAGGAAAAAGCCTTTAATTTCACATTTAATTCAGGATTAGGATCAGCCTCATTTATTGCTCTCTATTGCCTCCTCTAAGCAATGCACTGAGCCGATAGCGTTTCTTAGTGCAAAGCGAATGGGGTCTACCTAAAGTTTCCTTCGGTGCGCCAATCCTAAAGTCCGTCGGCGACATCGGCCAATGAGGACATGCGCTCTGAGGAGATAAGCTCCCACTTACGCATAAGTGGGAGCGGAGCACCGAAATAAACTTTAGGTGAGTAAATCTAGTGCTAGAAAGTGGACCCAGGCGTAAGGACTGTGGGGTTGAGGTCCTCATCCTGGGTATTACAGATGGCACAGATGGCAGGAGCAGGGTCTAGGTGAGTATAATTGTAGTAAAACCCAAAATATTAAGGCAGCAATCCAGCATCCAAGATAGCTGGAAATAAAAAAGTTAATTATTTAAAAAAACATACTTAATTGCAGTCAGCTGAAATTCCTGCATCTTCTTTGCTACTGTACAACGTAACGGTAGAGCTGCACGTGCCCGGGTGGCTGGCCATAGAAATGCATGACAAACAATGGTAGTAGCTTTAAAAATAATAACTTTTGGAATGTTAAAGGGTGTCTATACTTCCAAAAATCAAATTTTCAAAAATGATACCTTAGATAGTGTAAAGGTCCTCTCTCCTATTGTATCACGGTATTGTTGTTAGAAACTCATCACTTATATTATGTATTACCTGTGTATGTAATATGTGTGACTTTGTATAATCTGTATTACCCTGTATGTAACGTATGACTGTAATTGTAAAGCGCCACGGAAGATGTTGGCGTATATATATAATAATAATTATTATAATAATAATAATACTCCAAAACTTTTTCAGATTTGAAATTCGAGCTGTAGATTCTCAGAAATCATCATTTTAAATAACAGCATGTACAGGGAAAGACCAGTCACTCAAATCAGGTATGCTAATGTGTGTCCCTCTAGTGACCTGATCTTACTAGGATCTCCCAAAACCTGTCAAAAGATTTATTAATACAACCTCAAATATAATGAGTGATTAATCATATTAGTCTCCTGTCTGTCTGTCTGTCTATCTATCTATGAGACACCAGTGAAAGGGGGAGAGATACAAGCAGGTCTGCTGCAGGAGTGTGTCACAGGAGGTCACTTACAAGAGCCCCCCCACCAGCATGTCTGCTTGCTTGTCAGAAGGGAAAAGTGTCTCACACAGTAGCAGCAGCCCCCCTCCTCCACCCAGGATCAGCACCATGTCTACTTGCCTGCTAGAAGTGAGGAAGAAAGTTTCTGACACAGCAGCAGCCCCCCCTCCCCTCCTCCACCCACTATCAGCAGTGTCAGGAAGATATGTTAATGAGCTGTATAGTGTCGGGTTGTGAAGGCTCTGCAGAATGTGTATGAATGTATCCCATGTCGGCTGGATTTACAAGTGGGCAGTGATTAAGGGAGGGGGGCCAGTTAGGAGCAGTTACTAAACATTAAAAAATCACTAACAAAGCAGACACAGACACATGTAAGTAACATAATTTTACTACTCTAATATTCTACTTTCATTTATATAAAGTTGTTTGAGTGATTATAGTGACCCTTTAAGTCAGCATTCTATAATACAGGATTGTTCCCTTATCTTATCTAAAAGGTAGTACATTTGGATCTAGTTTTCCATTAAAGTAACTACTTGTGCGGTAACTGACAGCTAATCATGCAGTAACTGACATCTTTGGTTCCTCCCTAGTCTATCCTTCCCTTCATTAACATAAGATTGCCAGTGCCAGAGAATGGGAAAAGAGTATGCGTCCCTTTAATTTATGGAATCTATAAAAAAAACCAAGAAAACCTTTTTACTGAATCCATAATAATTGTACCCTGCATGAAACCTATCATGAAAATCCTCTAAGAAAAATGTCGACACTCAAGAGAACTATCTAGTCCTTGGGAAGTTAGTATCATATTTTGAGAAGTTTATCTTCTGTTGCTTTCCCTTCGAGATACAGTAGATAAAGAAGCCAGAAGATCCTAAATGTGCACGATATTGCATCTCTCCATGTCTGCGCGTGACTGGCAGCTGTCTTATTACTGGCTTTATAGACATTCACTGTGCAACAATATTGAAATGATTTTTCCGTTTCCCTGGAAATTAAAATCCGATGGTACCTCAGCCTTTCCTGATTCTGATGCTTTTACACAATGCCTGGCCTAGTTTTGCTGTGCAGCTGGCTAGAACCCAAGGCTTTGAGGTTGCAAATTCCGAGATAAGAACCAGCGAGGGTGAACTTGAAAAGCTCCCAAAAACCCTCTTTCCCTAAAAGCAAAAAATTCAAACACTGCCCCTATCAAACGGATGGTAAATACTCATTTTCAACGCTGTAAGCATACATGTGTGAAAACATATATAGGGGCATATTTATAAAGGAACGATGTTAGCGCAAAAAAATTACCGCCGCACATCGCGGCCGCAAAATAGCGCTATCGCCGTATTTATAACGGCGAGCGCTATTCCCGCGATACCTCACGCGGCCGCGATGTGCTGCGGTAATTTTAAGCCCCTTCGCGGCGATACTGTATAGTATCGCCGCGAAGGACTTAAATCCCTTCCCGACGCTGCTCCTACCCCGCCCACACCCCCGCGCGGCAGCGGCGACCACCCGCCGCCGCCGCCACTTCCCAGCAGCCCCTCCCAACCCGTTCCCCTTTCCGGCAATCTCGGAACGGGAGGCTAGAAGGGGCTGCCGGGAAGGGGCCGCAGCAGTGGTCGCGACCACCCGCCGCGCACCCCCCTCCCCGGCAACCCCTCCAAGCCCCCCGCCCCGGCCGCTCCCGGGAGGGGACGGGAGGGAGCCCTGGGGGGGTGGAGCTCCCTCCAGCGGGGCCCTGAGAAGGGCCTTTTGGGGCTTAGGGGTCCCGCAGCCCCGAACCGGGACCCCCCTCCCCGGCCCTTATAAGGGCCCTTGCGGCACTGACAAGTGCCTTTGGCGGGGTCCCGCACTGAAACCGGGACCCCCCAGTGCGGCTCTAAAAGAGCCCTTGGGCGACGTCTTCTTTCTTCCAGTCCCGCGACACCAGCTCCGCCGAGGCCGCCGACCCCCGAGAGGTACCCCTGCGGCCGCCAGGGTACCCCCGGCGGGCGCCGGCGACCTCAACGAGGCCGATGTTGCCGGCGTCTTGATCGACGCGACGTCTTCGGGCTGGCGACACCACCCCCACTCAGGTCGCCGATCAGGCAGACTCACTGCGGCCGCCAGTGAGCCCGCTGCACCGCCGGCCTCAGCGGAGCCGAGTTGCCAGCCGCTTCTTCTTCTTTCTCATACCATCTACTACTGCGATGGCATCTGAGTTCCCGCCGGAAAGCTCCTCTTTATATAGGTTTGCAGAAATCCATAATCCGTTTCTGTTGGTCAATTTTTATACTTGCTTTCATTAACCAATCAGATTTCAGAACTTTCCAGAAATCTGATTGGTTATGTAAAGCAAGTATTAAAATTGACCAATCAGAAACGGATTATGGATTTCTGCAAACCTTTATAAAGAGGAGCTTTCCGCCGCGGAACTCAGATGCCATCGCAGTAGATGGCTGAAGAAAGAAGAAGAAGCGGCTGGCAACATCGGCTCCGCTGAGGCCGGCGGTGCCAGCGGCTCACTGGCGGCCGCAGTGAGTCTGCCTGGCATCGGCGACCTGAGTGGGGTTGGTGTCGCCAGCCCGAAGACGTCGCGTCGGATCAAGACGCCGGCAACATCGGCCTCGTTGAGGTCGCCGGCGCCCGCCGGGGGTACCCCTGGCGGCCGCAGGGGTACCTCTCGGGGCGGCGGCCTCGGCGGAGCTGGTGTCGCCGGGACTGGAAGAAAGAACGTCGCCCAAGGCTCTTTAAGAGCCGCACTGGGGGGTCCCGGTTTCAGCTGCGGGACCCCCGCCAAAGGCACTTGTCAGTGCCGCAAGGGCCCTTATAAGGGCCGGGGAGGGGGGTCCCGTTCGGGCTGCGGGACCCCCTAAGCCCCAAAAGGCCCTTCTCAGGGCCCCGCTGGAGGGAGCCTCCACCCCCCAGCGGCTCCCTCCCGTCCCCTCCCCGGGAGCGGCCGGGGCGGGGGGCTTGGAGGGGTTGCCGGGAGGGGTTGCGCGGCGGGTGGTCGCGACCACCTGCTGCGGCCCCTTCCGGCAGCCCCTTCTATCCTCCCGTTCCGAGATTGCCGCGAACGGGGAACGGTTGGGAGGGGCTGCTGGAAGTGCGGCGGCGGCGGGTGGTCGCCGCTGCCGCCGCGGGGGGTGTGGGCGGGGTGGGCGTGTCTTTTAACTCATGGAAACCCTGGCAAACTATTTAATCTCTAGCATAACAAAAGCTTTCCATAACCGGATTTTCTGAAAGCATAATCCATCAGGGGGAATGGCTTCAATCTATTAAATCCGCTCTGTCTGAGCTTGCTGTGCTATGCTGCAGTTTAACCCCTACTATTTGAAAAGTACACAAAAACTTCAGAAATCATATTCCAGGAGAAGTTGGCATCATGCGGATTATATTTATAATTACTGACTAAATAATTCACAATCTGATTCTACTGGCTGCCTCGAAAGCTGCCCTAATCTATTTATTAACTTTATTATATGTACAGTGAAATGTATTTACACACTTTAAGATCACCACAAGTTGGCTAAAGTCCTGCATGTCTTTGAGTGGTATACACAATGGTTTTAAACACACACAAACACAAAAAAACAGATTTAGGGCTAGGCCACACTAGCGTGTTTTTTGCGTGTTTACGCACGTGTTTTTCACTCGTGATTAAGCCCGTGATTTTTGCAAAAATGAAAATCGCGGGAAGGTAAAATTCTCGCGATTTCTGATGTGCATGCGAATGTGCGTACACCATTTTTGGTGCGTTAACGCATGCCTTTCCATAACGGAGAACGCCAAAATCGCATGCGCAAACACACACAACATGCACACAATCACATGCGATAACACTCTTGATTGTGTGCGCAATTTGGTGCGTTGTAGTGTGGCCTTGGCCTAATAGATAATCTCTAATCACAGACACATCCTTTTCACTCCACTCTCCCCATGGGATAGCAGGGCCGCAGCAAGTGTAACACCAACTTAATACAACAGCATAATTTAACTTAAATTGAATGGATATTAAAGGGCATGTCCAACCCAAAACAAGATTTTAGTATCCTGTAGAAACCCCCCCCCCCACAAGAAACTTTATTTACAGACCTCAGATCAGATACTACCAAGCTCCAGACTCAGCTCCCAGCTCTTCGAGTAAACCTGCAGTCACTTCGTATGACATCACAGCCAATGACTAGCGTGTCTGCTTGGGAGGTGTCCATTCAGTGCTGTGAAAGCTCAGTAGAGCATTTTTTTTAAAGGAAACAACTATCTAAAACGGCTTTGCTATCTCTTCTTCTTGCCTTCTGCTTTGTGAACATCAATTATAAAGTCAGACAATATAAGCAGCTTTGACATCTACATCACCTGGTCTTTGCTAACAATTATTGTGAACAAACCATAGCTCAATAAACTAATTAAGGTCTGAAACCTTGAGTTAAAAGGTACAGTACCAGAGAAGTCAAATGTTCTCAGGTTCCTTTCTCAAATGTTTTCAGGTTCCTTTGCACTTCAAATGTACACAAATAATACACAAATCTGAAAGGAATGCGTCATCTTGCCTTCTGCCGACCACATCACCTTTTGCACATTGAAACATTCAGTGAGTAAAACATTTAAAGCAGCTCTTGACACTGTACATCACTTAAATTAATAGTTTCTTGACAGAAAGAAGAAAGAATGTGTTTTAGTTCTCCCTTAGTCCTAAAGGCAAAAATGTACAGAAGACAAGGCAACAATTCAGTACTCGGTCCCTGCCTTATTATTTTCAGTGCTATATTTTTACAGAAATCTTTGTTTCTATTAAGCTGTTCTTTGTAACAGGAATGTGCATTGATGAATTTTTCTATGTTTGTTCTTTTGTAAAAGGGTGGCAATGACAATTGAGCTGGGTGACACCAGCTTTTTCCAAAGTGGTATGAAAAGAATAAGGCAGCTTTTTAGGGTACTGGGTTCTGCCTGTCTTCGTCTACAGTTCCAGTAATGTTTAAATCTTTTTTTAAAATCCTGTGGTTTTTAAGTGCTTTTTGCACACTTGATTTTATTGGGAGCCTTTTGGAGCCTATTTCTTTGTTTTATTTGCACCAGAGGTTTCCAACATAGAGCATTATCAAGGCAGCAGTGGGCCACTCCATACATACCTGACCATGGGCTTCTCCAACTCTGCCCTCTCTAGCCCTAACCCTGCCAACAAGTCTTTCTTTGAATTTATGATGAAGTATGGACCTGCTTACCTGTCCATCAACGATGTAAAGCAGGATACTGCATTGTCTCTCTGGGCAGCCACTAACAAGCAGGGTCCATCGTTCAGAAAGCTGCACTAAAATAGAACAAAAATCAGCACATGTCAGATGTTTAACCACAATTTACAGAAAGTTCAATGTGTATGAGAGCCGAGTCCACTCTTTCAACTTGAATGGGTGAGTGTAATATGATTTCCAAACCATTAGGGAACCATTAGAGAAACTGACTGATGCTCTGTACTGTAGAGAGCTATTAAAACAGTAAAGACTTGTCTGTTATATGCTGCAGTTTTTCAAATCAACAGACATAAAGTACGACCCCAAATAAGCTACATTTAATGTAGGTTTTAAAATGCATCCTTGCAAAAAAATAAAAGCCCCAGAATACACTGTGCAAGAGCCTATTATGCTCAGGTGCGCGCAGGGAAATCACAGGGCATGACCTTTATCATTACCAAGAGGCCAAATCCTGTGCTTACCCTGCTCACTACTGCAGACTTGTCAATGAAGCAAGCTAAATTAGACTGTTTCTAGTGTGACCTTGGCCTACAGATCTCCTGCCTAAAGGTAGAAATCATCTCTCATTATCCCTCCTGCAACAAACTTAACTCCTGCATTTGTTGCTTTGTAAGAATGTTTTACACCTTTTTGAGTCTGAATATAAGAGTATTTAAAAATGTAAATGTATATTATAGAATGTTTCATTTAGTGCAGCAGGTACTCTCTCTTGAGATTATCATCACATTATCATCATATTATGGTACCAATAAATGTCTGCCAAGCCCCCAGGTGATAATGCATAAGATGGAGCATTTCTACTTGACTGCCTGCACAAACTCCAAACACAGACTATGGTGTCCATAAGCATATGAAATGCACAAATAATGGTTCCAAGTCTGAAACTAGCATTTTAGTAGATCCTTGCTATGAGGACGCTTGTATGAAGTCAACAGTTCTCATTTAAAAGGAAAAGTTTAGTCTCAAAATGAGTAAATATGCAAAAACAGCTGTCCTGAAGACTTTTGCCATGTACTTTGATTATTTGTACAGAAATGCTTTGAAAACTGTATTTTGGCAAAGTAAGGAGGCAGCCCTTTCATCCTCTTCTCCTTAAGGCTAGAGGGCCCAAACACGGAGAGATAGGCAAGTCAACAAATAAATGGTACAGTGATAATTTTGAAAGATTTATAGTTTCCAGTAATGGGCAATATTAAAAATGATTTGTTCAGTATATACAAGTTAACAAGTGAATAGTTAATTTGTAAGCCCCATGAGTACTTTTACACTGACCCTTTTGTAACCTATTGTTTGTTCTGGCTGCGTGAGTAGCACGTTAATGTTAGATTGAGTTAAGTGTCTCACTGGGAAGTATATTGCGAAAATTCTCAGGACAGATCTTTCTGCACATTTACTTAATTCCTTTTGAGACTAAACTTCTCCTAAATATCAAATCATGGCAGTAGCAGTCACTTAATTATTTTCTAAATAATGTTATTTCCTTTCCAGCATTATATAAAGAAGACTGATATGAACTGCTATTTATATACATATGCTTGATTGAGTCAATGATGATGTGCACCAGCAATTTATTTCCATTGGCCATTCATACACAGTACACAATCCCCATTCAGACATCAGTCTGCTCTGTTCTATCGGGAGGGAAAGGGGTGACCCCACCATCTCTAACATACAATAGAGCAATTCCCCAGACATCTGGAAAGAGGGATCAGTAAATATTGTTGGGAGCCTGTATACACCCTTCATTGTGGGCTGTAGTGTAGCAACTGTTTGTCAGCCCTTTGGACGAAATGATCTAACATGTGTTACATGTTTTAGAGTCTGGTACAGAGAAGCAGTGGGGGAGAAAAACAAACCTCATTGGGAAGGCAAACACACAAGCGCTAAAGCTGTGTTTATTCTTCATTAACATGTTAGTCCTACACCTGTCAGCTTTCTAACAATTGTATTTTTTTGGGTGATGCTCCTATATTTAAATTTTCATCTGTGTTTTAAGGACAAATTCACTAGAATTACATAATACAAGCTGTGTCAATAATAGGAATAAATTGCAATAACACATCGCCCATTATGTCTAAAACACAACACAATTTTAACAATACGTCCCACAGGTGTGTGTTCTTTTGATAGTATATCTGCATGTGTACTGTATATAAATAGGCAGAGAGGCTGCTGTAAAAAGTTTAAACAATTCATGAAAATTGATTATATTTATTTCCTGTCAAGTTTTATATTTTCCTTTATAGCCGCTAGAGAATGTTGACGTTTACCTCGTAACATGGCATTTTCTACTCAGACAATCGATGGGTGCAGTCAATAACCTGTGCCTGGTGTTACAAAGTATAATATATCAAAGTGCCGCTAACGGGCCTGCATTATGCACAGACACATGCATCACTTTCCCAGTTATTACCTTAGTAGACATGTGGTCTCCTAGGTTATATAATTCTGCCACCTGCTGTGCCTGGGTTTGATCAAACACGGTTAACCGAGCCCCTGTGATGTGGAAACCTTTCCCAGCCAGTTGTTCCAGTCCTTGGACACATGTGGGGGGAGAGCCACGTACAGTGTGAGGAGGGAAGAGCAGGCAGGTTGTCTGACAAAGGGCACTAGAATAAGGCAGGTCTGAAAAATAAATGAAATCCCACAGAGGATTAAAAATGTCTCCAGGAGAGTTAATATACTGTATACACAGTACAATATACAGTATCATCATAACATGCAGATATACCACAGCTCTCTGCAAATGACTTAACAGAAACACGCAAAATCAAATAATAACCCACTTCGCAAGTTAAAAACATAGGGGGCGATACACCGAGAGACTTTATTGGCTCCCCAGTGCAATCGTGGCGGCCATTTTATATGCATCACTATGTGCTTTGGAAATTGACACTAACCATCACGGCACTTTAACGCCAGCTACTGTATTTGCTGAAGTTAAAAAGTGCCAGAAGAGTTACCTGCTACCAGCATTGAACACCGATTCTGGTGGCTGCATGGTTCACTTTCACGTTAGCCACACAGCCGCTAATAAAAGAGCTAACTGATATAACATCGGTTAGTGTGACTTGCACCTCTTGGTGCGTCGCCGTGATAACCTGCTATTACCACAGCTTACATACGTGGGAGGATAAAGAAAATGTAATAGATAACTAGATACATAGCAGGGCAGGATTTTTGTGTCAATGGAGGCTATCAATGAAAAAACTATTTTCAGGCCTCTCCAGAGACATTCAGATGGGTTTAGATATTACCCTTGGGTAGGGCACTGCTTCCCTAAACAGCCCCTTTTTTGTCCTTGCTTTGTTCTTAGGGTTATTCTGTAATAAAGCTATACTGTTGGAAATTGAACCTTGTGTTCAGTCGGAGATCCAGATCATTCTGGGACATGGTTTTTATTTTTGCTTTCCCTCAACCCCAATCTCCTATATGAAAAAGACCCCACAATGTTGTCCTCACCATGCTCAAGAAAAGAATAAAAAGGTGCAATGATTTACATACACAGCAAAGTACAACACGCACTAAGTAGTGGGCACCTCTTTCTCCTATTTATGGCAAGTTTTGGTCTAAGTCATCCTCACCATGCTTCATTATTTGCCTAATATCCTATTAGTTATTAATTGTTTTATTCCAGACATGATGATACTCTCTAAATCTAAGCACCCTGAACAGTCTTCCATGGTATGGGAGTCTTTTACTGTAACAAGTCTGCTAAACAGTTGCACACTGGACTTGCCCGGTATAAAATGATGTATTAATCTACATATTATGTAACGCTGTACCTGTTCAAGGTATGTTTCTTTAAGAAGAACCCTCTGAAAATGGATATATTCAAGCCTAAACCCTAATTGATCATCTATGACTTGCTCTCCAGATGCAGTTGCAAAAACAATCTGTATCCCAAAACAGCTCTGGATACACGAGGCATTTCTATCTACTCAGGTGTGTGTTATACATGAGGATGTGAAACAGAAACTTACAATGTCAGCCACACATTCTGTTTCCCTTGGCGAGAATTAGATACTGCAGAACCTGATTATCAATAACACATGCCTGTTAATATTCCCTGAAACACTTGTGTAAATATACTTACCTAGCAGCACGTAGTTGTTGATCAATCTTAAGTTAGATCAACAACTATATCCTGGGGCAGATAGGTTTGTCCACCTGTTCTCCATCTTATTTGAGACGCAAGGCCTAATTAACTGGAGTGCTGCCCCTTAGGGAACACTGTGTGTGATTTTGTAAACATTGCTCACAACCCATAAGCACAGTAGATGGAAAGCAAAATGACAAACAAATGATACAATTGCAGCCCTGCTCCCAGCTCATCATTAATTACCACATTAAAGGAATAGTTCGCTCAAAAATTGAAATATTCCTTTAATGTATTGATTGAAGACCAGGAGGTTAAGGAGCTATGTGTTACCTTCTGTTCTTCAGTTAATTCACCAGGAGTGATGGACAAAGAAAGAAGAGACTTACCTTACACACGATCCTCCGGAGCAGCACTGACAGGTCCCAACCACTTCCTGGTTCAAGTTAACTATAGTGCGCATGCACGATAATGCACTCTATAGTTACTCTGAACAGGAAGTAGTCTGAAATTTCCACTGCTGCTGCTGGAGAGGATTGCGAGTAAGGTAAGTTTGTTCTTTCTTCATCCGTCGCTCCTGGGGAATTGATTGAAGAGCGGGAGGTAAGATATAGCTCCTTAACCTCCTGGTCTTCAATCAATACATTAAAGTAATAGTTCACTTTTTGAGCGAACTATTCCTTTAATTCTTCAGTAGCTATGAATACCATTGTGGCTAGATAAAAGAAAGGATGAAATAGCCTCTGTAGATAGTCAGACAACAGCACATACACACAGAGTAAGCATAGAGTAAGCAAAGTCTACCCCCAGCTTCCTTCACTGTGCTCCTGGGTCCAGATATTTTAGTTTGAAGTCCTCCGTGTCCCTCACTGCTTTCTGAAGCCTATCGCAGTCTTGAGTAATGGCTGCAATACGGAGAGAGGCGCGGGACCAGAGCAATTCAAGGTATGGGGGATGCTTACTTATGTATGTATGTATATGTTTATTTATATAGCGCCACTTGGGGACGCAGCAATGTACAACAATTGCCATTCAAGGGGGTTAAAAAATAAATACATACATAAATAAATAAATAAGCATGTGTATGATAAAATATACAAGTGCTTCAAACATGTAGCACGAGGAAAAAGGTCTCTTTCCCATAGAGCTTACAATTTAAATAGGTGGGTAACATACAGATACAAGGGAAAGGGTAGACGTGCCATAGTAATAACTGGTGCATTGTTAACAGTCCTATGCTGTTCTGTGCTCAGAGAGATAAGATGAGAGGTTAGATTTAAAGGGGAAGTTCAGTGCAAATACATGTACTTTTCTGAAAAAAGAGCAGTATTTTTTCATCCCAATGACCTTAATCTGCCAATTCAGCATTTTGTCTGTGTATAAATAAATGCAACTGAAATACTGACTTCCTGTTTGTAGGACCCCTAATAGAGACCGTTATGGTCTTGTCCTTGACCCAGTGCCTGGGTTGATTCAGTTGCTCTGTAGAGATCTGAGCATCTTTGGCCCATCCAACAGCCAATCAGTAGAAATTACTGTTAGGAACATTCCAAGGAAGTGGTGCATCCTGGGAAGAAGAAGGACCATTAGAACCTGAAATGTCAGCTCACTCAACAGCAGGGAACAGCAAGGGGTAGAAATTCAACTGACTTTTTAAAATGGGAGAGAATATGTAGAATAACTAAGAAGGCATTACACAAACTAACAATTTAACAAATATTGATAATTTCCACTGAACTGTTCCTTTAAACTTCTGTTAAATTTCTGTTAAAATTGTTTATAGAGGTTTTTTGATGAAGAGAGAGGGGAATAGAATTACAGAGGATGGGAGCCACAAGAGAAAAAGGTTTAGGGTTTGTTCACACTAGGAAAGTTTCAGTGTGATGTCAAGTGTTGACATCGCACTAAAACGATTTGTTCGTATATGTGTGCTGGCAACGCTCTGTTTGCAGCAGATTGCTGCGTTATTGCATTGCGGTGCTATTGATATTAATGGGCACCACTGTACGCAGGAGAATATCGCACAACATCATGGTGTGATGTTCCCCGCAGTGTTACTTAGCCCTAACTTGAAGCCAGCCTTAAAGGTGAGAGGAGGCAGTGTGGGAGTGAGGGGGGGGGGGTCATTATAAGAGATGGTTCTGTGATGAGCAGAGGGTACAGGCAGGGACATATGGGGCCACAAGAGAGGAAATATAAGGAGTGCAGCAGAGTTTAGTATCAACTGAAGGGGAGAAACATGGGAAGCAGGAAGACTAGAAAGCAGAAGGTTACAATAGTCCAGGCTTGATAGAATGAGAAGATGGATAAGCACAGCAGTAGTCGACAGAGACAGGAATCTATGGATATTACAATCCTATGGAGAAAAAAGCGTCAGGTTTTAGCAACATTGTAAATGTGATTAGAAAAGCAGAAAGAGCAATGCTTAGGGGTTATTATTCCCCTATACAAAGTTTATAGGGGATGAACATATGCTTTAAATACATGGTCCAGGTCTTTGTAAATTGAAGAATGGTGGAATGGAGGAAATACAGAAGCTCTAGTTAAATATAACTGAATTATAGGCACAGTGGTTAGCACTGATGCCTTGTAGTGATGCTGTTCAAGTCGCCCCTTGGCTACATCTGCAAGGAGATTGTATGTTTTCCTTGTGCTTGCATGGCTTTCCTCTGGCTTACCTCACAGTCATAAAGAGGACAGACAAGGGTACTTACAGGGAGATGCAATATCTGGCGCTAACGAGAAAATAAGCGCTAAAATCACGCTAACCTATAAACGTGTTAGCGAAGGTTTTGCACTGCCGGCACCATGTCGCAATTTTTTTTCCTTTGCGTAGCGCAAAGTGATGCAATCATTTTTTGCGCTAGTTTTTTGCGCGACAATTAACGCCTCTTCAATGGTGTCTATGCGCAAAAGGTTGCAACTTACCGCTAGTGTTTTCGCAATGTATAAACGGTCGCAAAGTGGTTAATACATTGCGGAAGCGAGTGCACGTAGGTGGCGATAGCGAAATATATTGCATCTCCCCCTTAGATTGTAAACTCTTTAGGACAGGGCCTGACATGAATGAATGAACCACCTGTAAAGCTCTGCATGATATGTTTAGTGCTATATAATTAAATAAATACAAACACACTCTTATTTACTTAACACAAAAAAAACCTATACAGTTTTCTAAGAAAATAAAAAGAAGGATCATTTCTGCTAATAAAGTATTCTTCCTTGAAAGTTTGGTTCTTTAAACTTTTTTTTTCTATAGATATGAAAGGGTTAAGAAGAAACTGCTATTCAGTCCTTTAAATCTGAGCTGTTAGTGCGGGGTTAAGGTTGAGCTGCCCAGCTGTGTGCCCGAATACAGAAGCCGACACTAGTGTGCGTCATTAGAACTGCACACGTGTTAGTTGTGTATGTGACTTGCATTTCTCAAACACCCAGAAGATAAGCTGCCGGATTCTTTGTCACTGACGATATTAATAAAGTCACTTGTTTCTGAAATATTCTGAGGTTTAACCCCTTGTGGCACATTGATGGATATACAATTAGCACTGCATCAAGGCCTACTCTTAATAATCATTGGGTTTTGGGGAGACATAGGGCAATTAAATATGGAAAGTTGTATATACACCCCAAACATAAAGCCATGGCTGTTAAATGAAGCCATTTAAGTAGGTGACTGGAACAAGACTTTTTGCATCCAACCACCTACTTGAAAACTCTAACTAAACTGATTTAACCTACGCCCTGCATCCTCCAGGTCTCCTTTTTAAATGTTGTTATGGAGCCACATGGCCTCCTGCTGCACAGTAGAAAAGACAAAGAGAATAACCTGATGTGCGCGTGCTGACACCATGGGTATCGTCAGTACACGCATTCTCCACCAAAGAACCATCGGTTTGGACAATTGCGCAGTGCAGCAGGGGGCTGGGAATAAAATAGGAAAGAAAATAATTTTTTTTTACAGCAGTGATCTGTGAAATTAGGTTTGCTAGCGGAAAACCTTTTTGTAAAAAGAAAAAAAAAACGGTTTAGGGCAAGTATTGATGGCCTATTTCCAATGAAGATACTAAATGAATCAGAAAAGAAAACTTGAATTAGAAATTGGATCAACTCTGCATAATAAAGGCTTTAGAAAGCTTGTCATGTCTATATTTGCCAGAGTGCTTAGTAAAGGCACGTTTATAGGTAACTACAGCACATCTCCTCTTGTCTATGGTTTAGAATAGGGATGTCAAACTTGCAGCCCTATAGATATTTGAAAACTGCAAGGGAGACATTTTAAAACTTCTCCATGGCTTTGAATTCCTACTGCATTGTGTTCTGGTTCATTGAAATGCATAGCTACCCATAACATCAAAGCTACAGCTACAGTTTGTATATTGGTAGGGCTAATGTGTACAGTCCTTAGTGTACAGGCTTGCATCACAATAGAATATCTTTTTGTACATTACTTTTACATACATTTAGTGTACATTGTGCATAGATATTTTACTACCTAAGCTTAATGATGTCTCCTGGTCATGGAGAGGTTTCTTTACCGTCTGACGTTGTGTGCTACAGCTAAGCAAAGTGTCGCTGCTCCTTCTTGGGATCTGTGGAAGATTATAGAAAGAAAACATTACCACAGTTTGTTTTTTGTAGCACTTTCTCATAGACCTAGTGATTACTAACTTAAAGGGGAACTGTGGTCCAAAAATGACTTTAGGTAAATTGATAGGAATTGCTCTCCTCAGAATCTTTGCAATTTATTGTCATTGTTTATTTTACATAGTTTTGAAGATATTTACATTTTCATGTGTGATATGGCAGCAGCATCACCAGGTCCACTGCACTTCCTGCTTCCTGCTCTGAAACCACGTCAATGGATGACAGTCATTCTGCCCTGTGTCTCCTCCTCCCCTTGCAGCCCCCCTCCTCTTGCAAGCCCCCTGGCCCCTCCCACATATGGACCCTATGGCCCCTCCATTTGCAGGCCCCCCTTGGCCCCTTCCCTTACAGCCCCATTTGACCCCGCCCACTTGCGGGTGATTCAGCCCCATCCACTTGCGGGTGTCTTAGCCCCGCCCACTCGCGGGTGCTGTGGGCCACTCAGAACCCCCCACCTCTACAGAAAACTGTGAAAACAGCCTTTTCAGGCAGAGTGAGAACTCTACCTGAAAAGGCTGTTTTCGCATAGTGAGAGAGTAGGGCTTTTGATTCCCTTACCTTCTCTGCAGCTGCAGGTCCTTCACAAAGCAGGGAGGGGGAGGGACTTCCTGTCTCCCTCACACACTGAGGGAGTCTGAGGCTGTGCTGGGCCGGCAGCGAGGTGGAGGAGCAGGAGAAGGAATGTCACATGTCAGCCTCCCACCCATTAACTTTCTGGTCAGTAATTTCTTTATATCTTGGGCTGTGGAGCACGTAGATAGGTGGTTGATGGCTCATTTTAAAGGTAGGAACCTGACCTTTTATTTAAACTCAACCTGTTTGGAGACCACAGTTCCCCTTTAAGATACACCAGTCAAATCTTTCACTATAGCCGTTGTTCTCACTACACCTTGTCCTTCACACTTCACAAACCAGTTGATTGGATGGCTCCTCTCCCCTAGGGATGAAGCTCACTTTACAAGGAGGGGTGGAGGAGGGGCTACTCACTAGAGTATTTGGAAGCCACAAGCCACCTTTGCCTTTAAGACCCAAACTTATATAAAATCTACATAACAAAAGGCTGTAATCATTTTCTTTTGAAGCATGATGCAGGCTGCATTAATTTCAGTGTAGCCATACAGCATGTAGTTAATGCAATAGTACTTAGCACTGCAAGCATGTACATTTGATACGTGTTTGGGTCTTAAAGGCAAAGGCGGCAACTCTAGCCATAAGTCGTGAAAAATAAGTTTTATGTCTCCTTTAAAACTTGATTTACAGCAAACAATGGCACAACATCACCCAGAATTACCCAATAATATGCAGATAAACGTCGTAATAAGTTTTCATTTCACACATTACCGGCTATTTAACAGAAAATAATTTTAAGTTGAATGTTGTTTTAACAGTATAATTCCCTTTTGGTCTGTGTAATTTACATAAAAACAATGCACCACATAGGTCATATGAATAAACCACCTGCTGGAAGATAAATAAATTCATGACAAATATGATATACTCGGGCAATTAGAGAAATCTTCTCATAATTATTCAGCTTGTAATTAATCCAGAAGGCAGTCAGGCAACCAAAAATATCAGCATACATCTTGTTCTTTTCTTGCATCTATTTCAGTCAGCGTCTGCACTTTTAAAACCTTGTTCCCTAATACTGGGCAAAATTCTATGATTTATCAGGAAAAGTCCATGTTAATTCTTGGAATAAGGGAAAAGCACAATTAACAATCTTATACAAAATCCTCACTTGCTTATAAGTTAGGAAGCTTTCGATCTACTCAGCAAAGTTATCCTAAACAATCCGAGGATTAAAAGTGACTTGTGACACCAATGTAGCCACAGATAGCAAGTGGGTTCACATGTGTTTACCGCAAAGCGTTATATTATTAAAGGGAAGTTGACTTGTGACATCCCTCTAGCCACAGACAGCAAGTGGGTTCACATGTGTTTACTGCAAAGCGTTATATTATTAAAGGGAAATTGACTTGTGATATCACTCTAAGCCGCAGATGCAAGTGGGTTCACATGGTTTACTGCAAAGCGTTATATTATTAAAGGGAAGTTGACTTGTGACATCACTCTAGCCACAGATAGCAAGTGGGTTCACATGTGTTTACTGCAAAGCGTTATATTATTAAAGGGAAGTTGACTTGTGACATCACTCTAGCCACAGATAGCAAGTGGGTTCACATGTGTTTACTGCAAAGCGTTATATTATTAAAGGGAAATTGACTTGTGATATCACTCTAGCCACAGATAGCAAGTGGGTTCACATGTGTTTACAGCAAAGCGTTATATTATTAGAGGGATGTTGACTTGTGACATCACTCTAGCCACAGATAGCTAGTGGGTTCACATGTGTTTACTGCAAAGCGTTATATATTAGAGGATGTTGACTGTGACATCACTCTAGCCACGATAGCAAGTGGGTTCACATGTGTTTACAGCAAAGCGTTATATTATTAAGGAGGTGACTTGTGACATTACTCTAGCCACAGATAGCAAGTGGGTTCACATGTGTTTACTGCAAAGCGTTATATTATTAGAGGGATGTTGACTTGTGACTCACTCTAGCCACAGATAGCAAGTGGGTTCAGATGTGTTTACAGCAAAGCGTTATATTCTTAAAGGGATGTTGACTTGTGACATCACTCTAGCCACAGATAGCAAGTGGGTTCACATGTGTTTACTGCAAAGCGTTATATTATTAAAGGGAAGTTGACTTGTGACATCACTCTAGCCACAGATAGCAAGTGGGTTCACATGTGTTTAATGCAAAGCGTTATTATTAGAGGGATGTTGACTTGTGACATCACTCTAGCCACAGATAGCAAGTGGGTTCACATGTGTTTACAGCAAAGCGTTA
Organism: Hymenochirus boettgeri; assembly: GCA_019447015.1. Classification (NCBI taxonomy): domain Eukaryota; kingdom Metazoa; phylum Chordata; class Amphibia; order Anura; family Pipidae; genus Hymenochirus; species Hymenochirus boettgeri. Next base: position 27,994,423 of record CM033477.1, read on the forward strand.
TATTATTAGAGGGATGTTGACTTGTGACATCACTCTAGCCACAGATAGCAAGTGGGTTCACATGTGTTTACTGCAAAGCGTTATATTATTAGAGGGATGTTGACTTGTAACCTCACTCTAGCCACAGATAGCAAGTGGGTTCACATGTGTTTACTGCAAAGCGTTATATTATTAAAGGGATTGACTGTGACATCACCTAGCCACAGATAGCAAGTGGGTTCACATGTGTTTACTGCAAAGAGTTATATTATTAAAGGGAAGTTGACTTGTGACATCACTCTAGCCACAGATAGCAAGTGGGTTCACATGTGTTTAATGCAAAGCGTTATATTATTAGAGGGATGTTGACTTGTGACATCACTCTAGCCACAGATAGCAAGTGGGTTCACATGTGTTTACAGCAAAGCGTTATATTATTAGAGGGATGTTGACTTGTGACATCACTCTAGCCACATAGCAGTGGGTTCACATGTGTTTACTGCAAAGCGTTATATTATTAGAGGGATGTTGACTTGTGACCTCACTCTAGCCACAGATAGCAAGTGGGTTCAGATGTGTTTACAGCAAAGCGTTATATATTCTTAAAGGGATGTTGACTTGTGACTCACTTAGCCACAGATAGCAAGTGGGTTCACATGTGTTTACTGCAAAGCTTTATATTTTAAAGGGAAGTTGACTTGTGACATCACTCCTCTAGCCACAGATGCAAGTGGGTTCACATGTGTTTACATGCAAAGCGTTATTATATTAGAGGGATGTTGACTTGTGACATCACTCTAGCCACAGATAGCAAGTGGGTTCACATGTGTTTACGCAAAGCGTATATTATTAGAGGGATGTTGACTTGTGACATCACTCTAGCACAGATAGCAAGTGGGTTCACATGTGTTTATGCAAAGCGTTATATTATTAGAGGGAGTTGACTTGTGACATCACTCTAGCCACAGATAGCAAGTGGGTTCACATGTGTTTAATGCAAAGCGTTATATTATTAGAGGGATGTTGACTTGTGACATCACTCTAGCCACAGATAGCGTGGGTTCAGATGTGTTTACAGCAAAGCGTTATATTTTAAAGGGATGTTGACTTGTGACATCACTCTAGCCACAGATAGCAAGTGGGTTCACAGGTGTTTACTGCAAACGTTATATTATTAAAGGGATTGACTTGTGACATCACTCTAGCCACAGATAGCAAGTGGGTTCACATTTGTTACTGCAAAGAGTTATATTATTAAAGGGAGTTGACTTGTGACATCACTCTAGCCCACAGATAGCAAGTGGGTTCACATGTGTTTACAGCAAGCGTTATATTATTAGAGGGATGTTGACTGTGACATCACTCTACAGCCACAGATAGCAGTGGGTTCAATGTGTTTACTGCAAAGCGTTATATTATTAGAGGGATGTTGACTTGTGACATCACTCTAGCCACAGATAGCAAGTGGGTTCACATGTGTTTACAGCAAAGCGTTTATTTTAAAGGGATGTTTGACTTGTGACATCACTCTAGCCCAGATAGCAAGTGGGTTCACATGTGTTTACTGCAAAGCATTATATTATTAGAGGGATGTTGACTTGTGACATCATCTAGCCACAGATAGCAAGTGGGTTCAATGTGTTTACAGCAAAGTTGTTATATTTTAGGATGTTGACTTGTGACATCACTCTAGCCACAGATAGCAAGTGGTTCACATGTGTTTACTGCAAAGCATTATATTATTAGAGGGATGTTGACTTGTGACATCACTCTAGCCACAGATAGCAAGTGGGTTCACATGTGTTTACTGCAAAGCATTATATTATTAGAGGGATGTTGACTTGTGACATCACTCTAGCCACAGATAGCAAGTGGGTTCAGATGTGTTTACAGCAAATGTTATATTCTTAAGGGATGTTGACTTGTGACATCACTCTAGCCACAGATAGCAAGTGGGTTCACATGTGTTTCTGCAAAGCATTAATTATTAGAGGGATGTTGACTTGTGACACACTCTAGCAACAGATAGCAAGTGGGTTCACATGTGTTTACTGCAAAGCGTTATATTTTTAGAGGGATGTTGACTTGTGACATCACTCTTGCCACAGATAGCAAGTGGGTTCACATGTGTTTACAGCAAAGCATTATATTCTTAAAGGGATGTTGACTTGTGACACCACTCTAGCCACAGACAGCGGGTTCAAATGCAAAGCGCTCAATTCTTAAAGGGTTGTTAAATTGTGACACCAGTTTAACCACAGATAGCAAGTGGGTTCAATTGTGTTTACTGCAAAGTGTTTATTTTTAAAGGGATATCGACTTGTGACACCAGTCTAGCCACAAATAGTAAGTGGGTTGCATGTGTGTACTGAAAATTGTTAATTTCTTAAAGGGATGTTGACTTGTCACTACAGTCTAGACACAGATAGTAAGTTGGTTTATTTCCGATAAAGAATTATCATGTGTTCACTGCAAATTGCCAATTCATAAAAGACATGGGGTCATACTCAGTCACTGGGTCAGCTAGGTTTTAAGAATGAGGTAACTGAAATATATGTGCTGTACCCCCAAATCATTCATGATATTTCACAATGAGACCTTATGACAAAATATTTATTTTCTAGACATAGTTATGGAAGTCACACCCATGGTTGCTCATAATCTACCTGTTCAACTTTGAGCACAGTGGACTCTTCACAGATTAGGCCTTCTGGGAAAAAATGCTGTATGTCTCTAATAGCAGCCTGATAGGAAGTGGAGCCTTGTTTTAAAGAGAAAGAAGGTTAAAGAAGAACTTAATGTGCAGGAATGGATACATCAGAACAGAATTAGGACAAATGCTAATCCGCAGACAAATCTGCTTTCCAGATCAAGGGCAACCTTCTTTATTTTACAAGGTTCTTCATTTTAATCTTCCAGCTAATGTAAAAGCTTTAACTAAACAGCAATGTGTTAAAAAAATACCCCTTATTTTAAAAAATAACAATGCTACCAACAGTAATCTGTCCTCTCTCATTTAAAATGCGTTTGTGTATTAACTCGTAGACTTAACTTGCCAGCAGCAATTAGCTGAAATTCAGGTCATTGCTGGTGGCACATTAAAGGCTATGCTCAGATTAAAGGAGGCCCTGCATAACCTAACACTGCATGCATTTGAGATTTGGTAAAATAATAATAACCACTGAAATCGTCCTCCTAGCCTGAAAAAACCCCACCAAATTAGGGACAGCCACACTAGAGTGGACAGTACAGTCTGCTTTTGCTGCCATCCACGCAATGTTGTCCTATCAGTGCACATGCAACCCACAATAAATGTTGATTGCATGCGCTATGAAAATCGGATTGCAGCGCAACAGACAACGGTGCACCCAGTGTGGCCAGACCAATTGGCAAACACTAGCATGCCCTTTTCATTGCGTGATCAGAGTTGTGTGGCCTAGCCCTAGCAAAACAAATAAACATAAAGGGATCAGAGAATTAATGGGTCTGATCTGATCTTTCTACACTTGCTATATATATTATTGTTCCGTTACTAATAGGCAATATCCTGCACTCCACATTGTTTCAATTTGCAGTACTTTACTTCTACCTCCTAAATTATACAGATTATTCCCCAGGAACGAGACATTAGAAACACACATAAGGGAAAAAATCTGAAACCAAACTGTAGCGCAGTTACAAAGGGTATAAACTATTTATGCATGTAGGTATGTATCATTTTATTAATAAACGCTACTAAAAAAACTAGAGATTATAAACAAGGCGAAAAGTGTAAGCAATTATACAGATAAATAAAAGTGACATAACATTTCATACATAAGTTAAGAATACATATATTTAAATTATAAATAAATTAATATAATTAATTAAAAAAAATAATAAAAATTAATATATAAATAATAAAAAAAACAATATAATTTGATATATAAATTAATAATTAATATATGTGGCGTGTCTAGACATATTAGGAATGAGATCCCTGCCCCGAAGAGCTTACAATCTCAGTGGGTGGGGCAACAATACAGATACAAGGGGATGGGTACAAAGTGCTTGAGATGGGCAACAATCATTTAGGCTGAGGTCACACTACGAAGTGCGAGATTGTGCAAATGCGGGTGTGCTTGCGATTTCCCCAATTTCCCTTATCAGAGTGTATGCGAATCGCACAACAAATAAATGGTGAATGCATGCGCTCCAATAAGCGCGATCAGATTGCGCTTAAAGGGTATGTCCACCCTAAAAAAATTTTTTTACCGAACATTCCCCCTGTCCCCCCCAGCCCCAACCGCTATATTAGTATTATAAGAAAATGCCCAAAACTTTACTTACCTTCCCTCTTTCCTCCGCCGCGCTGCCAAGCCCTCTGCTTGCGAGAAAATGCAAGCAGAGGCAGTCGCGTCTGTAATTGGCTGAGCGGCAGCCGATCACGGACGCGGCTGCCGGGAGTTCAGTGCGGCGGGGGCAAGAGGGAAGGTAAGTAATGTCTTGGGAACTTTCTGATCTTTCTAATAGAGAATTTGGGGCTGGGGGGACAGGGGGAATGTTTGGTAAAAAGGGTTTTATGGTAGGGGGAGGGAATCCTAATCGGGAGGGAGAGGGAGGGGGAGAAGGGCTGCAGTACACATGCCAAACTTCTCCCGGAGGCCAGGTAGGAGGCAGAGTCCTATATGGACTCTGCTATCCTCCTGGTGGGCAGTTTTTGGGACTTTGGGGGGGGACTACAGGAGAACCTTATGGAGCTGGGATGTGAGGTAAGGATTAAACTACACTACACAATGGGGCCAGTAGTGGGGGGATTATAGTTTTGGGGGTGGACATGCCCTTTAAAATCACAGTGGTGAGGCCTAGCCCTTATTGTGTTGGCGCTCAGAAAGGTAGGATAAAAGTTTAGATTTGAAATATCTGTTGTATTCAGTTAGATCAACTGGACTTAAAGTTTAGTTTGAAGATGTTTCTTAGTCAACCAACTGGCTTTCTCAATTCAGAATGACTTGTACAAGAATCTGATGGCAATTATGTACCCTGGAAAGTCTCAATTAGCATATCCCAGCAAGGTGTTAGGGACCTTCTGAATGGAAGGTGGGGATGCATTGAGGCTAAGAGGTGTTATAGGAACTGCCCAGGGTGAGGTGTCAAAACAGCATTGTACATGGCAGAAAGTTGGTGTCAAACCCCCCCCACCTCTATTTAGGCTTAGTTTTTTTATTTTCACATAAATGGCCTCCATGACACCTCTCTTGAACCAATCATTTTCGGGGGGGGGGGGGGGCAACAGCCACTGCTAAGGATCCTTAGAAAGTAATTGGTCTACATATGGGATAGGCATTTTTAACTCCAGACTACACAACCCCTCTAGATTCCTCCCTAATTTACACAAACTCTAACTATTATCATTCGCACAGACTGCTGCTATAAGTCCTCATGTGGACCACAGGCCATGGGGCTTTAAATGTTGCCTCATGTGCTATTAATTTGCAGCAACCAATCAGATGCTATCAAATGTTTTCAACACGTAGTAGACTACTATAAATGGAAACATCTGATTGGATTCTGCAAATAAATTAAAACAATCTTTTGAATCTCTTAATGATTCATCATGATACAGCCCCTGAAATGTAAATTTTGTAATCCCTTAACTTCTGAGGACATAAAGACAGAAACGCTGTCAATAAATAAATCAATAAGCATCAGGTCTCTGTCTCCGTTAGTGCCAGGCAGCTGGAAATATAATGTATAACCTTCCATGTTTGATCACATTCAATATTCAAAAGATTTAATTCCCATAAACAGGAAGTGGTTTAACTACATGTGCAGAATTAGTCAGTGCAGGTTTTTCTGTTCCACTGTCACAGAAATGAAGCAGGTGATGCGTAAAGCAGCACCAGAGGGTTTGGATTAAGAACAAACGCTACAATAGAAATTGCATTCAAGTGAAAAGAAACAGGTGTAAAAATGTGAGAGTTCTAGGTAAATGTAAAATAAAACTGTGTAATGCAGAGATCTTCCATCAAACTGACAAGAGCAAGCTAGACCTTCTTAATCTGTTGTTCTCAGTCTTGGGGGACCATTAAAGTGTTTTGTTTAAATCCAAGCGTAAATAAGGACAAAAAATGTTATTGCCCATAAAGGACATATAAAATTCAACATGGCAGGTGGGGGGTGGAGACTGGGTGGGGCGGTTACTGGAGGCAGGCTTAGGGGCATAAGTGGGCAGGGAGTGCGCATTACAGGGGGCGGGGCTGACAGTTCCCTCTGTAGAATGGGATTTCAGCCCTGACTGCAGGACTTGGGGTTTTGTCCCTGACAGGGTAATCCCATAGAAATAGGGACAACCCTGCCCCCCCCCAAACCCAGACTTTAAAGATGGCAACTATTCACCCAAATGTCCTCTGTCACCTTGTGTTAAGGTTTTTACACAAAATCCACATGTTGGGTGAACAAAGAGTGCCCCACTGGCTTTACAGCCATACACATGGGCAATTATCAACCAAAGTGGCCATTCGTCAGCAACTTGGGGGATTGGTGGGCAAAATCACCAGTGTACAAACCTTAAAGGTTGCTTGGTGAAGAGCAATCAGTCATTACCTTTGATGCCATTTGTCACAGCCATGATTTACTGCTATGCTGGAAAGAATTGGGAAGAAGAAATGAAGGGAATCAGAAGTCTTAGGGTGATTAATGTATGTATACATTTTTGATTTGGGGTGGACATGCCCTTATAAAGGAATCATGTATTCTTATTGATGGTTACAGTTTAGACATGCTTTTTTACGCAATTTCTATGATAAGGTTTTGAACATCTTTAACCACAAGAGTGGTCAGGGGCCTGGTTAATGGTGACAATCTTATAATCTTATCATATTTCATAATAGACAACTTGAATAAGTGTATAGATATTAGAAGTCACAGAGAAGTAGAAGAGATTGACGTAATAACTGGTTTGGTCATAAAATTTTCACTCCAAAACAGAATGTAGCTGTAATTTTCAGGTGGAGTTTTTTTACATCAAAATTTTAACCTTGAATTTTACATTTCATTGGTAAATTTTGCCGCCCACATTTCAACAAAGAAATGTACGCAAGACTTGCCTGCAGAATGAAATGTGTCAGTATAAAGTGTGTCTAAATGACATCCCCATGATAAATATTGTTTATTTAATCCCCATGATAAAGATTGTTTATTTAATATTAGTTTACAGTAGATTTAATCTCCCCTATAGTATAATGCAGATATAGTGCAACGAGGACACATTTCCCCTGCATTCCCCCTGCACTGTCAGTGGAATAGGGAAATCATAGTAGCTGTTTCTGGTGGGAACATTTTACAGTTGCACCAGTTCCCATCAGAGTGAAAGCTGTCCTCCATTTCTTTGCAGGTAGGAAGAAAAAGAAAGAGTTTCGGCCATCTGTAAGGGCTAGGATCCACTGTGCTGCACATTCCAATGGCCAGAAATGTAGCTTCCCTCACGGCCTGCATTGCATTCTGTGCAAAATCGCAATTCATGCATTCACCATTTTTGGTAAGGATCACGTGCATTGTGATTTGGGACTATTGCAGGAAACACAAGCAGTTTCTTATATTTGAAATATGAAGAGTAAGAAGAAATGTCTGGTTCATAGTCACCTACCATACATCCCATTCTGCACAGTAGTGGTGCCAAACTGAGCTCTCCACAAATGCTGGTCTTGGCCTTTACACAGCTCTGGGTCCTCAGGACCTAATAAATTCAGAAGCTTTAACACTGCGTTGTGTCTCTGGAGACAGATCACAAGGCAGGGAGCAGAGGTGAGATAATCACAGTGAGACTGGCACAAATCCTTGTTCTGTCGACAGAAACAATAAGTTATTTTAGTGAATCTGCAAATACACAAACTGGTATAAATGGCGTTGTACCTACAAGCCATTACCTTTTTAATTCCATCAGGCAGAATCTGAGTACATGCACGTGGAGTCAGTGCAACTGGCTTCATTCCCACCAAATGGAAATTGTGTTGATAAATGTTGCGTAGAATCTTTCCCATGACTCGGCCCCAGTAATGTGGTTTCAGAAGCAAAACGGTGTACAGGACAGGGGGGCCTGAAACAATAAATATCACCCTCAACAAGATAGGAATCGTCACTTTGAAACAGGTTATTAAACCATAACGTAATATATAAACAAACTATTGTACATGTTCCCACTTATTCGGCAGGAGATGTAACAAGCCATGATGTGTCACCCTGGACACTCTCTAGTACTGATGGTAATCTATAAAGCAGCATTTTTTTACAGACTGTAAAATCCCTCAGCAGGAGCAAAGCTCTACAGAATTAAAATGTTAAGTGGTAAGGCCGAGGATGATCTGTTATCACTTCTCTGTGAGCATCCTCCATCACAAGGAAAGGTCACCGGGGATCTCAACATAGAAATGGAAATAGTTCACTATATCCCCATTTCTACAGCCAGGAACACTATCACAGGTGGTAAAATGACCTACAGTCCAGCAGTTACGGTCAGATAACATAAATAAAGGAGATTGTGTATCTACTGTATTTACTCCTAGCAGCTTAATGTCTGAATATCATCACCAACGTTTCTAATTATAAAACAAAGCAGTAGTTACTGACAGCAGACTGGAGAATTATGGGAGGATGTAGTACAGAACTTTAAGTGAACAAAAGTCTCCAGACAACATTGTCCCATTAACAGAGCACATTCCCAAACAATACAACAAGCTGTGTCTCACTTCTCACGTGGCTGCTAGATGATATATGAAATTAACCTGTGGGTACTAGGGGTCAGTTCCCATAATTAACCTTAGCTGGGTTACATGCTAACAATGATATATTCCTATGCTTTTCATACAAAAAAGAAAAGTAATCTTTGCAGTTTATTTCTCGCTAGCATAGATGTAAGAAACAGAATATTAACATTCCAATAAAAAAATAAAAGTATGTTTGGGAAATTGAACCTGCAACCTTGTCTAGCTAAATGCAAAGCTTTATAACTCCCTTTTCTATAACAAAGCTGCTATGCGGTATACCAGTGCATGTAGAATCTTTATCTTTTGCTAGGAACATAATGGGTAAAGAAAAGTCTCAGGATCTGAACTCCTGACCTCATGGTGTGTGTGTTTTTAAAATAGGGGTGCTTTTGACTGGTGAGCCACCACAGCATATGGAAAGAATATATCCCAGGAAGGGACGTAATTCATGCTAGCTAATAACTAAACTGCATGATAAAAAGCAGCTTTTAAAGTCTTTTCAGGGACTTCCATAAAGCGTGGAGTCATCTCTATAGAGACAATGAATTGTGGGGTTGGGGGCGGAACCCATAAGTGTACATGCTCACAAGGCTCTTTGAATACTTTAGTTTATAAAATATTAGTTCTCCTTTAAGTACATTCTATAGTGGTCAAAAGCTGATTAAAAGAACTATTAGTTCTAGTAGTTCTTTTCATTAAGACTGTATGTTCATCTCTGTATCATTCATATGCAAACATTAATAGGGCATAAGGAAACAACTGGTATCAGAGCTTACCTGAGATCATATATGTAAATATGGACTCTGCTTGCCACTTACAATCTCCTGTACCTGTCAAAACATACAATATTAGTTAGAATACAGAAACATAAGACCAGCAGCATAACTATCGCCACCTGAGGGGGGCAGGGACAAAAGGGGCCTGGTGATCTACAGGCTTGTTACCATACTACCACAATTAGTTGTTTAAAACCACCAAACTGGAGTTTATGTATTAAGAACAATTTAGGTGCCCCTTTTACTGGTCTTTTGCAGTTAGATAACATCTAATTGACTGTTGCAGATTAATAGCACAGGCAAATATTTACACTTCTTAAGCCTCATATACATGCTAGATAATTGTCAGCATCTGGGAAAAAGGTTTTGGCCAGCAAACTAGTGTGTCTATAGGTGCCCCCTGATATAATGCAGAGGGTCCCCCAGTCTTTCACCTGTTCTCTCTCTTCCCCCATAGAAGAAAACATAATGTTCACTACTGTCCATCAGCCTGTCTTTATGGAAATCATTAAATATAATGAAAGATCATTCCAAATGGCAATTATTTAACATGTGCTTGTAGTTTTAGTACACAAGTCCCAATGTTTATTTAATTGGCATGCAATGTCTTTTAGAGAGTTCTTTAAGGTGCTTTGTAAACCTCTGAACCTCAAGCAGTAACAATATTTGCAGACAAGATAAATAGAATAACTCAGGGAACAACCCATTCTCACCTACTTTCCTGCAGTTAATCATTGGGGGGGGCAATGTAGGGCAGGTGTAATCGGCTTTCTGGATCTACATTAAAAAAAAGAAAAAAAAGATTTAAGAAGTAGTCATAGAATCACCTAAAGAAAGAAAATGTGATTGTAAGTACATTAGATAAGGGAACATTTACATGTTTTAAGTAGAGATGTCCGGTCCGCTCGAGGATCCGCGAATTTTCGGAAAAATTCGAAAATCTGCGAGTGGACCCATTAAAATGAAAAATATCCTCGAAAATACGAGAAATCCTCGTAATTTCGAAAATTTCGAAAAATCCGCGGTTCAGAAGTTCGGAAGGCGGAAAATCCGGAAAAACCCGCTGTTCGCGAACGGGATAAATCCGCGGCGGATCCGTGTTCGGATCCGCGAACCGGCCATCCCTCGTTTTAAGTAAGAAGGCTTAGACAGTGCTAGGAAGAATTTTCAGTCAGTTTGTAAAGAGATGTTATGATGCCACTTAGTAAGAGACATGAAAAAATGAGCAGAGAAAAAGTTATAGCTTGTTAGAGGATAAAAAAGGGTGGAAAGTTATTTACCGGGAATGAGATCTCCGTCTGTGAAAATCAGTACTGCCTGGCGGAAAGCAACTTCGGGGGTAGCAGACATGATGAGCTGAGGATGCTCTGTATCTAAGGTGGGCACCAGTTGTTTGATGGATTGTGCTAGAGTGTGGAACGCATGGGAACGCCTTAGGGCACATAGCAGGGCAGGATTTGAGATCAGGTTCTCCACGCTCCGTTGCCATGAACGGTCGCCTACCTCATAAGGAGTGATTTCCTTTGCCTGAAGTCGACTTAAATTAGGCAGCATCTTCAGCCCCAGGATTTCAAATCCTTGGCATCCAAACCCTGTGTTAAACCAAAAACATCTTCAAGGATATATCTCCATTTGGAATCAATGTTACAGCTAAGCTGAGCACCTGTGTGCAAACACAAAAATCTTCAGTCTGGAATATAAGCAAATTTGTACATACGCACACAGATAGTATACACCTGCGCAAACAGCTGATTTAACATTAGAGGGAACATTGTTTGCATTACACATAGCAGACAAGAAATAAATTAGAATTCACTGATTACCCATAAGACAATGTTATAACTATTCAGCAATAAGCCATTAAAAGATAGAGGACATCATCTCAAATCAATAATTCTGGTGCTGGGATCGAAGGAGGAACTTACAGGGAGATTCAATAAAAGTTCTTATCGTTTAAAATGGTGCTAATTTTGCCCCAACCAATCAGATTTTATTTAACATTTGAAAGCTAACATTTGATTGGCTGGGGCAAAATTAGTACCATTTTAAACGATAAGAAACTTTTTTAAATAACCCTGTAATAAGCATATACTATTACATAAGTAACCGCCTAACAAAAGACACAGCAGTATAAATGATGACGGGGACACACACATTCAAACATTTAATCAATTATTAATTATTATAATTGCTAGATAAGGAAAATATCTTTTTCTGCATATTATAATTAGGTAATAGGCTATTGTTTCTGTCCTCAAGAGCAGTGATGTAAGCACAGCATCCCAGAGACGTAAGTTTTTAATTTGGCTTAAAAAAGCCAAATTAGGCTGAAGCCACACTACGCCGTACGGTAACACAGCATATTGGTGTGCTATCTTCTACAGAATGAATGCGTGTACATTTTTCCTACTTATTGATGAAATGTGGACCTTTTTTACTCATAGACTTGAATAGACATGTGTCACAGGTGAAATCTGTGCTGATTACCTCTCAATTGCATACAGGCATAATGAACACTGATTACCTCTCTCTTACATTATGAAGGGTAATTTAAACTGTGTTTCTCTGGAACACACATACACAACTTCAAAATAAAAGTCATAAAACTGACAAAATATAAGCACAATAAGAAAATCACAATATCTGAAACTTACACGACCAAAAAATTTACACTTTCATCACAATAAAAATATTATTTTGTTTTAAAACTCACAGCACACACACATTAATACAGCCATGGCGTGTTGGCTTTCTATTAACTTATTGTAATGTGTTAAATAGGAAAACACATTCTTTTTGTTAATCTACCCGCAATAACGGGAGGAAGGTTTGTGCTGACAACTAGAAACCATGCGACAATGTATAAAACGATGATGATACCATTTTATAAAGTGGTATGCTTGAAAGTCATTTATTCTAAATTAAATCGCTAAAGACTAATGAGCCAAATAATACTGGCAAAATAAAAAAAGTAAATTCCTTGGATGAGCAGCTCTCTGATATAGGGTACAATATGTCGCTGATCTGACACCAGAATTACTAAAAAAATTACATAATCCAGGGTTTGTGTAATAAGAGGTGCTTAGGTATACTTGTACTGTTCATTTGCAGTAACCAATCAAATTTTATCTAACTGCAGTATAAAAAATGTTAATATATAATTGGTTGTTTCAGATTAATAGGATAAGCCCTATATGTACCCATTAGTGCTATAAATGCAAATTAAAATGTGGGTTTAGCAACTAATAACATTTAGGTTTAAATATGCATACATTAATTCCCTTTGACAGCAGTTATGTTTGGGACATTATTTCAAAACCAAGAAAAATAACAATTCACATATCACACACTGGCAAGGTTTCAAATGCTGGCCATACGCTACTCAGATGTTCGATAGATTCGACTTTTGATCGCCAAATCCATCAAATGTATAAAGAGAGAATTGGCTGGTCTGTGTTTTTACCTTCCCCCCGCAATGTTCCCTGTCTGGACCATTCATTTTAAGATCAGGACAGGCAGTTCTTTTAAAATTTTGTTTTTGAATGTATTTTGTTTAAAAGTTTAAAATGCAAAAAAAAGAAGCATTGCCCATTACAGACCAAATATCCTCGGTGATTTTAGTGTTTTGAAAACATTCAGGGTTGCAGCAGATGAATAGCACAAGTAAATTCTTGCACCCCTCATTAAATAATCCCCCATGATGTGCCACCAACATTCCTGCAGCCTTGATAAGACTTCCTGATCCTTCTAGAAATAACGACATTGTGTTCTTTTGTGCAGATTTATCAACTGCAGGATGCAGTTGATATGACGGAATGGTAAACGAGAAAGAATAAAGAAATAAAGATAACAAGTAATCAGCTAAAGTTTAATTAGTTGATTCTCAACCGCACAAGAGGGAAAAAAATATTTTTAGAATTTATATCACAGGTTCAGTTGTATGAGGAAAATCATTGACGCAATCCAAATTCACAATGTCTAGTTCTTTCTGTTATTTGTTAAAGTAGAAAGGATAAACCGATACCTGGTTCCAGGCCACCTTCCTGTTATTATACAAACAGATTTCTACAGTCAAAATCCATGTTCCAGTTTCACAGCTTTAATCTGATGAATTGCACTATATACCCATGATTCCTTTTTATTAGGACCATGTATTATTAAATAAAGAAATATATATCCTTATTATAAAAGCATTACAATGGTGTCTTGGTTTGTACTGACATACCTACAAAGATAAAATGCCTGTCATTTCAAAAGCTGTCACAATTTATAAAATGGCCAACAGAGATCTGAGACAAAATGAAAGGAACGAGGATAAAGACATAAAGAAAGAAAGGATCTAAAAGATTATTTCTATTGGACACTGTAACATCCCTGAATAAAATGTCTAAAGATAAACAACGGGATTTAGCCTTTAAGTAACTTGCAAGGAATTGGAAATTAGTAATGGAGTATGGGTGAGATCATTCACTCAGCTGGGACATTCAGAGGACATCACATCCTTAGTCTATGTATGTCTGCATCACTGTTTTATAATAGTATAGGAAAGCTGTGTATCAGGGAAACACTGTAGCTAGGCATTTTTTTTTATCAATATGATTATTTTGACTGAATTGGTAAAAAAATAAAACAGATTAATGTTCCCCCTTTTGGTTGATAGACTTGATCAGTTTATCGATCTAAAGATGGTTGGTCAATTGCTTCTACCAGCCAATTGATTGTTTCCATTGAAGAAAAACTATTCTCAGATAATTCTCCATCATTTAAAGGGACAGTTCAGTGGAAATTATAAATATATGTTAAATTGTTTATTTGTGTAATGCCTTCTTAGTTATTCTACATATTCTCTCCCATTTTAAAAAATCAGTTGAATTTATACCATTTGCTGTTCAATGCTGTTGACATTAGTGAGCGGACAGTTTAGGTCCTTCTTCTTCCCAGGATGCACCACATCTTTGGAATGTCCCTAACAGTAATTTCTACTGATTGGCTGTTGGATGGGTCAAACATGCTCAGATTTCTACTGAGCAACTGAATCAACCCAGACACTGGGTCTGGGACACGACCATAACGGTCTCTACTAGGGGTCCTGCAAACAGGAAGTCAGTATTTCGGTTGCATTTATTTATACACAGACACAATGCTGAATGGGAAGGTTAAGGTCATTAAGATGGAAAAATACTGCTCTTTTTTCTTAAAAGTATATGTATTTGCACTGAACTTCCCCTTTAAGCTTATGTACAGTGAGTACAGTAAAAAGAAAAGTGGCTGAAAGGTTAAATAAACCAATCAAAATCTTTTTTTTGCCTGACATGTTACAGTAATTCCAGGTAATCAGTGCTGTGACAGTCAGTGCTGAGTGGTATAAACCAAATAACGATACAAAGCACTTAACTGAGTAGTATCTGTTATAGAAAATTTCCCATGGGAGCATACAACCATAATGCCCAATGATTAAATTACAATAGAAAATCTTTCCAGTTTCTAGTTCTGATACAGTGACAAATATTCTATTTATAAAGAACAAATGGTATCTTGTGGCCCTGCCGTATAAAGTGGGTGTTTCAACAGTTACCTGTTCCATTAGTGAGTCAGCACTAATGGAACTAAAGTTTTATTCAAAATATCTTTAATATACAAACAAATACAACTTACAGAAACATAAAACAATATATTAACTTTTTAAATGAGAAGGCAACACAAAATTCATTTAGTGTTTTTGAAAAAAATCCAATGCATGAATACATGAATGCTAATACCAACACACCCTTTCTACAAATTTCTTAAGGACTCATCTCAAAGTAATGGCGCACCATCTGATTTAAACTGCTGTAGTCAACCTTCCCCCATTCCTTGGACGCATTGTTTCTGCCTGGAGTTCATTGCTGCCATACATTTAGAAATGTCATTAAAATGACAAGTATGAAGTCAACAATGAAATATATCGACACATTTACGGACCAGGTCATCTAAGGATGAACTGTCAACATGTGAACTGAACGATGTTACCTCTAATTCTTAATCACATATGTGCACAACAAAATATATTTTGTGTCTATGTGAAATTGAAATTTGTGTGAGATATTCCAATGTGCCCTTGGATTTTTTTTGTGCACACACAAACACAAATTACAGGACCATGATTGCACATGGCAATAACTTACTTTTTAAGACCAATCAATGAACTACCAACTGCCAGGCAACCAACCAAATGTCTGAACTACATGCACTGCAAAGATACTATATATAAATATATGTTTTGTAATAAATTGTGGCCACATCTGGAGAAATCTCACAAAATGTAATTTTCCCTGATGAATGCATCTACAGTGCCTCTTTGGCTTGTAAGGGCATGAGTGGGTTTTTAATGGCCACTTTAATTTTGCAACTTAAAAAAGAATTTCAACCACATCCGTGGATATGATCTTCATTCTTTGATGTGACTGCAGGAAACATGCAAAGGAAGGCAAAATCTCACACAGCAACACGACTTGTAAATCTTCTGTCCACTAGTGTCTCATTAGATACCAATAACACACCAGTGCCACAGTGGCCAATCTGTAATGAATGCCTTTATTCCATGAATAGACTGGGTGCATACATCTATAAATGATGGACAGGTGTTTTTTGGTAAATGTGTGCTATGGTACGGTTCCAAGCTTCAGTAATACTGGATGTTCTCAGCACAGATCAGTCAGAAACACAGACAGATTTCTCAGAATTTAAACTCTGGTACTGCTGTTAGCATAAAATCAAGCTCATATAACAAGCAGAAGATTGAGGCAAATTAAAGTTTATGTACTGCCACCTAGTGGTATTTAAAAAAAAAATAAAATAAAACATGTATTGATTGTATGCAGACTGCTTCCTTTAACACTGATCACAATATTGGATGCATTATTGATCCTAAAACGAACATCCCTCTATTTGTCACTTAGCTGAGAAAATGAGTCAGTCTGTGTTTTTGCATTTGGAGAAACCCTGTTGAGAAACTCATGGTTATGCTAAGGAAAACACGGCCAATTAGATCTATTCTTCAATAAAAAAAGAAAATGAAATTGAGACATTAGGTTTAGGAACACTAGTTAATAAGATGGGTTCTTTCTCTTTATTAATCCATCAGGAGCTGTCAGACCATTGTAATTATTCTTTCTTTAAAAAAATGCGCAATGTCTTAGCCAATCACAGAGGTGGCTGCCGGTCCGTCCCTTTTTGCTGCTTCCGTGCACTGAAATGGCACAACCAGGGGGAACTAGGGCTGGTAAGTACATTTAGGAGCAGAATTGGAAAGTTTAGATCTTGCGAGGTCAAGGTTTTGGGAGGCAATTAGCCATATTCAAAATTTACAGGGAGATTCAATAAAAGTTCTTATCGTTAAACATGGTGTTAATTTTTGCCCCAACCAATCAGATGTTAGCTTTCAAATGTTAAATGAGATCTGATTGGTTGGGGCAAAATTAGCACCATATTTAACGATAAGAACTTTTATTGAATCTCCCTGTTAGTTTTTAGGGTTGACAAACCTTTTTTTTCAAAAGCCTTTTGACGTTTTGCATTCATCGCTATCTAATCCCCTTTGCTTATGGTTTCATATGTAATTGCTTTGGCACAGGTCTTGCATTGGGTCTTTAATAAAGATTGGCACAGGCAGATGCTGTCGAGGGTGCACAAATCTTAATGATCTCTGCAGAGCCAAATTGTCCTTGAGGCAACTAGGCTCCTGTCTAGGAACCAGGACACTCCAGGGGGCTCAGTTAATGCAGTGGGAACATTAGTTTCCCTCTCATTCAAACTTACCTTAGTTGCAGCAGCCCCCAGACTACGTGTCTGCTATTCTAACCTTTTCCAAATGTCCCTGAAGACAGATCTTCAGTCTTGTCAAACTTAGGGTTTGGGGGTCTGCACCTAGAGATAAGTTTGACATTGGGGTGTGTACTTGCTCTTTAATATAACTTTGGATCCCTGACAGGTTAGGTCACATTTAAATGGAAGGTGAGTGCTAGACATGGACAGATAGCTATTGTTATAAATTGGTTTATTGTATGTATGTTGAGAAATAACTAAATAAACTTGTTGGAGATAATAAAGCAAATCATTAAATGCCTTTTCAGTAGTTTTGAATGTTGATCATTTATTATAAACCAACCAATTAAATATGCAAGCACGGCATATTATGACTCACTGGTTTCCTTAGGCCTTTAAGAAAGAAATCATTCCAAGCCTGCTGTTCCTGCTCTATAAAGCTTACAAAGAAGTCATTTATCAGCCGCCTTCAGAACCGTTTCAGTAAATATCTGTTGTTATTGTGTCCTATGTACCATTCTGTATTCTGCTATATGGGGAAGAAGCAAAGCTCAGTAGGCCACAGTCCTTTCAAATGAATGGTTAGCATACCAAGCAGCAGGGTATGTTAAGGGCATGGGATAGATATCATAAACATCCCCAGAGAATTACCTTACAACAATTTCAAATAGAACCAAACCAAACAGAATTGTTCAGAACCTGCCAACATTAGCACTTTTTGCCACCGCCTTTTCAACTAATTTGGACTTTTCGCAATTTATAAAGCAGTGATAACCAGTGGGGGAAATTCATTACCGCGATATCTTTCACCATTTCACTTTTTGCCATACATTGCTGCGGTAACCGCTTCAGCATTTTTAGAAAATGGCGAAAAGTGTTTAATTGCGTTAAGCTCAGCCATTCAAATTTGCCAAGTCTGAGGTGACGAAAACGCATAAGTGGCCATTTATTTAGCCTGCCAATGGGTTCATGGAAGGTGTCAGTACATTGTGGAGTGTTTCTCAAAACTAATTGACCCAGGGGGGTGTTAGACTATTTTCCAGCACTTACTGTAATACGATCTGCAATTTCCGATTTTCCTAAGATTGATTTTTTAAGGTTCCGATTTTCGTTATTTACCAATACCAATAATGTCAAATGGGGGGTCTAAGGGACATATTTATAAAGGGGCATTATTTCGCAATTTTTTTCCTCCAGACTTCACCACAATTTTTTAAACTTTTCCCTAATACTGCTGAAAATTTGTTGAAAAGTTAAGTTTAGCACAAATGATGGTAAATAACATTCCGGGTTATTTAATAAAAGTTCTTTTTGTTTAAAATGGTGCTAATTTTGCCCCAACCAATCAGATGTTAGCTTTCAAATGTTAAATAAGATTTGATTGGTTGGGGCAAAATTAGCACCATTTTAAACTATAAGAACTTTTAAATAGCCTAACACATGTGGTGTTTTTTTCTGCAACAGATATGATAAATAGTGTAAAACTCACCCAGGCGAATTTTCTCTATTTTATAAATAGGACTATGCTTGTGAAGGTTCTCATTCATCCAGGTCATGGTATATCTGTTGTATTCAATTAGATCAACTGGACTTGAAGTTTAGTTCTTGAAGACATTTCGCTAGTCATCCGACTGGCTTTCTCAATTCAGAATGACTTGTACAAGAATCTTTGGCAATTATGTACCCTGGAAAATCCCAATTAGGATATCACAGACAAGTGTTAAGGGCATGATTGTATAGTGGCTAAGAGGTGCTATAGGAACGCCCAGAGTAAGGTGTCAAAACAGCATTGATCACAGAGGAGCCCTTAAAACTTGTGGATATCCAGACTGGGCCTTTGTCAAAAGAAGTAGAAGGAAAGAAAAGAACACGAATACCAACAGTGCAGGAGAAAAGCAAGACAGGAGAAAGAACATGGTCATCCCATATGTAGCAGGGGTCTCCGAGAAATTAAGAAGAATTTTCAAAAAACACCGTATCCCTGTCTGCTTTAAACCGAACAACACACTGAGGCAACAAGAAAGCGACATCATATATGCAGTGCAGTGCAGTGCAGAATTCTCTGATTTGTATGTGGGGGAGACCAAACAGCAACTGGGCCATACGCCCAGCACAAAAGAGCCAATTCCTCGGGTCAGGACTCAGCCGTGTACCTGCATCTTAAGGATAAAGGACATACCTTTGAAGATTGTAATGTTAACATATTGGCAAAGGAACGTGACTGGTTCAAGACAGGTGTTAAGGAGGCCATTTAAAAATAAAGAAACCAAGCCTGAATAGAGGTGGGGAGTTTCGACACCAACTGTCTGCCATGTACAATGCTGTTTTTGACACCTTACTCTGGGCGTTCCTATAACACCTCTTAGCCACTACCCAATCATGCCCTTAACACTTGGCTGTAATATGCTAATTGGGATTTTCCAGGGTACATTAATGCCACAGATTCTTGTACAAGTCATTCTGAATTGGGAAAGCCAGTCGGATGACTAGCGAAACGTCTTCAAGAACTAAACTTCAAGTCCAGTTGATCTAATTTAATACAACAGATATAAATAGGACTGATTTTTTTAATATTGATTATTTTCAGCAAACTGCAGCTAATTATCAAACCAGTTACATTAATATGGGAACATACCATAGCGCTGTGTAAGAAATAGTCATGTTAATGAAAAAAGTTAAAGTTAAAAAATGCCTTAATGATGTTTGGCAAAAATTCTAGTAAAACTGCAAAAAATGCAACAAAAGGCAGAAAAGGAGGCAAAAAAGGCCTACCGGTATTTCACCTATTTATAAATAGCGTTAAATAAAAAATGATGCAAATAGCTCTGAAATTTCACCTTCTCTGCTTTATAAATGTGCTTGCAGCCCTGGTCTAGTAATGGGCGACCCTAGAGAATAATTTCTCTTTTCGACTTGATACCTGTCAACGCAATGAATAAGGCAAAGTTGTTAGTGCACATTGCCAAAACTACTGCCATACATCGCCACAGCGATACCTTTCATGGTGAAAACAAGCGGTTTTATAAATTAGGCAAAAATATCGCTCTTTGCCATTGCCATGTCCTGCTTTAGCGAAATGGCGAAAATAGCGATCGTTTATAAATATACCCCT
The DNA here is from genome assembly GCA_019447015.1 of Hymenochirus boettgeri. Taxonomy (NCBI): domain Eukaryota; kingdom Metazoa; phylum Chordata; class Amphibia; order Anura; family Pipidae; genus Hymenochirus; species Hymenochirus boettgeri. Next base: position 28,014,837 of record CM033477.1, read on the forward strand.
TAGTAATTAGTGGTGCAATGTGTGTGGGTGCTATTGATCTGCATCAACCAATCAGATGTTTATTACTGGTCTACTGCAGTACATGCTAATATGTAGCTTGTTTTCGATAATCTGCAGGGGAACAGTAATAGAAGTGGGCTCAAATGAATCTTGCTAGGTTAAATTAAAGGATTTTTATTCTATATAGTTAAAAACATGTTCTATATAGTTAAAACCATGAAGCAAAAATGTTCATGCAAACTATAATTAACCTTTGACATTGAAAGGACATTTAAATTGCTACAGCGACAGGTTTTTTTTCCACTCGCTCACTTGAACCACATCTAATTATGATGAAATTGATTTAAAGAACCATTATACCCTAAACACAACATTACTCTCCCTATAATTCTGTAAGAAGCAGGAGCAAGTATTCCTACCTCTCATTCTGCTTTCATTTAAAGGTTATTTAGCATTTAGAAGTTTAGACACTGACAGGGAGATTCACCCAGAGGCGTGAGCCTCCCATTCCGGATTTGCCAGAGGATGTAAAACTCTGGGTGAATCTCCCCTGCACATAAGTATTTAACGCCACTTATTAGCTGGCGTTAAATACTTATGCGCAAAATACTTATGCGCAGCATCTGGTAAATTGGTTTGCAAGGATTTTTTTTCCTCATTGACAAATTGACAAATTACTCATCTTACTACCCAATATGATCCAATATGTCTTTTACACTCAACTGCCAATCTACTTACAGCCTACAGATTCCCGTCACCTTATGTCTCACCCTCATACCCTCTAGTCTGTAAGTTCTTTGGGCAGGGTCCTCTCTCCTATTGTATCACGGTATTGCTGTAAGAAACTCATCACTCTGTTTACTTATATTATGTATTACCTGTGTATGATATGAGTATGACTTTGTATAACATGTATTACCCTGTATGTAATGTATGACTATGTAATTGTAAAGTGCCACGGAAGATGTTGGTGCTATATAAATCCATAATAATAATAATAACAACAATAATAATCTTTCAATATACCAATGCGCTCTGTAGAACATAGTGATGCCTGTTAATTTTTATCCTGCATCTCACTTCCAATGAACCATTACTGTTAGCCACTAGAGATGGGTTTGACACTAACCTGGATCCGACACGGAACCCCACGGTTCCGAAAATCCGAAAGATCCGTCTGAATCCTCCGGATTTTAAAAGACATTTTAGATAATTTTTGAAAGTACGGGGCTTTTTTTGATAATTTATCGAAAATACAATCGGAGACCATTTTCAAGTTGCCGATTGTATTTTCGAAAATCGAACGTTCGAGGGTATTATCGATTATTTTCTAAAAAAGTCTTGAACATTTGAAAATCTTTAAAAATACGATCAGAAACTCGAAAAAATAGGCTCCAATCGTATTTAAGATTTTCGAACGTTCAAGGCTATTTTTGAAAATTATCGAAAATAGTACATTCGAAAATTATCGAAAATTCTTTCCGGATTTTCCCGATATCCGGGAATCTGAAAACGGAACGAAACTAGTGAGTTTCGGCCATCTCTATTAGCCACATTACCTGCCGTTCTGACCAAAATTCATCATCTTGATTCAGGAGCCAATAGCAATTGTGAAAATGTACAGTTAACCAATCCCCATGCATAGTGTAAATATATACAGTAGGTAAAAAGTGTCAAATTATCATCAAATTTCAAAAAAAAAATAACATCCTGTCATGTATTTATTCCAAATCTTCTGTACATTCTGATTTTTTTAAGATTTTAAAGGGCACCCCCCAAAACCAACTTTGGGGGTAAGGTAGGTAACCCCTACCCACCCCCAACCGCCACAATATTTCAGTAAAAAAGTTTCCCTATTTCTACTTACAGTGCCTTCTCCCCCGATTTCTACTTCAGTGCCTTGCAAGCAGGGGCCAGACCTCAGCCACGTCTGTGATTGGCTGAGAGGCAGCCAATCACAGACGCGGCTGAAGTCACTGGAAATGGCATGGGAGAGAAGGCAGGGGCTTTTTTAAAGAAATATTGCGGTGGTCCGGGGTGAGCAAGTGTTACCTACCTTATATCCAAAGGATTACACGCTAGGTGCAACGAAGAGGACATGGATTCAGCATATATCAGAAGCCTCACAGACAGCTTGGACTTTTCAGTTTCCTGGACTTTGAAAAGGCGTATCTTTGGAACCATAAGGAGTAGAGATGTAAGGTACGATTTATTTTAAACTACAAAGTGGGCCCACTAGTGGGTTTAATTATAGTTTTTGGGGTGGACATACCCTTTAAAATACCAACAGAAACTATCAACAAAAATGTCTTATAAAAGTGTAAATTTCACATTAATGGAAAATAAATCATAGTTGGCAATAATACTAATTATTGTTATTATTGTGGATTTATGTAGCCCCAACATCTTCCGTAGTGCAATTACATGTATTCATTCACATCAGGCATTGCCCCGAAGAGCTTACAATCTAAGCACATTTATTTACACATACAAACTATCAGTATGGCTTTAAAGGGTATGTCCAACAAAAATGTAAGTTTGTTTCTAACTGATTTACTGAAGAACAGGAGGTAAATGCACTATCTCTTACCTCCCGTTCTTCAGTAAATCTTACAGGAGAGGAGGAGACACTTACCTGGATCGTTCCAGCGCTGACAGAGACGGGGCCAAAATTCCCGACGCCTCTCCAGTCCTTTAAACTGTGCACATGCACTCAATGCGAAGGAGCGAGTACGCATCGGAGACTGTCAGTGAAGCCGGCGTTGGAGCGGGTCCGTCGGTAAGTGTCTCCTCCTCTGCCGTAAGAGAGAGGACCCTTTAAGATAGTGGGGAAAACCAGAGTGCCTGGAGGAATCCCACACGAGCGCGGGGAGAACATACAAAACTCCTTCCAGATGTGTCCAAGGGTGGATTCGAACTCAGGACTTCATAGTTGCAAGTAATCAGTGCTTACCACTGAGCCACCATGCTTTTTTAAAAAATGTATCTACAAACACTGCAGGTAAGAATCATTCTGAAGGTCACAACAATGTCCCCACTGAGATTCCATCAAGTCACTGATGTAGTGTTCTTATCAAAGAGTAAGAAAAGGCCTGGGTGTTAATATGACATAGTGTGGATTAAAGGACAAAAAGAGTAAAGAGCATCATAGAGGTTCAAATAAAATACACTATTAATCCAGGGCTATGAAAAACCTATGTTTTCTTCCAAAACTCAAGTGCATAAAAGGGCAAATAATACAAAAAACAAATATGTAATTGTAATTTTATAGTGCAGCATTATTACTGTGATCTTGCCTTTCTGCTTTAATATTAGTTTATAAAAAACCCTGCCATACAATACCTGATATACTGAGTTGTTTGGAGAGAAATATATCCCATGTTCTTCATAGTAAAAACTATGGAACTGTCCCCCAAGTTCCATATCGTTCCAAAAGATGTAGCTGGGTTCATTGTACAGTTTCAAGGCAGGAATATTAATTTATAAATTAATAAATGTAATAAAAAGGAATAAATAATCTACAAACTAAAATGCAGTGGCCAGATGTAAATTTCTAGTTACATTATTTGTCAGGCTACTGCAATTTGTCTAGCCATGTATATACCGTACTATGTTGTATTGCTCATGGTTCCCAATATTGCATATCTTCTAGGCTGTGATTATGCTTTAGATTCTTTTAATATCTATAAATACTAAATAACTAATTACTATCAGTTCCCTTACCTAGGAATTAGCCAACTGGGGCTGTGGAAGCAGCAATGCCATCTCTATCAGAATCACATGTTCAACACTATATGGCAGGAACATGATAATTAATTTTTAATATAGTGTCTTGGACATCTAAAAATGTATTTGATGGCCTTTATATTTGCACTATGAATGGCTACAGAAATACCAGCATTTTATATATATTTTCCCGATATCCGGGAATCTGAAAACGGAACGAAACTAGTGAGTTTCGGCTATCTCTATTAGCCACATAACCTGCCATTCTGACCAAAATTCACCATCCTGATTCAAGAGCCAATAGCAATTGTGAAAATGTACAGTTAACCAATCCCCATGCATAGTGTAAATATATACATTAGGTAAGAAGTGTCAAATTATCATCAAATTTCAAAGAAAAATAACATCCTGTCATGTAAAACCAACTTTGGGGGTAAGGTAGGTAACCCCTACCCACCCCGAACTGCCACAATATTTCAGTAAAAAAGTCCGCCTATTTCGACTTACAGTGCCTTCTCCCCCGATTTCTACTTCAGTGCCTTGCATATTTATTTTGCTTTTTAAGTGTAAGCATTCTTTTTTATTGGAAGCTGAAAATTGAAGGAGAACTATAATGTGTATAATTTATTTTGAAAAACGGTTTGAAAATGGAAAGTACCTGGGGCAGGGAGGTAGGATTGATGCTTTCGACTTCCCAATACAATTTCTATGAGGATCGGCCGCACAAAGAAAACTCCTTCTGCCAGGTTTCCCAAGTGCTTTAGCACTATCTCTAATACTGGAAGGCTCAGGGGGCCATAATCTGGCAGATGAAAACTGTATGTATTGTAGCTTCTCAGTGAAACAATATCAATTCTACCTCCCTGTCCCAGGTACTTTTCATTCCTAAAAAGTTAATTTTTACAATATAGCTGTCCTTTAACCCATAATTATTCTATCAAATGGAATGTAAACAATGAGTGATCTCCACTATATTAGCATTCTAGAAAACTGTACTCTGCGGATTATCATCATACATTGCTTACATGAAGGAATGGAACAGGAAGAGTTGGTAGCTGAAATCACCATAGCACAAATTTAACAGCAAGAACTGGTTTGGCTCAATATTTGGAGGTAGGAATACAAATTTCTACCACCCACATGTTACAGAATAAAGATAAAGGCTTGTTACAGAACTAAAAATCATGTAGTTGCCCTTTATATATAAGTTTGCTTTAGTCTAAACTTTTCATTCTCCTTAAACACACAGATGATAGGGAGAGATTGTCTCTAACTGTATATTTTCTCATATATAGCACTGGAAATATTATCCAAAGCTTTACAATTTCTTAAAGGGTATCTTTACGCTAAAAAAAAAAATTGAAATTTTCAAAAAAAGTGAACCTTTACATACAGCAAGATCCCACTGCTCCAAAACATCTTCAGATTTAAATCTGAGCTGGAGATTCTGAGAAATCCTAATTTGAAATCACAGCATGTATTATGATTTTTGTCTGCCTGCCAGCAAACGTTCTGCAACATTTAAGAGATTCAGCTTGTGTAAGCAGAGCAGGGTCCATGGTGAGGCTGTGCAGAACTTATACCGTAAGTGTTGCAGACACTACAAGAAGGCAGTGAGTAAGGGAGGTGGGGGATAATTAGGAGCACTCACTAAACAATAAAGGGCCCACCTATCTGGAAAAAAATTAGTATGTTATGCAGGACCCCCCCTAAACCTAGAGTTCTTTTTGGTTACACTGTTTAAATCTGCTTCCAGCATGAGAAATCATACTTACAAGTTCGCAATCCACCGCTGCTTCCTGTCTCTCCACTGCCTCTCCACTGCTGCTGCTGTGTTCTTTTTCTGTTCCCGAGCAGCCGCAGTAGAGGCTTGTCCGGGAATGGCAGTCAGTGATTGGCCGTGACGTCGCTGTCACGGCCGAGACTGACTGCCTTACCCGGAAGTGGAGTGTGAAATGCAGACCCGCGGCAGTGGATCACGGAGCTTGTAAGTATGAGATCTCTTGCTGGAAGCACATTTAAACAGTGTAACCTAAAGAAACTCTAGGTTTAGGGGGGTCCTGCATAATTTTTTCAAGAGGGGTGGACATTCCCTGTATTGTGAACATAAGGCTACGTCATGTACTCTGGGCAACAAGTATACAGTTTATTACTGGCACCATAGCTAAATTAGGGACAAAATCTTATAGGCATCAATACTAACTAATGAGCTACCACACTGCTACCAAATGCCATGCTGCCCTAAAATAAGAAGCCATTAGATAAATGAAGTTTCCATGAGGATAGAATGCCTGCAAGTGACATACTGTAGGTAAGTGGGACCTGAAGGACGTTAAGAAAATTCACAAACATAAATAAAATCTATTATTGAATGTACACAGCCCGTAGACAAGCAGTTTCACAAATACGGAAATATATGTACAATGTACTCTGTGTAAATAGGAGGAAAGACTGGCCTGCCTTGTGTAGCTGATGGCGGCATCTCATTAGACATGACTAGCTCTCCAGGTAGGGACCAGAAGCGAAGAGCATGCCGGTGTTGCCAAGGCAACTAGTGAACCTTCTAAAACTTCCCGAGTATTATTTTAGCTCAGTGGCAGTGAGATTGGATAGACCTTTGTTCCTGAAATAAGAACTGTTTAAGAGCTAAAAATAAAACAACTAGAACAAAATAATCTCACATAGGAGTTGTGCAGGTACTTAACAGAAAAGATCCTTTAAATTGAAAGGTACCAATGAAACCACTGAATAAAGAAGCCTCAATATTGTGAAATATATCGTCAACACTAAAAAAAGGACATTAAAAATATCACAATTGTTTAAACTAATGTTTCTATATTAGCCTGATTAAAATAAGAGGGGAAAAAACAAAACAGTGTTAAATAGTTTAGAAATATAAACTGTATATAGACTGTTTATTACTATCTGCTATATGTTAAAGGGGAAGTGCAGCGCAAATATGTATGCTTTCAAGACAAAAGGGATTGTTTCCCCATTCCCCATAATAATGACCATTCACACTGGCTTTGCAGGACACCTAATACTGTATGTGATGGTCTCAATCTCTGGGTTGATTCAGTTGCTCAGTAGAGATCTGAGCATGTTTGACCCATCCAACAGCCAATCAGTAGAAAATTACTGTTAGGAACATTTAATGCTAGTGTGCATCCTGGGAAGAAGAAGGACTGTTACAGGACCCAAAATAGCCAATCATTACTGACCAAAAAAAGAAATCTAGTGATTTTTCAAAAATGAAAACAATATATATAGAATACCTACACCCATATAACAGAATTCCATGCACACAGAATCTTTACTGCTGTTGTGCAGTAGTTTAGATCTGCTGCTGCAATAAGCCTATTTTCTCTGTGTGAGAGCCTCCAGTTCAACTAGGGTGAATGGTGCACGATAGCCCCTTTCTCACGACTCTCTTTGTGCACTGTCAAGTGGAACTTTTATTAGAAACATTTACAGCTTTGTATTCAACAGAAGGGGGGGGCGGGGATTTTACAAATAAATCTGCTTGTATGAGCACGATTTATGTTTATATGTGTTATATATATCACACAATCTTACAGCACGAACTGCCCAAAAGGCAGTTGGATGTGGCAGTGTCGGACTTGGGCTCTTGGGGCCCACCAGGAAATCTTGGACCAGGGGCCCACCAGGACAAATTTAGGGGCTCACCTAAGATTTCATATCTCTATTGTCATTGTTTAGTATAATGTATTTCTTAAGGTTCGTACACACGCAAGATGTGTGGCTGAGCAACGACCCCTGACCGCTACCTGCTAAGGACTGCCGTTTCAGACGTGAATGGTCCGAGTGTATGTGTTCGGTTGGGGGTCGTTGCTCGTTGTGCGCACATCGTGCATGTGTACGAACCTTTACTGTCCCTTTTATTTAAATTTTAGAATTTTTTTCTGTTTTTTGGTGAATGGGCTGTGGGCCCACAAGGGGATTCCCCTGTAACACAGTGGGCCAGTCCGACGCTGGGAAGTGGAACATAGATGTTGAGAAACTATTGCAGTTTTTAAACCTGTCCAATCAGAAAGAGATATTCATGGAAAAGCCAATGGTAAAGGGGTTTCTTTAGCACACTCTGGGCGGGAGTCTATCTCAATGCCATCATATCATTATGGGGCACAATCTTCCTGGCAGATTAAGTGGACATACAAAGATTCATTTGCGTATGGGTCAAGGGTCTAAGAAGATTAGGGGCACATTAGGGCATTCTTATTTGCTGCGGAGAACATTTTTAGGCCACACCCCTTTCTCCTCCCCTTAATAGGGATCGACAGATAGCCTGTGAGACAAAAACAGACAGACAGGCAGGCAAAATAGCTACAGAGCCAGATAGTGATAAATAAACTGGCAATTTCATCACATACTGGTAAAAAATGGGAATTTCATCACATAAAGGTAGCAAATGGGAATTTCATCACATACTGGTAGCAAATGGGAATTTCATCACATACTGGTAGCAAATGGGAATTTCATCACATACTGGTAGCAAATGGGAATTTCATCACACGCTGGTAGCAAGCTGCCAATTTTATTATATACTGGCAACAAATGGGAGTTTCATCAGATATCCCCTACTGGTAGCTAATGGCAATTTCAAACTGGCATCATCTCGCCACCATGCGGCACCGCGTCGTGAAGTCATTGTGCTGCCACAAAGTACTACTGGGAAAGATCAGAAAACTGAGACTCTGGGCACTTCATGGAGGTAGGTTCTGTTAAAACATTCGGGGCACTTTGACAAAGATCTGGGGCAGAATGTTTTTACATAGAGACGCCACTGCTTCTAAGAAATGACAGTATATCAGAAGGATCTGCTCAACGTGGGACACTTAATACCCAAACTAGAATAACATTTCCATCTAATACCAGTACACAGTGCATTTGCAACCAGATATTTCATTAAAAGTTCTATTCCTTTCTGGTAATGTACAAATGGGGCAAAGGCCCCAATTTAAGTTTTACTTCCCAAAGATGGTAGTCTGAATTTTCCGAACATTACTATTCATCTCTGTAATAAATTGATTACAATATCCAGAAACTGCGATATTGGAATATTGTTGTTTTTCAAACACTTTTAATACAATGCAGTCATACAGCAGTTGTAGAGATCTCTACAAACTACTTACCTAAGGTGGGCTTGAATGGTTTCTGAATTGGACGCAATATTTGCCGCAAAAATTTCCCAGCCTTCTTCATGTTACATCTCCCACTAATGGTTAAAACTACCACCTGTTCATCTTCTGGTTCATAAACAAATGGCCGCAAGGACAACATTCTCATTGAGATATTGCTAGCATCTGGAACTGAGAATAGATTTCCTCCTATTGGACAAATAAAAGGTCATACTAAGCCTGTTTCCTGTTTATAAATAGCAGCACAGGGGTTCTCTTCCACACTGCTTATTCAATTCTCAACAGTATTAATCTTAAAAGGAACATTTACCAAATATTCAAACATTATGAACAGTATCTAAACTTAAAGGAGAAATAAAGGCATAATTCCTTAAATTTGGAAATGTACTTACCTCCGTCATGATCGGATTATGGATGCCACCCCTAATCTACTCATGCTCCTATGCAGCTACTGATTTTCCCAGTCTTTAGAGCTGGGGCCACAGGGACCTTTGTCCAGACAAGTAAATCTTAGTGAGGATGGGTAGAATAGAACTGGCATTTGTTAGGTAGGTAATAGGAAGTTCTAAATACAGTAATTCTGATCCCTATTTAAAGATTCAGACAAATAATAAAATAATTGTAATAACTCTCAAGAAAAAACAAAAAACATATTTTAAGATGATTCCTGTCAGGAAGAATCATGGTGGGCTGAATCACTGCACAGGAAGACCTTATGAAACAGAAAGGCCAAGAACTGGGTTGCTGGATAGATTTTTTTTGTTTCCATTGTAATTAGCCATTATTTCAAAAGAGAATGGTGCAGGCAGCATTTCATTAGTAGTACTCCCTGATTGCTAGGGAAATTCAGATGAACGTTAGGAGCCTGCCTGCTGGGCGATAAAACACAAAGGAACAGAGTGTCTGTATGGTCCATTTGATATTATGTTATTTACTGGGTGATGTCACTTGGAAATGGTTTTCAATTAATCAGATGATGAACAAAACCATCTAGTATTTCCTTATAAAATGAAGAGAGGTGCTATAAATTTTGAACTTATAAGAAAAAGTTAAATGTCTTTGGTATATGGTCTGTTTACTCAAAGGGTATTTTGCAAAGAAATGAACAATGTGAGACATAGTAAGCACCTGAGATTGAATTCTGAAAGGCTACAGGAAGTTGTGTATGGCTGTTCGAAATAATATTCTACAGATCTAGAGATGTAGACATGGTCTGTACAATGTTACCTAGGCCCTGCAAGAGGCTGTCAGAGTATGAGGAGATGTGGAAACACAATGCTGGCTCCACTTCATCAAGGTAGGAGATCCTGGTCCGAACAACCCCCAGGAGACCTTGTTCAGCCAGTTCATTCATCAATGCTGCGTAAGAAACAAAGAAATCAGCAAAGACATATATTGCTAATCTTTACCCTACATATCCACAGTGTTACTCCTTCTCTGCATTTTTTTATTTATACCAAACAGGAGCAACCATAATGCTTGCTATAGCTTAACTAGATTGTAAGCTCTACAGGCAGGGACCGCCTTTCCTCTTGTGGCAAAGCTCTAACACTTCTATTTATATAATTTATATATTTATGTACTGAACTATGTATTTATCCCCCATGTATGGCTTTTTTGACTTTATTGTATTTTATTACTGTACAGCGCTGCGTCCCCAAGTGGCTCTTTATAAATAAACTATACATAAATGAATCTCCAGAATCATCCCTACACTTTAATAATGACACTTGGTGATGACGTCTAAGTGCACTTTTCATGTTAAATGAGGTAAAACACTTATGGTGTGTATTAAATTGAATGGATTTCGCAAGTGAATATAAATGTGATACGTCATCTTTTATTTTTGCAGAGTAATCCTAATTCTGTCCTACTGTAAAGCCTTTTCCCCACCATACGCTCATAGCATTTTTCGTCTAAATAAGACATTATACTCTCTTGGGATAATTGTAATCAGATTTTAGAACCCAAAATAGGGAGAATTGAATTGCCTGCTGAATTAGAGGAAAAACCAACCATTTCAAGTCTCACTCCTGCTTTCATAAGCATGTACCTAATGGTGCCTACTTTCAGCCAAACACACCTTGTGATATCTGTTGTATTCAATTAGATCAACTGGACTTGAAGTTTAGTTCTTGATGACGTTTCGCTAGTCATCCGACTGGCTTTCTCAATTCAGAATGTCTTGTACAAGAATCTGTGGCAATTATGTACCCTGGAAAATCCCAACTGGCATATCACAGCCAGGTGTTAAGGGCATAATTGCATAGTGGCTAAGAGGTGTTATAGGAACACCCAGAGTAGGGTGTCAAAACAGCATTGTACCTGGCTGACAGTTGTTGTTGAACCCCCCCACCTCTATTTAGGCTTGGGTTCTTTATTTTCACATAAATGGCCTCCTTAACACCTGTCTTGAACCAGTCACGTTCCTTCGCCAGTATGTTAACATTACAATCTTCAAAGGTATGTCCTTTATACTTAAGATGCAGGTACACGGCTGAGTCCTGACCCGAGGAATTGGCTCTTCTGTGCTGGGCCATATGTTGATGCAGTTGCTGTTTGGTCTCCCCCACATACAAATCAGAGCATTCTTCACTGCACTGCACTGCATATATGATGTTGCTTTTCTTGTGTTTCGGTATTGGGTCTTTTGGATGTACCAATTGCTGCCTCAGTGTGTTGCTCGGTTTAAAGTAGACAGGTATACAGAGTTTTTTGAAAATTCTTCTTAATTTCTCGGAGACGCCTGCTACATATGGGATGACCATGTTCTTTCTCCTGTCTTGCTTTTCCCCTTCACTGTTGGTATATGTGTTCTTTTATTTAACTTTAATTTTATATAACACCTGGCTGTGATATGCTAATTGGGATTTTCCAGGGTACATAATTGCCACAGATTCTTGTACAAGTCATTCTGAATTGAGAAAGCCAGTCGGATGACTAGCGAAACGTCTTCAAGAACTAAACTTCAAGTCCAGTTGATCTAATTGAATACAACAGATATACCATGACCTGGATGAATGAGAACCTTCACAAGCACACCTTGTGATAAACTGCAATGAATAGATGTCACGCATTGGTCTGCTTAAAACGCTCAGTGAGCTTTATTCAGCACTTTTATCTCAACATGTTTCAAGCAAACACTGATCTTTTTCAAGGGCTGATAAGAGGACCCTGTGAAACGGAAAGGTCATTCGTGTTATGGGGGATCTGATGTAAAGGACAACAATACCCATCCCCACTACCCCCTCCTATTTAAAGTACCTAGGGTACCAACTGTAAACCTTTGAGTTTGGGCTTAATCAAGTTGCACTCAAGAGTCGGTCTGGCCATACACTCTCCCTAAGCCTGGGTCCTGGTCTATGCACTGCAAGTAACAATAAGTATTGTTGTCCTGAGTATAACATGGATATTGTATTTAAGATGAATATGCATCCAATATTTCAGAATGAGCTACTGATTTATACAATAGTTTGTATGTGGACCCCAGAAATACTGATTTGACCAAACTGTTTGCAAAATTAAAGTGACCAATGACCTCACATTGTGCATTAATGTCACTGGACAACCCAGAAGAAACACCGGCCAATCAGAGGTTCTTACCACTGCTAATTCTAAGATTATTTTTAACCACATATTCCATATTGCAAACCGTAACAGTGTTATCCGCTTATAAAGTAATATTAATTACCTAGTTGGAAAACATGACTAATTTTTGATTGAAAACAGTTCCTTCCAGGGAGATTCATGCTTCAGAAGACACATTAAAAGAGTAAAACAAAGTGCTTAGGAAAAATCATTTTTCTTTTTTCTACTCTGCCAATAAAAGCTTTTTTCTACCTTCACATATTAATACGTTTCTATTTTTTTGTTCCCTAAAGCACATCAATCTCATTATTTGTTAGATTTACAGAATATTACAAAAGCAATTCAGGAAGAAACAATGATGTTTTCCATTACCAGAATACATTTGGTAATGTCTCATCCAGTCAATAACTGGGTCTACTGTCTCCAAACAGTCAAAATATAGTTCTGTGGGAAAACAGGAGTGTAACCTGAGACAGAAGTCTGGCGATTGCGAGTGACCTTGTGGTAACATCACTGCAGCCTTTAGCAGCATATTGTTAAATTCTATGCAACCAAGTCCAGCTAAGCAAAAATATATGCTGTACATATACTGTTTATGAGAAGCATCAATTTACTCCACCCTAAAGCAAAAAAAGTCCTATATCAAGTCATATTGTGCCCCCAAAAAGGAACTACTAGAAACCCCTCACATAAATAATAATATACTGGAAGCCATTTAATGTAAAATTATCTTTGGTGGATATACAGCACTTAAAATGCTCACTCCTAGTCATGCCAATAGATGTAAGAAAGACCAATGACTCAAATTTATGTCTTACTTTTAACAAAACCTGAGCTAAAATGAACAGCAGGATAACTCTAGTGCTTGTTCTTAGTGCTGTATATTACCAATAAAACATAATTTGTGAAATACTAATCTTTATAAGGGTAATAATGTGCTCTAAATCTGATTATAAAACTATGTAAAAGTTTAGGGAGGTGGGAGACCTGCTCCTGGTGACAGTTTGATCACACCTCCCAACTGTAGCATGGCGGCACATTCAACATGTCTCAGAGAAGGAGGCAAGGGTGACAGGGAAGGAGTGGACACACCAGGAATAGGCCTTTGAACAGGTCTTTTGGAGCTTGAAGGAAAAATGGGAGGTAAGAGATGTGTGTAAAGAAAAAGTCAACTCAAACATCAGAATGTTTTACATAACATTCATATAACTGCACTTACATAGCAGGGGGTTTAAAAGAAGAATCATGTTTAGCAGGTAGCGATCAAAAGCTTAGATACCAGCAATGGCCTTAGGATAGTGCTCCCTAACACTGTTGGTTTACATAGATGAACTATTAGCACATGGGTCTGTGGCTTGAATCAGCACTTGTGAAAATATAGTTGGCAGTCAGGACAGTGAATAAGATTAAGGGACATCACTACAGAACTACTATCACTACAGCATAGAACAGCAGAGGGTAGACCGAGAATGCTGGGAGTTGTGATTTTGAAACATCTGTAGGGCCACATTCCTAGAATTTGCTGATTAAAATAATATACAATTTGTTTTATCAAGGTGTTCCTTGGAACCTGCTTGATTTAATTGAAACATTTTACTATAGTAGCTCTACACTTTATTAGTAAACTGTATGCTTGTATAGATCATGGTATATCTGTTGTATTCAGTTAGATCAGCTGGACTTAAAGTTTAGTTCTTGATGACGTTTCGCTAGTCATCCGACTGGCTTTCTCAATTCAGAATGACTTGTACAAGAATCTGTTGGCAATTATGTACCCTGGAAAATCCCAATTAGCATATCACAGCCAGGTGTTAAGGGCGTGATTGCATTGTGGCTAAGAGGTGTTATAGGAACTGCACAGGGAAAATGTCAAAACAGTATTGTACATGGCAGACAGTTGATGTCGAACCCCCCACCTCTATTCAGGCTTTCTTTATTTCCACATAAATGGCCTCCTTGACACCTCTCTTGAACCAGTCACGTTCCTTTGCCAATATGTTAACATTACAATCTTCAAAGGTATGCAGAGTGAACTGTATATTCTTAAGCTAAGCTTAAGAATATAAATAATACTTCCTCACTTTTTCCATGAATAAGGCACAAACAGCATGTCTGTCCCACTGGGAGAGGGGAGGAGGTAGGTTATGAAAAAATGATTTTAAAGATTTTTTTCCAAAGGTGTATCTTTGGTTTGGTTTTTGGTAAGCAGTAGCTGCAACAAAATCACACAGGAAACAACTGTCTTCAAGCAGAATTGGTTACATTAGATTAGTTTAAATCTCGGTTGTACAACTGGAAAAGCAAAAATGAATATTAAGAAAGATGCAGCCAGTCCATGCATTGATGGTTACCTTGAATAAGTCCCGGGGTGTGGTGGACAACATTCTCCTTTCTTAGAAGAAGCAGCAAACAGTGAAGTCGTTGCTCAGGGTGATGTTTAAGAGGCTGAGCGTCATTTAAGGGTTTAGGTTTGATAGGGCAGAATATGGGCACCTGAAAAATAGTAATATTTTAATAAAAATACAGAACATGGCACTCTATATAAAACATTATTCACTTATTAATGATTAAGCATGGTACACACAATGCAATATTTCAGTTCAATTGACACTATAGTTCAGTGTTTCGGCAGCGAGCGATCGTTAGTCCGAATCGACAATCAGACATGTCAGAAAACCACGGCCGTTCGTCCACTGCCGAACAGTCGATCAGGAGAAAGGATTGCACCACGTGTACCCAGCTTAACAGTCTGATCCAGTCACGTTATTCATTCTTAGGTGCTATATGTAACACTACAAAGGTAATTTAGGCCTTGTACACACTATTTTCCAGACCAAATACTACTGATCAATAAACTGGAAAAAAAGTGCCACAGATGACATTTTGGATCAGAAATATCTGATGAAACTGATTTGGACAGCAATAATTACCTTTGACGAAAAATTGTGACAGCCAAACATTCGGGCCGAGATATTGGACTGTGTCTACCGGGCCTTGTGATCCCCCAGGCCACAGCAAAAGGGACACATAAGAGGGTTGGTTTCACTTCCCTGTCTATCTAAGCTAACCTAGTCACACCCAAACCCTGCATAAATCTCACTGACGCACATAGGTGACCTCTGTTCTAGTTTTTATGCTTTTCTTTACAGTGTTTGGTGTTGCAATTTTTTCATCTATGTTCAGCAAGAATATAATGGGCAAATGTACTGATCCTGATGAGAAACGTTTGGGGCTATAATTTAAAATATAATTCCTGCATTCCTTAACTTGCCCATTCAGCATTTTGCCTGTGTATAAATAAATGCTTCAGAAATACTGACTTCCTGTTTGCAGGACCCCTAGTAGAGACCGTTATGGTCTTGCCCTTCACTGGGTGCCTGGGTTGATTCAGTTGCTCAGTAGAGATCTGAGCATGTTTGACCCATCCAACAGCCAATCAGTAGAAATTACTGTTAGGAACATTCCAAGGATGTGGTGCATTCTGGGAAGAAGAAGGACCGTTAGAACCTAAAATGTCAGCTCACTAATGTCAACAGCAGGGAACAGCAAGCAAGCAATTTGTGAAATTCTATACCTGGGTGGGGGACATGTTTAGCATAGCAGCACGCTTGGCAGATACACGCAGACGACGAAGACCTTGAAGAGCGAATCCTCGCTTAAAGCACATGTTTAATACATCTCCGTAAGCAAGAGGAGAGACAGAAGGGGACACCACCAGAAATACATCCCCTAGAATGGAAAACATAAGTCACATATTCAGTTCCAAACTTGTCTATAGATTAATTTATTCACAATGATACCCTAAAATTCCTGAGAATGAGATCTGGGTATCATATGTATAGGTATGTCTACTGGGGTAAGTATTTGTGCCCTGTTTTTTGTTATTAGCGAAATGCGTTGGGTAATCTGCCCACGTGTTTTTATATTTTTTTTGTCCTAACATATTAATATGAAAACCTTTTTCCTTTTCGGTCATCTAATCACCCTTAAAAGACATGCAGCTGCTTTCATTTGACATTTCCAGTTTAACTCCCTTGGTGGACTTTTACCCAAGGTTGTGGCTGTGAGTAGAGCAGTAGGTCGGCACAAGTCTATATCCTGAAGTGCATTGAATCCTTTTTTAGGTGGGCTTTGAGATCTAGAGTGAGAAAACACATGGAAAGCATTCACAATTAATTTAGAAGACAAATAAAACAAAAAAAAACAAGTCTCTTTAGTTCATGTTTCAAATGAAATTGGCATTACCTGTATTGAGGGTTTTGAATACCAATGTTAAAATTTCCACTGGGAGTTATTCTGCCCCCAAACCAAAGACTGAGATCCTGCAAGAGGCGTCCTGATTTGCGAGCCCATTGTATTATGGGATCACATCTACTGAAGCCGTAGATTGCATTCAGAGAACAGGGGTCTGTCAGTCGAGCTAAGCATGGGTCAAAAGGGCCAGAGATATTTCCCCATACATGTTCTGCTTGTGTGCCCCGCAATGCCATAGCTAAAACTGGTAGGGTCTGCGTATCACTCTCGGTATAACGCAATGGTATAGTGTCTAGAAAATAGGAAGCATTAAAGCAAATAGACAAGTGTGGAAATGAAACAGGGAAAGGGAAGTCGATCAAAATGAAAACTTTGAACTACCTGTGAATGAGCAAAGATCAGTTGCCTGTGGATGAAGAAGCCTTAAACCACAGATATCCAACCCTTCTGTGAGGATCATGTGTAAGGCATGGTGAAAAGCAGCTGGATCACTCAACAGACGTTCAAACACAATCACAGACACGACCTGCACACAGATTTACTAGTCAGTGGGTGCCAAAAATATTAAAGTTAACCTGGCAATTAACATTCCATCTCACCTGTGTTTCGCTGCCACTCGATATCTCAGGGGCGAGAGGGTTCAGCTTCTCCTCAGTTTCCATTGTTTGCCAGTAAAACCCATGGTTGGAATGGAAAACTTTCTCCACTGCCTGCAAACAAGTTGGCCTTGGTAGTAAGTGGCAGCTTGAAGGGAGTTATAACACATATTGTACAATACTTACAGTGTTAGAAACCAACAACTAACACCTGCTTAGAAATATAAGGATACTGAGTTTATGGCATGCAGCACCAGGAGAGCAAAAATAGTTACACATAAATAATTTATGTGTAACTAGACTTGGGGGCGGTTGTGACATTAAAGGGTAGGTCCACCTAAGAAAACTACTTTTGGGGTTTCAGTTTTATTGAAGAACAGGAGGTAAAGGAGCTTTGTCTTACCTCCTGTTCTTCAATAAAACCTGCATAATTTACCTATTCTCGCGCTCCTCCACTGATTTTCTGACAGTTCCCGACAGACTTTGTACACTATGCATATGCGCAAAGAGTCGAAAATCCATCGGGACCCGTCAGAGCAAACAGCGGAGGAGCGCAAGACTGGGTAAATTTCTTACCTTCGCTCCTGACTCCCATAAATTAATGGTATTTCCACCGCATCATAGTTTCATAAGAGGGCTACTAGCTACCATAGCCATGTTGCTAATCTATAAACCAAAAAGATAGTATATGGGGCCCTAAAATGTGCATTAATCCTTTATTTCTTAGTATTATTATCTTTTTTTCTATAAAACAAAAATGGTACCTGAGGAAACATTTAAATTCTTTTTATGATTAGACTAGGAAGGTGAATTTTTTTGTCAGTCCTACATTTTAATTTTATGGAATGTCATAAAGTTTTGGCTTCTACCTCTGGTGCAGGATTCAGGGTGGAAACACTGCTTAATCGTACAGCTGGTACATCAAGTTGCAGTGGAAAGAGTTTCCCGTGCAAGCGTCCAGTCACTTCATCACTCCACCAGGTAACACTCTGCAGTGTGTTCTGTGACAGATACAAGGACACCTGCTGATAGAAACTTGAAGTCCCTCGTAAGTCTTCTTTACCCTGTGCCAGAGATTGTTATCTATGTAACTATATTTTCCAAATGTACATTCAAGGACAACAAAACTAGGAATATTTACATAAAACATCAGGTTTCATTGTACACAGATACAAGACTCTACCTTCTGTCTCCTGATTTTAGGGCTTTTTTGCTCTGCCACTCCCCGTGGAGTTAAACAAGCATATAGTGCTAGCCCTTCCTCCCTCCAAGCCTGTTGGATCCCCACCACATTAAATGGGGCATTTCCTTCAGCATGGGTATTTAAGGATGGCACCTGGGCAAATGCACAAACAAGGTGTAAAGTTCACATTTTCTCTAATATAGATGAAATAAGGAAATTCATTAAAGAAAGACTCACCAAAGAGAGTAGCCAGGCAAGCAGACAGTTGAATGTATTGCCAAGATAAAGAGAAGAGTATATGGAATGTCTTCCATGTTGTCCTGAAATCATGACCTGTCCACAGCTGGACAACAAGATTGTGAGCAAAAGCATCTCTACCCCATTGGCTGCTGAGGCTGGTAATGGGCTGATCTTTGGGCTGTATGAAGCATCCTGTGCAGAAATTATATTTGTTATACAGAGCATAATTTAGTAAAATGTTATCATACACACACACACACACACACACAAAACAAAACATAAAGCACAAAACCAACTTTTAATTCCTTTAAATAGCCCACCTCAGTTCTGCCGCTTGACTGGCTTGGCTCATACTCTATCAGGGAGATTGAATAAAAGTTCTTATCATTTAAAATCGTGCTAATTTTGCACCAACCAATCAGAACTTATTTAACATTTGAAAGCTAACATCTGATTGGTTGGGGCAAAATTAGCACCATTTGAAAACGATAAGAACTTTTATTGAATAACCCTGTATATCCCTTTATTTAAAGGGTTTCTGTGGTCTCCACACAATTGCCATTCATAATCTCTCATACCTTTCAAACAAGCCTGGGATTATGTGGATGTATACTATTCCATTTCTATATATATATTGCTTGTTGCATTGGGGGTTTGACCAAGCCTCTGGGAAAGGTGTACTCCACCCACAGTGGGTCATGTGTTCAAGTACTGAAAGCTGGAGAGTAATTAGTCCCAAAAAAGCAAGCGAAAGACAGCAGGGGCTTTCATTTCATAAAAGGCAGCTACTGATATAAAGTTTGAGAATTACGTCTCCTAAGAAGGTAAAGAGTTACTACCGGTATGTTAAAAAAGGTTAAAAGTAAGGATCCAGCAGAATAAAGCAAACCGTGAAGTGGTTGCTGGGCTTAAAATAATTTGGCCAAGTTATTGAACTAATTGCTTTAATTTATCCAGAGAGAAGGGCAGGTTTTTTAAGTCGCATTACAATGGTATAGTAAAATGTAAGCAAATTAATTGGATGTGCAATAGGCTTCTAATTTTGCAAGCCTAGGATTATGTCTATAGCTTTTCTAATGTTATAAGCTTGTACAATTACACTTAATTGTCTGTCCAGTCTGTGAGGGGCACATGATCAGCTGTGTCCCATCCCCCCCAAAATTTATATTTTCTGAAGCTAGTTACAGACCTGCAACCATTAGCTGTCATTCTTCTACCTATGGACACCTTAGGGAGATATTCTATTTCTTTTCAGTATTGTGGATAGCTTTAAAAATGATTACAAAGTTTAGGGGCAGGACTCACGATGCAGTGGTCATGCTCCAACCTGAGACCAGGGGCAGACCACTGGTGATGTCACAGCTCACATTGATAGCAGAAAAAAAACACTCTTTATATACTGCTGTAACTAGAGTGCACCAGAAGCACTAGACCAGTGATGCCCAACCAGCGGCCCATGGGCAGCAAGCATCCCTATCGCTATTTTTTTGTGGTGGGTGTGGCAAGGGACAAGGTTTGGGTGGATAGGGGCATGACTTGAGCATTCTGGGGCATGGCTTGGGCAGACCAGGGGCGGGGCTACATCTGGGCCCTAGTCTCTTCATGGGGGGCCACTAGTGCGGCCCCCAGGGTTGCTCAGGTTGGGCATCCCTGCACTAAACTGATAAGACTGCAGCTAGAAACATGATCCTGTAGACATTTTAAGAAGTGTGCTCTTTTATGAAGACCACAGTTTCCTTTTAATCTTTGTGCTTCATTGTTCATTTGACATCTATGTATGCAACACTGTGATTTTTAAGTTTCTTGTATACAACCATGACATATGAAAAAAATAATCAAATATTCTCAAAAAGCTTGCATTCAAATATTCAGTAAGCCTTTCTAGGTATCGCCTGCAATTTCATTTTTATTACAATAATAATTGACATTACGGATGGCTAAAACAATCATGGATACTGTAGGCACACTCACACACCTGCTAATTTTCTTTGGTGCTGCTCCGTTCAAACACCATTCTAAAGGGCTGTAGAAGAAAAGAGGAACCGGAATGCTACCTGGATGAACTGGGTGAACTGTGGTTTCTCTTTTGTATTTCTGATGGCTTAAACAGTTTACCCCCCTACCATACCTAAACTCAAAACTGTATTTCTAATACACTACAATAAGCAAGTTAGGTGCTTATGCTTCATTATTTAAAGGGACACATGGCCACTGCCACTGGATCCACAAGCAAGTCATTAAGTGCATAATTAAGAGTTGGTACATACAGGCTGATGGTAGACATACCAATCAATATACCGCTCATCAGTATGTCCCTGCTGATATCTTGCCCCAACCATGAGATCGGCCTGACTACAGAAAGACCACATGTATCATTTTATGACATGTCCAATCATTAGGACCAACCAATTTTCCTAAAAAACAACAATACTATTCCAGGTGGTTGATTTGGCCATATATTGGAGCATGTGTACCAGCCCTAAGTGTCTGATCCCCAAGAATCTTTACAGTGGTTTATAAACAATATGCTTTAAATGATCAAGGTTTATAAGAAGGGTCCACACAATGTTTTTCCCAGGGCACCTACAGACTTTAATCCGGCCCTATGCACAAAAAATACAATTGTTTTCTTTAATTGCTATATAAGCACATACAGATGGGAATCCCAAGTGCACCCCTATCCCAGTTTACCGGATGAAACAGGATAGGTGTATCCTCAGCCATTGGCTGGTGACCATTTACGGATGAACAAGGTTTGAGACCTTCCAACTGCGTCTGCATTTTCAGCCATGCCACTTTCTGCTTTTCTTGCTTTTCCCTCTGGGCCATCTCAGTAGATCTATAATGGAAGTCAAATTCATAAGCATATGGCTGCACTGTTACAAAAAGTCCAATCAGGCACTGGTAAAGATCATGGGGAAATAGGAACCAGTGACCTTCAAAGGTAATGGCCCATTAAATAATTACACAGCCTCCAAATGACACTAAGCCATTAGTATCTAAAAAAAACATGAATGTCATCAAGAGGATCGAGTCAGTTATGTGCACAGAAGAATGTTGTTGCTGAACCTTCATTTGCTTTGCAGCCAACTGTGTTGTTACATTTCAAGCAAAATTGCAAAGGTTCAGCCTAAGATAAAAAAAATGGCCAATAAAAGGGTTTCACAAGAGACAAGATTCAGGTTAACAAGCATGAAATCATAAAATATAGATACAATAAAGTACAAGCTGGTCTGTAGTTTCAGAGGCTTTTGATTAAAATGGCACACACATGAAAAGAAGGGGGATGAAGTAACAGTAGGTCTTGATTTTTTTACTGGTGAAAATATTTCCACTACCAAAATTCTGAGGCACACCTTTGGCTCTTTGAAGTCACATCAATGTGCCCCAGCGCACACTTTAAGAAACCATGATCTACACTCCAGTGTAAATATCCTAATACATGTTATGTTAAAACTTTGATCGCTATTTAATGAGACAGCAAATTATAAGGACAAAGTAAAATGTGTGTAAAGAACATCCCTTTAATTTGAACACATTAACCTGACCTCCCATATTAATTTAATTAACAAATACATTTTCCAATAGCTGCAAAGACCCAACGCAATCTCCACCTCCACCTCCATCGGTCAAATAGATTTTAGCAAACCTGCAAATACAAATACTGTGTAGAACGCATGGCACACAGTATCCTTAATTAAACAGAAACATTGGGGTACACCCTTAATACAATGACTCCTCATGGATTAAACAACCAATTTGAAACAATGATTTTAGCAGTTTGAAGAAAAAGGTGCATGCCTCTTTAAGGAAAAAAGATAAAAGGCTAAGAAAGACAAAGAGGAGGTACCCCATATGGATTATTTGAAACGCATAGGGATTCACATCTGACATCCAGACGTACAAACGTGCTACCATTTTTTAATATTTACTTCAAAATTCACGTTAGATGTTATATTAAAGAGTTATTATCCCTTTGGTAAAAGTATCTTATTAGTATTTCCATGTATATGGAGTGCAGGACTGATTTTATATGGTTGTAATATCTATTTGGAGCCTATTTCTAGCTAGTCTGGGCAGCTTGATATTTTTGTGTTTTATTGATTATCTAGTAGGTGATTTTTATTGGAGCACTGTTTGTATTTAACGTTTATACTGTACATTACTCCCTATTGTACCTGGGTTCTTTTTGACTTTTTGGAGGAGAATCCGGTAGAACTTCTTTGATAATCTCTTTCTCCAAGATCCCTCTACATTCATCTTTCTCCAGCTTCTCTATAAGTTTAGAAGAACGTTTGATTTCGGTTTTCTGTGTAGGTCTTAGCGGTCTCTTGATTGCTTTTGTGGTTACTTGGGTAGCCACTGGGGTAACCTCAGGCTGTAGCACATTGGCATCTGGTGGGCTTGGTGTTGGGATGTTCTTAATGCAGCAAAGTTGTTGCAGTAACATGCTTTTACCTGTGTGAAAAGATCTGAAAAATAACACTATGATGATTATTCTACACCATACAACAGAGGACTCAAATAGTGATTATATAATAATGTTTTCTGATAAAAATTAAACATCTGATTGGTTGTTACAGATTAATAGCACAGGCAAAAAAATGTGCACCTCTTATTTTATATACCCTCGTAGTGTAGGAGCAATATTTGGGACAGCAGGACAGAAATTAAGAAAAGTAGACTTGCTTTAATTACATACAAAACTATTCCTATTGTTAATTAAACATTGGGGTAAATAAAAATTCTAACTACTGCATATTATAAGGTCTCTCACATTGAAAGGAAAAGTATAACGCTTGTATTCAAATGTATCCCCCAAAGAGTATAAAGAAGTATGTGTGTGTTGGAGAATGCTAGCCCACTGCTTGCCTTCTTCTACCAGGTCAGAGTTAATCTCCATCACAACACACCACCTTCTGCATTTGGAAACCTTTTCATCTTTACAAGGTTCTGCAATAGAACTTGAAACAATTGCTTCTCATCATAAAAACTGAATTGTTTTTGGGCTTGGACTCTAAGTGGTATTTTGATGACTAAATGGTATATTGATGACTATGTGTTATATTGATGAATAAGTGGTATATTGATGAGGCAGTAAAATTTAGTTGAAATGGGTTATTGGTGGAGTGGTCTGTGTCACATCAGTAAAAGTCAGATCAGAAACTGGGCCCCTGAACTAACTATTCTTTTTTATTTCTTTAAGTTATGTTAAACAAGACGACATTTCATCCCAAGAACCCTATATAGGCAGGTAAATAAGCCATGTGCCATTTGAATGGACCCTTCAAAATATGTTGATATATCTTTACCAAATTTTACAGTTTTGAGCATGAATTGTTGTGATCCAGTCCAGTACATGAGTTAGGCTGGACCACATGGGATTATCTAAGTTAGCCAGGTAATGTTGCCAGCATTTCATCGGATTGGGGAGCTGGTTCTGCCTTGGGAACCCAGCATCGGAGGCAATTCAGTTGTCCCATCCCAGTAGTAGAGCTTGAAATCTGCAAGCGTTATAGTCCTACTTCAGTTTTAAGGGCCTGGGTAACATTTCGGTCCGGATTTGGGACCTTTATCAAGTCTTAACCAAGCCTGGCTTAATAAAGGTCCAAAACCCGGACTGAAACGTTGCCTATTTTGTTTTGTTTGTTCGTGGAATAAAACACTATTAATAAATCCTGGTGTGCATTGATCATTTTTTGAATTTTTATATATATATATATATATATATATATATATATATATATATATATATATATAGTACAGTGCCGTTATACAGAGCACTCGTGGGTCTTTTTCTTTTAAAATTTAGGCAGAAGAAAGATTTTGACTAGATTGATCTGTCCAATGAGGATTAGTAGCAGAGTTTTCCAGTGTATAGTGTTATATTTTGCCAATTGCAACAGGGGAACCAAGTTCAGACCATAAAAGTACTTCAGGGATTTTATCTGCAGCACATTTTGTGATATGAATACCCAGTTTTAAAGGATGCAACCACCAGTATTGAACGTGGTGCATCAATATATTGTAATGCATCCGGAGGGTACACATAGAATTTCTCTCAGTAAATGTGTAGGCTTGAGTAAGGGCCAAATCAAGTAATTGTTTATGTGGCAGCTGATAGTGATCCATTGGATGTGTCCAGGAATAAAATGATATGGTCTGCATACATTCCCAGCTTCTCTATGTGTGGGTCCTAGTTTTAATCTATGAATATGTAAGTTTGCTTTGATCTTCATTGCAAGCACTTCAATAGCTGATGTGAATAAAGTGGGGGGGATAATGGGCATCCCTGTCTCATGCCACTGTGTACATCTCTGCCTGGAGTGACACACATGCCTTTGGATCAATGTATAATATCTTCATCCATGGTAATAAATCTTTGTCCTAGAGAAAGTTTTTTTTGTCAATGAAAGGGGAAGGCTCAGAGAGGTGTATTGGCCACAATCTGGAAGTGTAGCTTTTAACCCGTTAAGCACTGATCTCTAACAAAATAACAGTGAGATGTGAAATATAAGAACCTGAACCAATCGACAGTTATTCTCACTTACTTATCAAGAGGCCTTTGCTTTATTCCTTCTGTTTGCTTGGGTGTTTCAGATTTTAGTTCTTTGCTTGTCTTGTGATCAGCCCTAAAATCAGATGTTCTTAGGTCTATAGAGACAGTGGGATTCATTTCTGTGCTTCTCTCGCTCTTCCATATGATCCCTGGTTGGTTAGGAAAATATCTGTAAGAGAAAAGAATTACATTTGTGACTTGGAACATTAGGCCACCATCGCTTCTTCTCTATATTTTCATCTTTTTATGATCCCATTCAAATGTATAAGGCATCTCTATTATCCTATGCCAAATACATTTTTTGGGGTCTTAAAAACTACACAACTACACCACTGCATGGAAAGGTTTTCAGGTCTGTATCTAGCACACCCATATTGTATACAAGTAGAATTAGGTAGAACTCTTTCTGTACTTTGTAAATAGGTTGGATTATATTTGTGTTTTGAAATATCCCATCCCATATTCTTGCTGTTTATTATCTTCATGTCTTGTGCAATGGCTGCTGTAAGGTTAATTTGCACACTTTTAGTATATCTATGTAATCCATACAAAAAAAACAATAAGTCACCAAATGACTCGAATACATTACACACAGTTTAATGGTGCCTTTAGCCAATTGCTTTATTTCTCCTTACATTAACAGACAGAAGTACATTTCCATCTAGTGTTCAATCCACAAAAGTGCACACAAAATTGTAAATACTCAAGATACACATAAAAATAAGACACAACAAGCTTGGCACAAGGTGTGTTAAATACAAAAAACTGAGTCCAATAAACGTAATACTGGCCTCAGACAGGACTGTGTAGATATTGCTAGATAAAAGAAGATTTATATTATTTTAGTATTACATAACGGCATGCATTTAGTGCATGTATAGGTAAATTGCTATCTGCTATGCTATACCCTTATTTATTTAACCAAGAATGCAGAATGGTCTAAACACTTCTGGGATACACCAGTGGATGATTGTGCAATTGATTTGTTGCTCCTAACATAGGTAGTTCCTATTGAACAGTTGGTTCTAATCTTTTTTCTTTCGTGATTTTTCCTATCATTCCCTTGATCATGAGTGTTATGGAACATTTTGATCCTTCATTATACATTCCTCCCTACCCCCACCCTTTCCACCAGGGTACCTGAAGGCAGTTTTACACTCTTGTGTCCTTTCTCTGAGCTGTGGAATATCCAACCACACATGCTTGGCAGAAAGCTCAGCCAGTTGTTCCATGACCCGGTTCTGGCGTCGCACTGAGGTTTCTTCCATGGGAAGTAATAAAACAGGTTTTTCCTTTTCTGCACAGTTAAAAAAGATCCAATATTACACAGCTGAATGGGGATTTTGATAGATCTAAGAATTGGTTTATGTGCTTTTTGTTCAGCTTGTAAAGAAGTAAAATAAATGTCAGCACTGGTTCCAATCTTAAGTACATCTTAGCTACATCCAAAAACCTCTGTATTGCTGCAATTACAATAAGAGAATATTAAAGGCCATGTTCACCCCTCAAATGAACAATCATATATAGGAAAATCACACCCCACCTCTTAGCCACTATCTAATCACACCCTTAACACCTGGCTGTGATATGCTAATTGGGATTTTCCAGGGTACATAATTGCCACAGATTCTTGTACAAGTCATTCTGAATTGAGAAAGCCAGTCGGATGACTAGCGAAACGTCTTCAAGAACTACATTTCAAGTCCAGTTGATCTAATTGAATACAACAGACACCCCCCAAACCACAAAAGTTAAAAGTTGTTAGGTGTAGGACGGGCCAGTTATGCAGAAAAATATTCTTATTCCTCTTCTGATATCCAAGCTCTTTAGCAATCTCGCTCAGTGGAGGCAGATTATGGAATAAAATGATGTCATTGGCTGTCATAATGGCTATCACACTCCTGACTGACAGCTGCTAACCATAACACAACAGTAGTTCAGGTTAGTCTTATATCTCTTATCTCTCTAAATATTGCAGTTTTGGGGTTGGGGTAGATTAACCTATACAAAATTTTTCATTTGAGTTAAGGATGTGACCTTTAATAAGCAAGTATCTGAATCTGCCACTTTGCCTGTCTGTCCACTGCCAATTTTAGCTGGATTAAAACACGAGACCCAACATTCTGTTCCTGTTTGCAATAATAGAATACAGTATATACTCGAGTATAAATCGATCCGAGTATAAGTGGAGGTACCTATTTTTACATGAATACATTTTAAAAACTGATTGACTCGAGTATAAGCCGAGGGTAGAAATTAGTTGCCCTTTAAATGGACAGCAGAATTCCCATACATTAATCCCATACAGTAATAGCCAAATCCAGTTCCAGTAACCCCTAATTCCTTGGCACTCCAGATGTTTGGAAATTACAACTCTATGCAACAGCATGCTTTGTAGCTGGGAGTTGCAGTTTCTAAACATGTGGAGTGGCAAGGTTCAGTAAACTTTTAATTAAACTTACCATCATTTACAATTCTCCTGACACCCATATAGTAAAGGGCACTCTGACCCCAATAGTTAAAAATGTCACTTGAGAGTTGTAGTTTTAAGCTGTCATTTGCACTGTACTAGCAGCTGTTGTTTGCCCCTAACTGAGGAGACCCATCAGATTTACAGCATCCAGATGAGCAGTGACAGTGCTGAGTGAGTCCAGCAGCCACACTACAGGAAGCAGGAAGGAGTGTAAAGGCAGGTCAGCTCCTGTAACTTTCTATGTAGAGCCACCTACTGGTTATTATCCGCAATTGCAAAATTTGGATCTAATTTAGGACTTGGCCCGAGTATAAGTTGAGGTTAGGTTTTCAGGCTAACTTTAAAGCCTGAAAAATTATATATATACTCGAGTATATACGGTATATGCAATGTAATTTTTATCTTTGTTTCAATATGCAGTAACCTACTCACTACATACCTGTATTTTTAGCTGGGATTTCCCCATCCCTCATTTGTTGAAGGATAGTTTCCAAATTCCACTGTTCCAGACACTGAAAGATAATTGGAGACCAGAAAGTTAGATATATTGTTTTATAGCCGGAATATCAAACTTGCAGCCCTCTAGATGTTTGAAAACTACAACTCCCAGCATTCCCTGGCTGAAAAGTGCTGGGATTTGTAGTTTGACATCCTTTTTTTATAGTAACAGTAGTTTATAAAAAATAATTATTAAAATACAAAAAAAAAAACCCAAAAAGGACTATCTAGATTAATCTATCGCTTTCCATACATCTAACATTAATCTAACGTTTCCCATCAGAATTAATCTAACGTTTCGCCAGGATGCTAAGCAGTTACCCCTGAAAGAATGCTCATGGCTCCCGGACACTGTTAAATCATCTGGCAGATGCCTCCAAACACAAAGATTGTCATTGTTACACAGCTAATAGTTTCCTTCCTTTCCTTTAATCCTAATCATGTTGTTTCATAGACTAATTCCCAAGTTTAACCACCATAGTCGCTGGCAAATAATTGCTTCAGCTGATAATGTAGAGTGTGTACAGGATTCCACCAAATAGCCAGATCATTAAACGATATCAGAGGAGCTATTGCCTTTGCTTCTTAAGTAAATGGTAGATCCTACCACATGATTTCCCTAATGTGTATACCTAGAGCAACATAATCCTGCACACACCTATGAAGAAATCATGGTAATTTATGCTGAGTGCAAATGGCAAACTGAGTGCAAAATGGCAAACGCTGTAAGTTTCTTCTGCTCTCCTGTAAGTTTTACTGAAGGACAGGAGGTAAGACATATCACATTTACCTCCTGTCCTTCAGTTAAACTGGAAACATAAAAGTTTAAAATAACGGTGAACATACCCTTTAATAGAATGTATCTATCCTATAAAATCTGTTTAAAAAGCCTTATAGGTTTTAAATGCAGGAAGTTGATTTATATCTTCTCACTCACAGTGCTGCTAGTGTACATCTCACACTTGCTGTCTGTAAGGTTATCAATCTGTTCCTTAGCATCACGTCTACAATTAATTTTGTGTTGGGTTCCATTTTCCTTCTCCTTGTTATGTATGGGATCTTTACTACAGGGTTCCTTTTGTGTCAGGTTTCCTCTTGATGTCTCAGCTTGTGTTGGGTCTATAGGCTGCTCTCCCCAAACAGGGTCCAATTCCATTGTCTGTGGGCTTCTGGGAAAGGTAGGACGGTCATTATTGACAGCGATAACAGCATTTAAAATACAACTAGATTTGTTCTCATCAAGTTTCAACCATCCTTCCTTCTTAGGAAAAATCTCTCCCATCGTATCCTGAAAGAATAAAGAAAAGGAGTATAATTCCCTTACAATGATGTAGCAATAATATACTGATAAGCCAATTGTATTGCTTTTTACCTGTGAACACTAGGACTAAAGAGGACCAAAACCCAGAGAATGGACACTAAAGCAAGGTACACGCAATAACAATAAAGTCTGTTGGATCTCAAGGTGTCATGACTTTATCGCCAGTATGTGTAGCGTCTTTCCTGAACAAGCGTGCAGCTTCCAAACGTTCCTGTTGGCCTCACGGTCATTCGGAAAAGACCTAAAATTTCCCTCGCCCACAGTAGTCTCCCTATAGGGGAGTCTGTCACGGTTGTGGGAAACACACAGTCCGGACTATGTGTTCCCTGATTTTGCAGATCCCGTCTGTCATCTTTCAAACATCTTTACTGTGTGTACCAGCTTAAGCCCCCTTCTATTCTACCAGCCTTTAAGACATTTGATTGACTCAATGACCAAACACGAAATCTATAAAATGTCAAATTAGTGCATTGCCAGCCTTTTCTCTATCCAGCTTAAGATATTTCTTTTTTTTTGCCATCCTCCCAAGTAGGATGGACACATCTCTCTCTCCATATTTTACTTCATCTATCTTTTTTAGGTGAACATCACACCACTTGGAGAGAGACAAAGCCAATCCTCAACAAAATATCATTTAGCTGAGCTACAAGAGGACAAGAACAACACCTATCTAAAGGTGCCCATAAACTACTTACTTACCTGCGAAGTTCCAGTGGAATTCCCTGAACAGCATTTTCGGATCCACTTTCCGATGTTAAAGCTCTATCGTTAATTTACAGTGTTATCTGGCCAGGGAATGTCGCTGGAACTTGTAAGAGCAACTGAGCAGGTAGATGATAAGTCATTAGATGTTTATAAGAATAAATGATCCTTTTTACATCTAACTAGTGTATTGCCAGATTAACTAATCAACATTTTCCCTGAGTTTAATCATCAGATTTTTTTTTTGCACCCAAATAAACATCATAATAAGTACATCGATATATATAACAAAATATGGATAAGAATTTGTGATGAAATAATCTACAATTTTCTGGGTTTTACCAAATTCTGAAGCCCACCTTCCAGAGTATGTCTGAACACAACTGCACATGCTCAGTAAGTTTTCTGGTCCCCCACCCCCTGTCAAAACTGTAGGTAACTATTGGATGACCTGACTATGTAATCAAGACTGAGCTGTGAGAAAACCAATTGTTTGTTACATGTAAGGAGGACTGACAAAACCAGGAAATGCCAATAACCTGCTAAATTACAGATATTTTCTCCGTAATGAATGTTTTTTCAGAGATCGCAGTTGCATGTATTGCCTAGTTAGTCAGCCTTATTTATACTTTAATATCCCTTCAATTCCAGCAAAGAGTAAACAATTGTTTTTTCCAAATGATTATTTTTTCCTTTATATACTGTTCTAATAATAAAGACACAAGATGTACAGTCATGGTTTAACGTATATGCATCAGTGCTGAATCTCACCTCTTTCTGTACGTCCTCATCGTCTAACATTTCATCAAACAAATCTGAAATTAAGTTGGCATCGTCCCTTTGAAAGATCTGCAGCTCTTCTTCCTCACACTCTGACTGGAGAACAGAAATGGAAGCGCTGGTATCAGTTTCCAAGTGAGCAATAGAATGCTATTACTGTAATCACCTAAAGAATGGATCTTCATTTCTATATAGTCATATATCCAAACATTGTTTTTTTTCTCTTTTAATTGATAATTTTACAAACACAAAGTTAAAAGGTCTGACACGACCAGGCAATCCACTGATCTGAGCCAAACACAGTAACCCTTGCTACTACTGGGCTTGTGAGATGCTTTTGCAAGAGCTCAATTTACTGGCATAAAGACTGTATCAAATATGAAGAAACACCTGACATACCACTTGTAGCAGTGAGGGACCAGATGAAAGCAGCATAAAGACAGAAAGCAAAAAGGGGGAGGGTTCACAAAGGGATAGGCCACACCAACACACTTGGGATCCGTAAGCACACTAGAAGCGCAGCACATTGCATGTCAATGTTAACTTAATTGCGGATCACATGTGCTCCGATGGCATACTATTGCACTGATTGCAGCACAAAAGAAACGTGGCGCACAGAAAGCGTGTTCCGATGTGTGTACAGCTTTCTTGTGTGTTGCTGTCCATCAATGTGTGGCCTGAGACTTTTATACAGGCTAGAACAAGACAAATTAGGCTAACCACGTTAAAGTTCAAAAATAGCAGATTAAAATAATCTAACACATAATGTACCATGAAAAAATCTGTGTAAAATCAATACGGTGTTTAACCTTGCAGTTCTGCTGGCCATACACTGATTATTGAGACATTTCATAGATTTGAGTATTGATCATCCAATCTATTAAATGCCTTTACTCTAATGGTTTTAACTTCCGACGCTTCCTGTCTGACCCAATCATTTTGCGATAACAAAAAGGAATGTCAGAAGGTAGGTTTACAGTGTATGGGCACCTTTTTGTTTCCATTTTCTTAGCATACGGTGATAAAAATTAGCTAATTGGACAACTTTTTATTTCCTTCCTAGGTAAAGCAAACTGAGAATACCTGTCCCACTGGGAAAGGGAATAGGAGATTTAACTTATTCAAATATGGTAGCCAAGTTATGGCAAAAAACTCTAAAACAATAGTAAACTTAAATAATACATTCAAATGCAAATCACGTTATTTGGGTTTCGGCCCCTGTATACTCACAAGGGAAGCCTCATCAGAGTCAATAGAAGGCACTTTGGCCTCCATAGAAGACAAAATAGATTCCCAGCCCAAAACCACAGGCTTGTTTGGATTACGGCTGCTAGATGATAATGGCCATTCTTGCACTGATGCCATTTTATGAACTCACTAGTAAGGGGCTTTTTAAAGACCTGTGAATAAACAAAAGAATGTGAATTTCATCCAAAATAACAAATGTACCGGTAATACATTTGGCACAAAACCTGATCATGTGTTGTTATTGGTGACACTGGTACACAGAATACACTGCATCAAGAGTAGTGTTTATAAGAAAAGCATTGTTCAGAAGAGTTAGCACCCATAACAAACAAAAGTGATTCTTTGTCAATTCCACATCTTTTGATAAGATGAGGAAGGCTATTTTTACTCATTTAACAGAACTAACTGGAAACAAGCAGGAATATAAGGATATCGGAGAACAAGTGACTGAGTAATTTATATGACCATATAAAAGCAGTAGGCCACAGACTCATAAAATCCAAGATGACTTCCAACATTCTTAGATTTAAAGGGCATGTCCAACCCCAGAATAAAATGCTATACTTACCTTTCGCAGCCCCGATACTCTAGATTGTTATAGTTACTTACCTCCCTGTGATGTTACGTCCTGTGATTGACTGCATTGAGCTGTGTGTCCTCTGAAAAAGCTCTCTGAGCTTACCGAGGAGACAAGGACCAGGGAGGAGAAACATGGTGGGGAAAGGTAAGCATTCTTGGCTTTAGGGACTGTGGGAAGGTAAGTAACTATAACAATCTAGGGGTTTGGGGTGGGGCAGGAAAGTATGTATTTTAATTCTGGGGTGAACAAGCAGGGAGGTGCATTATTTCCTATATAACACACAAGAGACACAAATATCCTGTAAATTATAAACTGTGCTTCTACAATATGCTAAACTATATCATCACAGTCCAGTGACATTCTGAAAATTGTTCGTTAAGAACAATAATGTACCCCCCTACTTTAAAACAAAGGATATTACAATAATACAATAGTACAATAATAGAAAGCCCGGGTAACTGCAAGACTTACCTTACCGGCACTCTACTCAGCTCCTTTTCAGCTTTCAGGTGCGCTGTCCCGACCAAATGAGACAGCACGCCCGACAGTTGAGAAGGACAAGCTAGTGGAGCACCGGTAAAGTAAGTCTTATACCGTTTGCCGGGCGTTATATTATTCACAGGGAGGTGGGAATACGCGTTCTCACCTCCCTGTGAGTAAATATAGCGTCCCTTTAAAACTCGCCCTGGATATACCTGTATAAAAGTACTCAGCCTGCTGTCAAGTACTTTTATATGGTCATGGAACAACTTGTAATATCTTTATAATACACAATCAGGGCACTTACAATAATGGGAACTGCAGTGGAATATAGTCTTATAAAAATAACTCTGCTACAATACTACACAACTATCTTTGAATTGCAGCAGCCCTTGCCTGAGCAGGACCACGGAAGGAAGGGGTTGTTTGCTGGGTGGTTTAATAATAATAATGACAGACAATACTTAAAATAATAATAATAATAATGACAGGCAATACTAATTACCATAATAATAATAATAATAATAATAATGACAGACAATACTAATTACAATAATAATAATAATAATAAAAAACATAACAATGATAAAAATAACCAACAGCTACAGAAACAATAAATGAGAACAGTTTGATGTGATCACCGACCCTACCTATGTCTATAGTTTCCACGTTCCCACAGTGAGCCCCAATAACACCAACCAGCCGTCACACAGGTAACACAACAAACACCTGTCAGTTGAACTTCTCCCCCAAAGCTCCCTTGGCAACAAACACGCCCACTTCCCCGGTCCCGCCTTCCCTGACCCACAGGCTGGCTTTTACAAGTTCATTCAAAGGAGGCTACAGAACGCCGACCACTCCTATTCATTTAACACCACGCCTTCGGCGTTACTTGGCGTTTGGAGTGTTCCCAGTCACCCAGGCAACATTCTAAAAGTTCCGCCTTCCTAGGTCGTGCTAGGTAATGATTTATAAGTCATTATTTTATCCTATATGTTGCCCCAAACCATCTCTATGGTGTATGTTTGTAGGTGTCTACATAAGAATATTTGTTTTTAGGTTTACATAACACAGCTGGACTACAGTTTAAGAAATAAAATTTTCCATGTCTTCATACAGCAAACAGGACCTGGAGGTTCATTGTGATTGGTTTGTTTGCTAGGCGCCCTCTGCTTTTAGGGGGATAAAGATCCATCAATCACAATAGAGGCGGGGTATTTCTCATGTAAATATGGGAGTTGTAGTTTGTGGAACAGAAAAGACGAGGGGCTGCATGTATTGAGGAACTACAAGTCCCAGGTACCGATATTGTTTAGTGGGAAGTACAGTAAAGTGGCTGGAGTAGCAGAGGAGGGTGAAAGGTAAGAGATGTAGTTTATATTAATGTAGGAAGTGGTTACAGAGCAAAGTGTCTGTGTAAGGACATGGAAGTTAATGTATAACAAGGGTGGGGGAGGTATAAAGCATTCCTATGTAATGTCTGTGTGTCAGGGGGAGGTGTAAGGTAGGTGCCCCAATCTCTGTATGCCCCATACACTGTCTGCATTCAGGGACAGAGATTCCCCTATGGTTTCTGTACGTGGGGTGGAGATGTAAAGTAGGTGCCTCAATGTCTGTATGTCCTCATACACTGTAATCAGGGACAGAGATTCCCCTAGGGTTTCTGTATGTGGGGTGGAGATGTAAGGTAGGTGCCTTAATGTCTGTATGTCCTCATACACTGTAATCAGAGACAGAGATTCCCCTAGGGTTTCTGTATGTGGGGTAGAGATGTAAGGTAGGTGCCCTAATGTCTGTATGTCCCCATACACTGTAATCAGGGACAGAGATTAACCTAGGGTTTCTGTATGTGGGGTAGAGATGTAAGGTAGGTGCCCTAAGTGGTTTAATAATAATAATGACAGACAATACTTAAAATAATAATAATGACAGGCAATACTAATTACCATAATAATAATAATAATATAAATAATGACAGACAATACTAATTACAATAATAATAATAATAATAACAATAATAATAATAATAATAATAATAATGACAGACAATACTACTACTACTAATAATAATAATGACAAGCAATACTAATTGCAATAATAATAATAATAATGACAGACAATACTAATTACAATAATAATAATGACAGATAATACTAATTACAATAATAATAATAATAATATAAATAATGACAAACAATACTAATTACAATATTAACAATAATAATAAGACAGAAAATACTAATTACAATAATAATGACAGACAATACTAATTACAATAATAATAATAATAACAGACAAAATTAAAATAATAATAATGATGTAAGTAACCAACAGCTACAGAAACAATAAATGAGATGTGATCACCGACCCTACCTATGTCTATAGTTTCCACGTTCCCCCAGTGAGCCCCAATAACACCAACCAGCCGTCACACAGGTAAAACAACAAACACCTGTCAGTTGAACTTCTCCCCCAAAGCTCCCTTGGCAACAAACACGCCCACTTCCCCGGTCCCGCCTTCCCTGACCCACAGGCTGGCTTTTACAAGTTCATTCAAAGGAGGCTACAGAACGCCGACCACTCCTATTCATTTAACACCACGCCTTCGGCGTTCCTTGGCGTTTGGAGTGTTCCCAGTCTCCCAGGCAACATTCTAAAAGTTCCGCCTTCCTAGGTCGTGCTAGGTAATGATTTATAAGTCATTATTTTATCCTATATGTTGCCCCAAACCATCTCTATGGTGTATGTTTGTAGGTGTCTACATAAGAATATTTGTTTTTAGGTTTACATAACACAGCTGGACTACAGTTTAAGAAATAAAATTTTCCATGTCTTCATACAGCAAACAGGACCTGGAGGTTCATTGTGATTGGTTTGTTTGCTAGGCGCCTTCTGCTTTTAGGGGGATAAAGATCCATCAATCACAATAGAGGCGGGGTATTTCTCATGTAAATATGGGAGTTGTAGTTTGTGGAACAGAAAAGACGAGGGGCTGCATGTATTGAGGAACTACAAGTCCCAGGTACCGATATTGTTTAGTGGGAAGTACAGTAAAGTGGCAGGAGTAGCAGAGGAGGGTGAAAGGTAAGAGATGTAGTTTATATTAATGTAGGAAGTGGTTACAGAGCAAAGTGTCTGTGTAAGGACATGGAAGTTAATGTATAACAAGGGTGGGGGAGGTATAAAGCATTCCTATGTAATGTCTGTGTGTCAGGGGGAGGTGTAAGGTAGGTGCCCCAATCTCTGTATGCCCCATACACTGTCTGCATTCAGGGACAGAGATTCCCCTATGGTTTCTGTACGTGGGGTGGAGATGTAAAGTAGGTGCCTCAATGTCTGTATGTCCTCATACACTGTAATCAGGGACAGAGATTCCCCTACGAAGCTGAAGTTGGTTTCTTATTCAAAAAAAAAAGTTGGTTCTTATTCAGTTAGTTTCTTATTCCAGACTGAAGTTGGTTCTTATTCAGATTGAATAAAAACTGTGTATTGCAATAGGAAACTACTTGGGCCACTGAAAAAACACTGCAGACAGACTTGTACATACCCCTGCACATCTTCAGTTGAGTCCAGCCTGGCCCAAATTGGTTTTGGGCATGCAAGTGGCACCAAACAAGTCTGCAAAATAGCACCTTTTAGCCATCTGAATAAGAAAAACTGGTGTATTGCAATAGGTAAGTAACAGTTTGGGCCACTGAAAAAAACACCGCAGCAGACAGACTTGTGACACCCCTGGCACATAATTCAGTTGAGTCCAGCCTGGCCCAAAATTGGTTTTGGGCATGCAAGTTGGCACCCAAAGTCTGCAAAATAGCCATTTTTGCACATTGAGATAAGAAAAATGGATGTATTGCAATAGGTTAAATCGCTTTGGGCCACTGAAAAAACACTGCAGACAGACTTGTACATACCCCTGGCACATAATTCAGTTGAGGTCCAGCCTGGCCCAAATTGGTTTTGGGCAGCAGTTGGCAACAAAGTCTGCAAAATAGCCATTTTTGCACATTTGAATAAGAAACTTATGTATTGCAATAGGTAAATGCTTTTGGGCACTGAAAAAAAACACTGCAACAAGTTGTAATACCCTGGCACATAATTCAGTGAGTCCAGCCTGGCCCAAATTGGTTTTGGGCATGCAAGTTGGGCACCAAGTCTGCAAAAAGCCATTTTAGCCATTTTGATAAGAAGAAACTGGGTTATTGCAATAGGGGTAAACCAGTTTGCGGCCACTGAAAAAAAAACACGCAGACAGACTGGTCATACCCCTGGCACATAATTCAGTTTAGTCCAGCCGGGCCCAAATTGGTTTTGGGCATGCAAGTTGGCACCAAAGTCTGCAAAATAGCCCATTTTAGCCATGAATAAGAAACGGTGTATTGCAATAGGTTTAAACAGTTTGGGCCACTGAAAAAAAACACTGCAGGACAGACTTGTACATACCCCTGGCACATAATTCAGTTGAGTCCAGCCTGGCCCAATTGGTTTTGGGCATGCAAGGTGGCAGCCACCAAAGTCTGCCAAAAAGCACATTTTAAGCCATTTGATAAATAAAACTGGTGTATTGCAATAGGGTAAACAGTTTGGGCCACTGAAAAAAAACACCGCAGACAGACTTGTACATACCCCTGGCACATAATTCAGTGAGTCCGCCTGGCCCCAAATTGGTTTTGGGCATGCAAGTTGGCACCCAAAGTCTGCAAAATAGCCATTTTTGACACATTTTGAATAAGAAACTGGTGTATTGCAATAGGTTAAACTTTTGGGCCACCTGAAAAAAAACACTGCAGACAGACTTGTACATACCCCGGAACATAATTCAGTTGAGTCAGCCTGGCCCAAATTGGTTTTTTGGGCATGCAGTTGGCACAAAGTTGCCAAAATAGCCATTTTTGCACATTTGAAAAGAAACTGGGTGTATGCAATAGGTAAAACTGCTTGGGCCACTGAAAAAAAAACACTGCAGACTGACTTCTGTACATACCCCTGGACATAATTCAGTTGAGATCAGCCTGGACCCAAATGGTCTTTGGCATGCAGTTGGCACCCAAAGTCTGCAAAATAGCCATTTAGCCATTTGAATAAGAAACCTGGTGTATTGTAAATAGTTAACCAGTTTGGGCCGAAAAACAACTGCAGAGAATTGGACATACCCCTGGCACATAATTCAGTTGAGTCCAGCCGGCGCCAAAATGGTTTTGGGCATGCAAGTTGGCACCAAGTCTGCAAAATAGCCATTGTTAGCAATTTGAATAAGAAACTGGTGTATTGCAATAGGGAAACATTTGGGCCACTGAAAAAAACACCGCAGACAGACTTGTACATACCCCTGGCACATAATTTCAGTTGAGTCCAGCCTGCCCAAATTGGTTTTTGGGCATGCAAGTTGGCACCAAGTCTGCAAAATAGCCATTTTGGCACCATTGAATAAGAAAGAAACTGATGTATTGCATAGAGGTAAACCGCTTTGGGCCACTAAGAAAAAACACACTGCAGACAGACTTTGTACATACCCATGGCACATAATTCAGTTAGATCCAGCCTGGCCCAATTGGTTTGGGCATGCATGTGGGCACCAAAGTCTGCAAAATAGCCATTTTTGGCATCTTTGAATAAGAAATGAGGTATTGCAATAGGTAAACATGTCTTGGGCCACTTGAAAAAAACACGCAAGACAGACATGTACAACCCCTGGCACATAATTCAGTTAGTCCAGCATGGCCCAAATTGGTTTGGGCAGCAAGGTGGCACACAAAGTCTTGCAAAATAGCCATTGTAGCCATTTGAATAAGAACTGGTGATTGCAATAGGTAGAAACCAGTTTGGCACTGAAAAAACACACCGAGACAGACTTGTACAATACCCTGGCACATAATTCAGTTTAGTCAGCCTGGCCCCAAATTGGTTTTGGGCATGCAGTTGGCACAAAGTCTGCAAAATAGCAATTTTTGACATTATGAATAAGCAAACTGGTGTTTTAATTGCAATAGGGTAAACCAGTTGTGGCCAATGGAAAAAAAACACGAAACTGAGACAGAGCGTTGTACATACCCCCTGGCACATTAAATTACAGTGATGAGTCCAGCCGGCCAAATTGGGTTGTTGGGTCATGCAAGTTGGCACCAAAGTCTGCAAAATAGCCATTTTATGCCATTTGAATAAGAAACTGGCGTATCGCAAGTAGGTAAACCCACGTTTTGGGCCACTGCAAAAAACACTGCAGACAGACAGTTGTACATACCCACTGCACATATTCATTGAGTACAGCCTGGCCCCCAAATTGGTGTTTTGGCATGCAGGTGCTGCCCAAATGTCTGAAAAAAGAGGTAGCCATTTTACCTTTGAAATAAAACTGGTGTATTCAAATAGGTAAAACAACCGTTTGGGCCACTGAAAAAAACACCGCAGACAGACTTTGTACATACCCCTGGCACACATTAATTCAGGTTGAGTCCAGCCTGGCCCAAAGTGGTTCTGGGCAGGCAAGTTAGGCAGCACAAGTGCAAAAATAGCCATTTTTGACACCAATTGAATTAAGAAAAATGGGGTAGGCAATAGGTTATAAAACCAGATTGGGCCATGAAAAAAAACAGCCAGACAGATGTAATACCAGGACTAATCGTGAGGTCAGCCTGGCCCAAAATGGGTTGTCTGTATGTCCTCATACACTGTAATCAGGGACAGAGATTCCCCTACGAAGCTGAAGTTGGTTTCTTATTCAAAAAAGTTGGTTTCTTATTCAGTTAGTTTCTTATTCACAGACTGAAGTTGGTTTCTTATTCAGATTTGAATAAGAAACTGGTGTATTGCAATAGGTAAACCGCTTTGGGCCACTGAAAAAACACTGCAGACAGACTTGTACATACCCCTGGCACATAATTCAGTTGAGTCCAGCCTGGCCCAAATTGGTTTTGGGCATGCAAGTTGGCACCAAAGTCTGCAAAATAGCCATTTTAGCCATTTGAATAAGAAACTGGTGTATTGCAATAGGTAAACCAGTTTGGGCCACTGAAAACAACACCGCAGCAAGACTTGTACATACCCCTGCACATAATTCAGTTGAGTCCAGCCTGGCCCAAATTGGTTTTGGGCATGCAAGTTGGCACCCAAGCTGCAAAATAGCCATTTTTGCACATTTGAAATAAAATGAATGATTGCAAAATAGGTTAAATCGCTTTGGGCCACTGAAAAAACACTGCAAGACAGACGTTGTACATACCCCTGGCACATAATTCAGTTGAGGTCAGCCTGCCAAATGTGGTTTGGGCATGCAGTTGGCAACCAAAGTCTGCAAAATAGCCATTTTTGCACATTTGAATACAGAAACTGATGTATTGCAATAGGTAAACTGCTTTGGGCACTGAAAAAAACACTGCACAGTTGTAATACCCCTGGCACATAATTCAGTGAGTCCAGCCTGGCCCAAATTGGTTTTTTGGGCATGCAAGTTGGCACCAAGTCCCTGCAAAATAGCCATTTTAATCCTTTGAATAAGAAACTGGTGTATTGCAAATAGGTTAAACCATTTGGGCCACTGAAAAAAACACCGCAGACAACTGTACTACCCTGGCACATAATTCAGTTGTAGTCCAGCCGGCCCCAAATTGGTTTTGGGCATGCAAGTTGGCACCAAAGTCTGCAAAATAGCCATTTTAGGCCATTTGAATAAGAAACTGTGTATTGCAATAGGTTAAACCAGTTTTGGGCCACTGAAAAAACACTGCAGACAGACTTGTACATACCCCTGGCCATAATTCAGTTGAGTCCAGCCTGGCCCAAATTGGTTTTGGGCATGCACAGTTGCAGCACCAAAGTCTGCAAAATAGCCATTTTAGCCATCTTGAAATAAGAAAACTGGTGTATTGCAATAGGTAAACAGTTTGGGCCACTGAAAAAAACAACCGCAGACAGACTGTGTACATTACCCCTGGCACATAA
The DNA here is from genome assembly GCA_019447015.1 of Hymenochirus boettgeri. Classification (NCBI taxonomy): domain Eukaryota; kingdom Metazoa; phylum Chordata; class Amphibia; order Anura; family Pipidae; genus Hymenochirus; species Hymenochirus boettgeri. The sequence goes on from CM033477.1 coordinate 28,056,159, forward strand.
TTCAGTTGAGTTCCAGCTGGCCCAAATTGGTTTTGGGGCATGCAAGTTGGCACCAAATCTGCAAAATAGCCATTTTTGCACATTTTGAATAAGAAACTGGTGTATTGCATCAGTAGGTTAAACCAGTTTGGGCCACTGAAAAAAACACTGCAGACCAGACTTGTACATACCCCTGGAACATAATTCAGTTGAGTCCGCAGCCTGGCCCAAATTGGTTTTGGGCATGCAGTTGGCACCAAAGTCTGCAAAATAGCCATTTTTGCACATTTGAATAAGAAACTGGCTGTATTGCAATAGGTAAACTGCTTTTGGGCCAACTAAAAAAACACTGCAGACGACTTTGTACATACCCCTGGACACATAATTCAGTTGAGTCCAGCCTGGCCCAAATTGTTTTGGGCATGCAGTTGGCACCAAGTCTGCAAAATAGCCATTTTAGCCATTTGAATAGAGAAACTGGTGTATTGCAATAGTTAACCAGTTTGGGCCACTGAAAAAACACTGCAGCAGACTTGTACATCCCTGGCACATAATTCAGTTGAGTCCAGCCGGGCCCAATTGGTTTTGGGTCATGCAAGTTGGCACCAAGTCTGCAAAATAGCCATTTAGCCATTTGAATAAGAAACTGGTGTATTGCAATAGGTAAACAGTTTGGGCCACTGAAAAAAACACCGCAGTACGACTTGTCATACCCCTGGCAACATAATTTCAGTTGAGTCCATCCTGGCCCAATTGGTTTTGGGCATGCAAGTTGGCACCAAAGTCTGCAAAATAACCATTTTGCACATTGATAAGAATAGAAACTGATGTATTGCAATCGGTAAACCGCTTTGGGCCACTAGAAAAAAAAACACTGCGACAACTTGTACATACCCCATGCACATAATTCAGTTGATCAGCCTGGCCCAAATTGGTTTGGGGCATGCATGTTGGCACCAAAGTCTGCAAAAATAGCCATTTTTGGCACATTTGAATAGAAACTGATGTATTGCAATAGGTAAACTGCTCTTTGGGCCACTTGAAAAACACTGCAAGACACTTGTACATACCCCTGGCACATATTCAATTCAGTTAGTCCAGCCTGGCCCAAATTGGGTTTGGGCATGCAAGTTGGCACAAAGTCTGCAAAAATAGCATTGAGCCATTGAATAAGAAACTGGTGTATTGCAATAGGTAAAACCAGTTGGGCCACTGAAAAAACAACAACCAGACAGACTTGTACAATACCCCTGGCACATAATTCAGTTTAGTCCAGCCTGGCCCAAATTGGTTTTTGGGCATGCAAGTTGGCCCCCAAAGTCTGCAAAATAGCCATTTTGCACATTTGAATAAGAAACTGGTGTATTGCAAATAGGTAAACCAGTTTGGCCACTGAAAAAAACACACTGCAGACAAGGTTGTACATACCCCTGGCACATAAATTCAGTTGAGTACAGCCGGCCCAAATTGGTTTGGGCATGCAAGTTGGCACCAAAGTCTGCAAAATAGCCATTTTTAGCCATTTGAATAAGAAACTGGTGTATCGCAATAGGTAAACCCTCGTTTTGGGCCACTGAAAAACACTGCAGACAGACTTGTACATACCCCTGCACATATTCAGTTGAGTCCAGCCTGGCCCAAATTGGTGTTGGGCATGCAAGTGGCATGCCCAAAGTCTGAAAATAGCCATTTTGCCATTTGAATAAGAACCTGGTGTATTGCAAATAGTAAACACGTTTGGGCCACTGAAAAACAACACCGAGACAGACTTCGACATACCCTGGCACATAATTCAGGTTGAGTCCCAGCCTGGCCCAAATTGGTTTGGGCATGCAAGTTGGCACCAAAGTCTGCAAAAATAGCCATTTTTTTGCACATTTGAATAAGAAAACTGGTGTTATGCAATAGGTTAAACAGTTTGGGCCCCTGAAAAAACACGCAGACAGACATGTACATACCCTGGCACATATTCATTGAGTCCAGCCTGGCCCAAATTGAGTTTTGCGTGCATGCAAGTTGGCACCAAAGTCTCGCAAAATACCATTTTGCCATTTGAATAAAAACTGGTTGATTGCAATAGGTTGTAAACCGAGTTGGCCATCTTGCTAAAAAACACTGCCAGACATACGACTTTACATACCCTCTGGCACATAATCTAGTTGAGTCACAGCCTGGCCCAAATTGTTATTTTGGGCCATGCAGTTGGCCAACAAAGTCTGCAAAATAGCCATTTATTTAATGAACCATTTTGAATAAGACACTGTGTATTGCAATAGGTAAACCGCTTTGGGCCACTGAAAAAACACTGCACACAGAGTTGTACATACCCCTGGCACATAATTCAGTTGAGTCCAGCCTGGCCCAAATTGGTTTTGGGCATGCAAGTTGGCACCAAAGTCTGCAAAATAGCCATTTTAGCCATTTGAATAAGAAACTGGTGTATTGCAATAGGTAAACCAGTTTGGGCCACTGAAAAAACACCGCAGACAGACTTGTACATACCCCTGGCACATAATTCAGTTGAGTCCAGCCTGGCCCAAATTGGTTTTGGGCATGCAAGTTGGCACCAAAGCGGTTTACCTATTGCAATAGCAAATCCAGGGGTGAGGACCTAGCGGTTCAGGTCCTCACCCTGAGTAAAAGCTACTGCACAAAGATGTGGAGCGGAGGGAAGGTGAGTATAATTGTCCTTTAACTACTCCCACAATCTTCCCTCTTCATTAACATATGCTCCCCTTTGTCAGAAATAGGTGTAGTATCAAGGACACTGGCTGTGGGGCGAGATTGATGTGTCTCTTTAAATAAAAGTTCTTATCGTTTAAAAATTTGAAAGCTAACCAATCAGATGTTAGCTTTCAAATCTTACATAAGTTCTGATTGGTTGGGGCAAAATTAGCACCATTTTAAACGATAAGAACTTTTATTGAATCACCCTGTAAATCTTTTTATGTTATCAGAAGCTTATTTCAATATCCATGGTTTTTTATGCAAAGGTTTTTCTGATTTTTCTGGTTGCGTTATGGGACTTTAAATAACAATCTCGCAGAACCGAAGCTGTTTAAAAATAAACTAGATATTAAAATGAACATTTATTGTCAATACTGACATGGCTGCAACATTATACAAAAGGAAATAAAGTTAAAATACAGTTTCTATGGAGAAAGGGACTTAGGCTTCGTTGACACTGTGCGTTGTTTTAACACAGCGGAACACCGTTATTTTAAATCGCACTACTGTGCATTAAAGGGCATGTCCACCCCCAAAACTAAAATTTAACCCCTTACTGGCCACATCAAGTAGTTTAAAACAATCCTTACCTTACATTCCTGCTCAAAATAGTTCCCCTGCTGTGCCCCTCCAAAGACCAGGAAACTGCTGTGTAGGAGCAGTGTGTGACTCATGCTGTGCCTGAGACTTCCTCAACCTCATCAAGGTTGAGGCATGCTCGCGAGTAGCGGGGGCGGGACTTCCGGTTTCTCCGGTCTCTGCTCTCTTTTCTCTCTGTCGGCTGCCGATTCAGGACCCTACAGGCTCAGGTTCTTCTCTCCCTCGCCTCTGGTTGCATTCCTGCTTCCTTTTTCTTCTCTGCCTTGCAGTTTTTTCCTCCTTTTTTACTCTCTGTAGGAAGTTGGATATAAAAAAAAAAAAAAGTTTTTTCTTTATCATAGCTCTGTTTCTAGTGGTCAGGCTGAGTTCTAATTACCATGGCCGATAAAGGGTCGCTCCCGCCCCGCCAAAAGGGGAACAGGTCTACTGTCACTACCTCCTACGTGTGCGCAGTATGTCAATCTTAATTACCCTCTGGCCACTCGGGCCCCAGATGTGCCTCGTGTAATGCTACCCATGAGTCATCCCTTGCCGCCAGTGCGACTGACCCAGAGCCCTCCTGGGCAAGGTCGATTCGAGAATCGCTCGATTCTCTTAGATCCTCAGCGACAGGGTCCGCCCAAGACGCTGCCCCCCAGATCTCCCAACAGGAGAACGAACCAGCGTGGGCTAAATCGCTAGCTTCTTCTGTGTCTGCTTTATCTACCTCTATTTCGCAGGTGTTACGATCTGGACAGCTCGTGACCGCAGACAGGGCGTGCAGACCGCCTAGACCTCAGGAGCTTACCTCCTTTGCGGTTGAGGACTCAACCCAGGACGAGGACGACACCCATGAGGAAGGTGAGCTGGAGTATCCGGAACAAGAACCGCAGACAACCTTTACGGCTGAAGCGATTGACTCACTTATAAGGTCAGTACTTAATGCCCTTAATATCCAGGATTCTGAATCTCAGGAGGATCCGTCAAAATCCCTCTTCTCCAGGGCCAAAATATCTTCCGCCCAATTTCCATCATATGAGCAACTGGACAAGATTGTCCTGCACGAATGGTCGGCTCCCGAACGTCGCCCGCAGCTATCTCGCCATTTCAATGCTATGTTCCCTTTCCCCAAATCCGACATAGATAGATGGTCCTCTCCTCCCATAGTTGATCCCCCAGTAGCTCGCCTATCCCGAGCTACAACTATTCCGCTGTCTGAGGCAGCCACCTTTAAGGACCATAATGATAGGCGTATAGAGGCCTTTCTTAAACTATCCTTTTCAGCAGCAGGGGCAGCCCTACGCCCCACCTTTGCGTCAGCATGGGTGGCTAAGGCCATGGAAGTCTGGCTGAGCCAGCTCTATCAAGAGATCTCATCAGATCCGACTAAGGCCCACCTTATAGATGTGATCCAGGACTTGTCCGATGCCACAGTGTACATTGGGGATGCGGCATTAGACTCAAGCAGGCTCATAGCGAGGGCCTCTGCGTCCGCGGTAGCCTCACGGAGAGTATTATGGCTGAAGGCCTGGTCGGCAGACCATGCGTCTAAAAAAGCTCTTACTAGCCTTCCCTTTTCGGGGAAACAATTGTTTGGGACTGAGTTGGAGAAAATTCTCTCTCAGGCAACTGGGGGAAAGAGTTCTTTCCTTCCTCAAAATAGGACCCGTAGGCTTCCTTCCGGCCACAGGTATCCTTCCTTTCGGCCCTTTCGTGCCTCAACAGGTCTTCCCCCTGACAACTCCTTTCAGGTTCCCTCTCCCAGGAGAGGCTCTTCCTCTCGGCCCTCCAGACGTGGATCATTTAGGCCCTCAGGGCCTAAACCAAAATCTACATGACTATCCCCCACATCACTGGGTGGGAGGGCGGCTCAGTTTTTTCCAGGCAACTTGGAATTGTGCGTCCACAGACACCTGGACCCAAAACGTCATCTCCCAGGGTTACAAAATAGAATTCTCCTTCCCCCCTCCCAATCGTTTCTTCCCATCCAATCTGCCCAAGTCACCGATCAGACGCAGGGCGCTTCAAAAAGCCATAAATCTCTTGTTAGTGACAAAAGTTGTAGTACCGGTCCCGTCCACCCTCAGGTTTCAGGGTTTTTACTCCAACCTGTTCCTCGTCCCCAAAAAGGACGGATCGTTTCGCCCGGTCCTGGACCTGAAGGAACTGAACGTGTACATCATTCCACGTCAGTTCAAAATGGAATCTTTACGGTCGGTCATTCTTTCCATAGAGCCAGGGGACTTTCTAGCATCCATAGACATTCAGGACGCTTACCTGCACATTCCCATATGGCACGGCCATCAACGATTTCTCAGGTTTGCAATCGGGCACTGCCACTATCAGTTTACCGCCCTACCGTTCGGTCTTTCTTCCGCTCCCCGCGTCTTTACCAAAGTCATGGCCTGTCAAACGGCTTTCATTCGTCTTCAGGGCATCTTTATCCTTCCATACCTGGACGACCTCCTACTCAAGGCTCCTTCTCTACACGTAGCCTCATCTCACGTCTCAGCTTGCCTGCAAATCCTATCCTCCTTCGGTTGGTTAGTCAACAGACGCAAGTCGTCTCTCAGTCCCAGTCCTCGCATGCCTTTTTTAGGCATGCTGTTCGATACTTCTCTTCAGAAAGTATTTCTGCCTCCGGAAAAGAGGACAGCACTGGAGCGCTTAACGCGTCAGGCTATAGCGGACCCTCTCATTTCGGTTCGCCAAGTGATGAGACTGGTCGGGAAGATGGTATCAGCCATGGAAGCGGTACCATACGCGATCTTTCACTTGCGCCCGCTCCAACGCCATCTCCTAGCTTCCTGGGACAGGTCCCTAGAAACTCTGGATCTCAAGATCCTGCTGCCTCCCGAGATCAAACGCTCTCTGGGGTGGTGGACGGTGAATGCCAACCTCCAGAGGGGAAACTCTCTTTGTATCCCTCAATGGACAGTGATATCCACAGACGCGAGCTTGGTAGGCTGGGGAGCAGTATTCGGCGCTCGGACGATACAGGGAACCTGGAATCCTCAGGAATCCAGGTTACCAATAAATGTCCTGGAGCTACGAGCCATATTTCTGGCACTCTCTCATTGGACGGCGGACTTGGCAAACAAGTCTGTCAGGGTTCAATCGGACAACGCGACCGCAGTGGCATACGTCAACCATCAAGGGGGCACGAGGAGCGATATGGCCATGGAGGAAGCCCACAGGATATTATCATGGGCAGAACACAATGTACTAGCAATATCGGCGATTTTCATCCCAGGTGTCTTAAATGTAGAAGCTGATTTTCTCAGCCGTCACGCTCTAGATCCGGGGGAATGGTCCCTTCACAAAGAGATCTTTGTGGCTCTGTCCGAGCGGTGGGGGACCCCGGACATAGACATTATGGCGTCCCATCTCAACCGGAAAGTTCCAGTTTTCTGCGCTCGAACGCGGGATCCCCTGGCATATCTGGTGGATGCGCTGGTAGTTCCATGGACTTTTCAGTTGGTGTACATCTTCCCTCCAACAGCCATGATTCCTCGGGTCTTCAAGAAAATCAAATAGGAAAACACGCCGACAATACTCATCGCTCCAAAGTGGCCAAGGAGATCTTAGTTCACAGACCTGCTCGAACTGACAGTGGGAGAGCCATGGTTTCTTCCTCTCCGTCCGGATCTCATATCTCAAGGGCCATTCCTTCACCCGGACCTCAAACGTCTCAATTTGACGGCGTGGCCGTTGAATCTTCCATCCTGAGAAAAAGGGGTATTCCATCGGCGGTCATACCTACCATGTTGGCGGCAAGGAAGCCTTCATCTGCTAGGATTTATCATCGGATTTGGCAACGATACGTGGCCTGGGCGAATTCTCAGGGTTTCCCTTCACGCTCCTTTGTTTTGTCTCGTTTGTTACGGTTTCTTCAGTTGGGGCTGTCTAAGGGGTTATCCCTTAGTGCTCTTAAAGTTCAGATCTCGGCGCTCGCGGTCTTTTTTCATCGTCGGCTGGCCACACGTCGGGACATCCGGACTTTCATGCAGGGTGTTGCTCACCTTCGTCCGCCTCGCAAGCACCCGGTCCAGCAATGGGATCTTTCCCTGGTCCTTCGGGTTCTCCAAAGTCCTCCCTTCGAACCCCTGGCCTCAGTGGCTCTTCCTCTGTTGTCTTGGAAAACTGTTTTTGTTGGCCATTACCTCTATTCGTAGAGCATCTGAACTGGCGGCGCTTTCGGTAGAGCCCTCATGTTTGATTTTTCATAGGGATAGAGCAGTACTCAGACCTCATTCTACTTTTCTGCCCAAGGTCGTCTCTTCGTTTCACCTGAATCAGGATATTGTTGTGCCGGCATTGTTTCCTCAACCATCGTCGCCCAAGGAGAGGCGGCTGCACTCCCTGGACGTGGTTCGAGCTCTTCGAATCTATGTGTCCAGAACGAAAGCCTTCCGTTCGTCTAGCGCTTTGTTCGTTCTCCTTGCGGGACCTCTGAAAGGTTCTAAAGCGTCTTCTCAGACTCTCTCCAGATGGATTCGAAATCTCATTCTGCGGTGTTATGCGGAAGCTGGAGCTGCTCCTCCCGTGCGGGTTGCAGCTCATTCTACTAGGGCTTTGGGGGCCTCATGGGCAGCTAGACGCGGGGCCTCCATCGATCAGATTTGCAAGGCCGCTACATGGTCTTCCATTAACACCTTCATTAGGTTTTACAGACTAGAGGTGTTTGCTTCAGCTGAAGCAAACCTGGGCCGCTTGGTGCTACAAGCGGCTGAGGCTTAATTTTTCTGCCCGCCCTTTAATATGTGGGACTTTGGGACGTCCCCTACAGTGCCTGGGTCCCCCTTGGCTGATGGAGAAAAGGAGATTTTGTTCTTACCTGTAAAATCCTTTTCTCCGAGGCCATAGGGGGACCCAGGCACAACCCTCCCTGTAAAGTTTTTAGTGATTTTTTTTTTTTTTTTTTTTTTTTTTTTTTTTTTTTTTTTTTTTTTTTTTATTTTTTTTTTTTTTTTTTTTTTTTTTTTTATTCCCCCTCATTGGTCCTCCGTTTCTCTTTTTTTGGCTACTTGCCAATGGTTATTTGATTTTTCTTCATGCTCCTCCTTCGCTCTTATCTTTGGGACAAACTGAGCAGATTCATGTGCACAGCCATATAAGGCAGGGAGGAGCACCTGAGCCTGTGAAAATTTTAACTCTCAAGTGGTCCCGCTCCTAGAGGTGAAGCACTTAACCCCTACAGTGCCTGGGTCCCCTTATGGCCTCGGAGAAAAGGATTTTACAGGTAAGAACAAAATCTCCTTTTTCCTCCTGGCCGACCGTTCAAGACTTTTTCCGATCGTGCTTTTGTCCGATTCGGCGATCGGTGGGAGACACCATACAATAATTTGGCCCGTTAGTGTCCCAAGGCCATAGCCCCCCTCCTCCATGTCCCAAGGCCAGAGTAACCTCTTAGTGTCCCAAGGCCAGAGTCCCCTCTCTGTCCCAAATCCTGGGTCCCACCCCCCGTCCCAAATCCAGGATCCCCCCTCTGTCCCAAATCAGGATCCCCCCATGTCCCAAATCCAGGATGTCTCCTCTCTCCCAAAGTTTCGCTAACCAATGGTGAACTGGTTAGTGAGAATTTAACTCCATATTATTGCCCAGCGGATCTGGGTAGATGAGCCAATGAACTGTTGGGTTAGGGGTAAAAGCTTTGATTTTAGCAAAACAAAGTACATGAGGTAGCAGGTTCGATTCCCCAGACTTACTTTCATTTTTTACTGAATGTTAATATTCTGTTTCTTGCATCCATGCTAGCAAATACACTGCAAAGATTTTTCTATTGAGACAATGTTGTTTGGAGAATTTAGTTCCCCTTTAAGACTGGAATGTTGGGAAATAAGGTACACCCAGTGTTAATAAGGTGAATTTCTCAATATACAAGGTAAGGCAACTTTATTTATTGCAAACACACTTTAATGCAATCTATTTTAATTTGTTTAATTTTTTTTGCACTCGGTAATACAGGATTTTTTTTTAACCATACACAGATCTTTACTTTCCAGTCTTATCTGGATTGTCACCTTTTGTCTTCCACAGGGATTCCTGGTAGCTGTGCTATATTGCTTTGCTAACAAAGAGGTAGGTTTAGGCTGAACAGTTATAATTATAGGTTTGCACGGTAGGCCACCTCCAAAAAGGAACTGGCATAAGAAGCATCTAGCCTAGGAATCGAGCACATCCCCATGTAATCCTCCATGAGGCTGAGGCCACACTGCAACGCACAGGAATCACGCACAAAATCGCGAGCGTTATCGCACGCGATTGTGTGCGCTTTTCTTGTGCGTTCGCATTTTCGCCGTTTTGCTTTAAGGAAACGCTGCGTTAACGCACCAAAAATGGTGAACGCATGCGTTACCAAAACGCGAACGGACGCGCAATCGCATGTGCATCGGAAATCGCGGGGGTATTTTCGCATTCCTGCGGTTTCCATTTTAGCGAAAACCACGGGCGCAATCGCGAGCGCGAAACGCGTGCGCAAACAACGCGCTAGTGTGGCCTAGCCCTGACATTCAATTTAAGATGTTGAGCTGACTTCACAAATTACATATATGTAAAAAAAATACCATCACTAATGTTGAACATTCTAGGATCCAGAAGACAGATGTCAAACAAAGATTTAGCACAAAAACCCTGCATGTGGCAGAAGCTTTATGCTAAATAGTGGTTTACAATGACTTTTCTTCCTATTGGTGAACTTGTCATTACTACCAGTGATGGAGAAAGTTCTTTCTCAGTTGTTAAAGAATGCCGTACACACATATGGGCCATATCAATCAAGCTGCACTTTATCTCTATTTAATGCAAAAAACTTGCAATAATTCTCTTTTAAAAGGAGAACTATATTTAAAAAACAGTTAAAATGAAAAGTACTTTAGACAGGGATATAAGACTGGAAATGCCTACCTCCCAATATTGTTTCTGTGAGGAGCACCAACCTAAATAAAACTAATTCTGCCAGTCTTCCTCCTGTGAGGTAGGAATAAATCAATCTTATTGTTTTAATTTATCCTCGCACTCTTGTATTGGTAACTGGTTTGGTGCCATTTCCCCAGACAGTTAACCACAGAACAGTGTTTTGGATATTTGTAGGGAAGTATTGGGGAGACTCACACACATAGGTTTAAGTGTTTTTTATTGTGACATTCTGTGAGCACAACATTTCGGGGTTACCCCCTTCCTCAGGTGACATCATGCTCACAGAATGTCACAATTAACCTATGTGTGCATCCCCTCACTACTTACCTAGGAATAATCAATCCAACCTCCCTGCCCCAGGTACCTTTTAAATATTTTAAGCAGGATACCATTGTTGGAATGATGTGGATTTCACTGTATTACCCGACAAAATGTCAGATTTAGTAGCAATGCATTTTCCTTTTGCAGGTAAAGTCCGAGATTCAGAAGAAATGGCACCTTTGGCAATCAGATCAGAAATCAATTCTCTGCCTGCAGTAATATCGACCAAACAGCTGACAAATTGTACAATACACAAAAGACTGGCCATTAATATGAATGGAGCAGGAGCACATAAACACCTTTTTTTGTAAAACATTTTTATTGTGAAGATAAAATAAAGTCTTTAAAATCTGCCAGTATTAATTTAGTGATCTCATTTTCAGAGAAATCCTTCAGCCATCACTACTCAATATTCCTTTAAAAAACAACAACTCAGGCTTACAATGTTTAAAATCATTAATCCCTATCTGGTGACTTCATACCCAGTTCCAATTTAAATGCTTAAACATTCTGGAAAAAAAATCCCCCTGGTGGTAGGGAGCTTCATAATACATCACTAAAAACAATGCCCCCTGGTGGTAGGGAGCTTCATAATACACCACTAAAAACAACGCCCCCTGGTGGTAGGGAGCTTCATAATACATCACTAAAAACAATGCCCCCTGGTGGTAGGGAGCTTCATAATACATCACTAAAAACAATGCCCCCTTGTGGTAGGGAGCTTCATAATACATCACTAAAAAACCTGCAGATCTTCCTCTCTCATTCTAGACCTCTGTGCCCAGTAATATCTTGTATTCGGCGCTGTAGGCGATAAGAGCAATTGGTGCCCCCGTGGTCAACACACTGCGGCATCTGACATCTTCGGGGTGGAAAAACATCACCCACCGTCTGAAGTACAACAGTAAGAAGCCTTAAAGAGAGAATATTATTCGGTTATCTGCAATACCCATCACAAAACAACAGGTTTCAAGTAAAGCCCAGTTGCAATTGCTTCTAAACTGACCATCCTACTGTAGAATAGTCTGTGTGACAGTGACACTTCTTGTGACCAATACCTATTTCTCTGTGTCATTCCACTTTACAAAACCTAATTTAAAGGGCTCCTGCACTTGCTTGAAATGAGCATGCAACAGGAGCAGGGGGAGGTACCCAGGCAGCAAGGGACGGGTTCAGGTAAGTCTCTTCAGGAGCATCTTTGGCAGTTATGTATAATACGAAAATGGGGTTTGGGAGGTTGCTCTACTTATTGGGCATGTCCAGTTATTTAGGCTGGACATGCCCAATAAGAACTTATTTGTTTTGGTTTCTTTGTAGGTTTGGATTGTTTCCGACATCTGTCGTCTATTTCATGTCAATAGCCACATTAGAAATATAATTTACTGAGAAAACATTGACATGTTAAATACTTTTTTCCCCCACTGTATCTATTCTGTTAAAGCCACTGTAAGTATTACATCTGCAATGCAGTGAGAAGGTAAATTTACCCTTAACAGCAATGGCTGAAGGTTTTTTTCAAGAGTTATAGTAATGTCCGTTATGTGCATATTGTATGTATGTGTCACACCTTATAGCTCATGGATCTGGCCATTTATGTCTTCCCTTGTCTGGTGCTTGTAGTTTCTCCAGGTTTTCCTGTACAGCTTTTACTGCCTTGCCTGCCAACGAAGGGGATCTTTATTAGCACAAACACTTTATACAGTTGCTAATTATCCAAAGGCTTTTCCATCTCACCTATTGTCACAGTGATTTCATCTAGTGATGTGGACAGGTCTAACATAGACATTGACTTCAAAGAGGCTGAATTGGTTCCTTCAAAGCCTAAAACAAAGAACATTTCCTTATACTTAATGGACAAAGACCAGCAAACAGAATCCATGTGAACAAATGCTACAGAGATCAGTAGTACAAAACAAAAATACAACATTCATACAGAACCTCTGTAGTAGACAGGCCATCTAACTGCCTATCTACACCTGAGGAAGAGGCAGTGTGCACCCCTTACAGGCCAGGAGATGGCATCTGCAGAGCAGTGACAAGTTGCCCAATGAAACAGAGTGCCTGGTTAGAACAGCCCCCTATGACATATACTGCCTATTTAACTTCAGAGGGTGGTAAGTAGGCAAACAAGAACCTAATTTCACTCAGTATTAATACAGACAAGCCTTTTAACATTCAGGGTTTACATACAAAATACTATAACCCAGATGTCAGACAGCCTGAAGTTTTACACTTTCGCATCAATTAAACGAAAACACAAGTTAATGTTAATAAAAGCTTGCACAATTCCCTTTAAGATGAGTCCTGGATCACATCTCAAAATTCATCCAAAAAAAAATTTGTCCAAAAAATGGACTTTGGTTTTCATAACCTTAAAAGGGCATGTCCACCCTCTATAAAAGGTAAAGCACACCCACATTATCCGTTTCCCTTGTAATTACCTTTCCCAAGACATTGCAGACACTACTTAGACACCGATCACTTGCCGGCATAGCCACACGACCTAGTGGTAGCTGGTTTTGTGCTCACACAGCGGCAGAGTAGGCAGCTTTGGGAACAGCCGCTAGCGACTGGCTGTTCCCCAAAGCTGCCTACTCGCATCACCAGGTAAGGAGACAGCTGTGGCAGAGGAAAGTTGTCTAATTTACCACTCTTTGTTAAAGATAAGTATAAGGGAAACTGCTTATGTTGGCGTGCTTTACCTACATACCTTTGTGGGTCGCCTCTCTCCTAGTGATGTAAGCATGCAGTCTGAAAACATATATTAATGTGTATGGAGACATATGTGTAACTAAAATTACACGTGTTTCATTACAGGAATCAGCATAAGTATAATTGCACAAATGAGAATAATTGGTGAAGATTGTGATTAAAACAATGATTTCTTGGTTTCTATTTCTACAATGAATGGGTTAATTCCAAATATAAAGCTGTGGGTGCTGCCTATACTGTACCAGGTGGTCTACCAATGCAGACAGATGAGTGAGTTACATGACTACAAGCTGAAGAAAGTGCTAACCTTTCCAGCATCATAACTTCTGACTGGCTGTCCCTGAAGACCATAGGTTAATATTTTTGACACTAAAACTAAGTAAAAAAGTGATAGGAATATATATTAACTTCTATCAAAACATTTATTTAATTAAAATGCTTTCCTCTATGCTGGTTAGAAACCCTCGGATAAAAATGTTATGAATAGATCTCATTACCTGTAGCTTTGCAGGCAGATCCCCTAGACCTTGGTGTGGTGACTTTCCCAAATCGATGTGAAAGCTCCTGCTGGCAGTTCCTAGAAAACAAATACAGCAACACTAAAATGTTAAAGAGAGGAAAGCATGTGGAACAGAAAAAACGTAAACATTTTCGCTAACAAACGCAGATCTTCCGCTATTTGAGTATTGCTAGATTGTGGCTACCTCAGCTGTATAATGGCTTGCTGGGCATCAGTGGCAAGGGTATAAGTGGTCTCCAGTTGGCATCGGAAATTTCTCCATGTGGAATCCTGCTCCATGAGACAACCTTCAGCCACAGCACGAAGCTCTCGTTCCTGGGCTACTTGCGCTTTCAGTAGTTCTGTCTCCTCACATTTCTGTTTGGAACATTAACATTTAATTTATTTTGTTCTAATAAGACTGTGTTACAAATAACCCCCCACCCCCAAGACTGAGTTAGAAATCCCCTACCCTAAACCTAGGTACACAGGGGCCGATTCTTTGCCCCATTCGACAGATAGTACCATGTATCGATTGGTCAGGCCGAAAAATCTGTGCGGGTTGCGGCTGCGGTGTATGTTGATTGCCCGTTTGTCTGGGTTGGATGAAAGGACACGTCAGTAAATCATGGCTGATCGTGTGGTTCCCTATGGAACAATTGAGGGGGGTGTTTGCTGCTGCTGCCAGACGCCTCTCCTCTGAGTGGCAGGAGTGCTGCCCGAGGCAAAAGGCTCACTATGCCTCAGAGAGGCAGTCCTGTATATAGCTTATCAAATGAGTTTTTATTTGGGAATTGGTCCTGCCAATAGTTACGTGTGTTATAATAGTTCAGCTGGACATTACAGTAGTGATACAACTACATCCCGGCCTTTATTCTTACAGCAGAGAAGGAGTTTACCTACTATGGAAAGTATTTATATCAATATTCTTAAATTAGGATATTGATCCTTTATAGCTATTGTAAAATGACCGATTAATATTGGTAAAATTAAAATCACGCCGTTATTTTCCGACCACGGCGTAAACGGACTATACTAGGCGGTATTTTACTACCATCTGGTATAGGTCAATTGACTACTGTAGTCGGTATCTTATAAACGTGGTCACTTTCCAACTCCAGGTAAACAAAAATTGCTCCAACTCCACAGCCCTGGTCAGGAAAGGACTACAACACTGATGTATACAAAGCAGCCCTCTGGCCTCTAACCTTGTGCAACTGTATAGCCAATTCCTGCATTTCTGCCTCCAGTCGGTCAGCATAAGCCTGCTCCAGGCCATCACTAGTGGGACGTGCAGAGCTGTGCCAGCGAGCAATCGCTGAAGTCATCTTCCTCTTGGGACCAAAAAGGCTGTAAACATGGAGGAAAAAAAAAAAAATATTGCCCATAAGAACGGTTTATATAAAAGATTCCCCCTTTTAGCACATACACCCTCTTTGTTTTTCTGGCAGTGTTTCCTCCACTTGCTCTTTTAGAAAAAGGAACCCTATTAGCCATTCTCTTTGCATGAAAATCTTCTTAGCCACATCTCCCAACTTCTGCAGTACTCACGTGATTCCAACTTCCCGTAAATCCGTCTCTGTGAGCGTTAAAAAGATTCTCAGATTTACGTCCTGCTCCTCGAAAACGGTCAAATACTTTGAGCAGCCAATCTGCTCCAGCATCTCTGCAAGATCCTGCAGAAGAAAGGACAGTCACATGCTGGATGAGCACAACACAAATACATCTCTTTATAATAAACCAGTGAAATGCACCTCAGGACTATTACTTAAGTGACAAAATGGCACATATGCAATACAATTTTACCAAGGCTTAGGATCCATAAATCCTTTGTGTTATAACTTACAATTATTACTGTTTTTTTTGACACAATGAGTACACCATACAATCCGATAACAATCAGCGTGTTCTAGAAACAATTATGAAGCTGTTCTACACTGAAAGACCCATGTGCCATACAGTACACAAAGAAAAAACAGCTGCATAAAAATTACCATAAAGAGAAAAACCAGAAATGATAACCAATGTGTAACCAATTTCAAGTAAAAATAAAAGGATTGTAAAACTGTAGCAACTACAAAACCTTTACCCAAAAACCAACCTAAATCCTAACTATATATCATGGACAGTTAATCAAATAGAGCCATCTCAATTCTATGTTTTGGTTTAGATAACCATTAAAAAGTTGCATTGCAAGATCAAACGTACATTTTGCTTACATTTTTCATGAATGAATATGCAATCAGTGCCAAATTGTGACTGGCCAGCAGTGTAAAGGGACAGAACTTTCATTATAAAAAGCATACACTTTATGTTAACATCTCAGGTAGCATAGCATCTGGAAAGGCGAGAGACAGCTAATTTAAATTAACTCTTTGTGCTCTAGCCATAGGAGCGAGGTTGTTTCCTTTACCTTCCAGCATCTATCCATAACCAGAAGTAGCAATGGTAGTAGGAGCCAGGAGAATTAAATAACTCTACATATGAATGACAAAGTGTAAATAGGTGGGGAAAAAAAAATCTCTTACCTCAGCCGATTCATAAAAAGAACTTTGTTTAGCAGGGCAATCGAGTGACAGCTTCCCAATAGTTGGCAATTCCCAATAATAAGTAGGTGCAATCCTCTAAATGCCCCCTACACTGGAGTGAACAAACTCCAATAGTACAAATAAAGAGCACACTACCTTGCATCCAAGTGTTCATTTATTGCGGAAGTGACATATACAACGTTATGGAAGGTTTCAACCAGAGGAACATACACCTGAGGAAGGGTGTTGAAACTTGTCACTTGCACAATAAATTAACACTTGGATGCAAGGTAGTGTGCTCTTCCTAAATGAAAACATTGCCTTCTTTACCTTAGGCCCAGTGTAGGATGGAGTTTCTAAAGCCAGCACAGAATTGGACAACCTGCAGTTTGGGAGTCCATCTCTCCCCTTGGCAAAGGCTTTGGAAGTTTTTCTATTTCTGGTTTCTGCCATTGAATCAGAATCCTGAGGAAAGATGAAGTCAAGAGACAAGCTAACACATTCCCATCACTGTACAAATAGACCAATGTCAGAAGCGTTAAAAGCCATATATAAAGGCCACAACATAATCCCACCGCAGATAGAAATGTAGGACGCACTAATGGAAGTGCTAGTAAGTTACCATGGTAGTCACATGGCCCACTTGGCATTTAATTCTATAGTTTCCGGTGTGTTGATATTATACAGCCATTTACCTCATTACTCTCAATTGAAGCTTCACTGCTCACATCTGCATTGTGGCATAATCCCTCACTGCTACTGCTCTGCAATCTGCCAGTGTCCTCTTCATCTAAAGAAATAGCAAGAAGTGGCAAATATTTTTTGTATAAATTCAACTTGCCAACAAAAAATAAAATTTTGTAAAGTTTAAAGGGAAAATTAAAGTCCCAAAATAACACATACAGGGTTATTCAATAAAAGTTCTTGCTAATTTTGCCCCAACCAATCAGATCTTAGCTTTAAAATGTTAAATAAGATCTTATTGGTTGGGGGAAAATTAGCACCATTTTAAACCATAAGAACTTTTATTGAATCTCCCCGATAGTCCTCTCCAGCCAGGGGATGCCCTGTAACCTAGCATTTACATCCTCATCCTGGGTACATCAAAAGGACGAGGGTTGGTTTAGAACTTTACTTTCCCTTTAATAATTTGCCTCCTTTAATTAGTAGACAACATAGGCCATCCCTAAATTCAGGAGTCACCTATTGCTATGCGAGCTATGTATAAAGTACATACCTCTGCTGCTCCCATTGCTTTCCACATCATGATCATTTATAGGGGATGTAACATCTCGGTAACACAAGTTCTCTTCCACTTCATTGTCTACACCACTAAATGTCACATATCCTTTAGGTGGAGCATTGCCTGTGGGAGAAGAATTTTAAAAATAAATCTGGGAATGTGTTTCTAGAAATATTATTGGACAGATGATCATACAGGTAACAGACACTATATGGAAGGACGATTTTGAGGTCTATGAAATATGAAAGGAATAGTTCACTCCCAAAGCGGTCGATCTCGCAAAAGGTAAAATTCTTGAATCTTCGTTCCCGAAACCTGAGCTATTGATTGAATGTCTGTATGTCCTCATACACTGTAATCAGGGACAGAGATTCCCCTAGGGTTTCTGTATGTGGGGTGGAGATGTAAGGTAGGTGCCTTAATGTCTGTATGTCCTCATACACTGTAATCAGAGACAGAGATTCCCCTAGGGTTTCTGTATGTGGGGTAGAGATGTAAGGTAGGTGCCCTAATGTCTGTATGTCCCCATACACTGTAATCAGGGACAGAAATTCCCCTAGGGTTTCTCTATGTGGGGTAGAGATGTAAGGTAGGTGTCCTAATGTCTGTATGTGCCCATACACTGTAATTAGGGAACAGAGATTCCCCTAGGGTTTCTGTAGTGTGGGGTTAGAGATGTAAGGTAGGTGCCCTTAATGTCTGTATGCCCCATACACTGTAATTAGGGACAGAGATTCCCCTAGGGTTTCTGTATGTGGGTAGAGATGTAAGGTAGGTGCCTAAGTCTGTATGTCCCATACACTGTAATTCAGGGACAGAGATTCCCCTAGGGTTTCTGTATGTGGGGTAGAGATGTAAAGGTAGGTGCCCTAATGTCTGTATGTCCCATACACTGTATCAATAGGGACAGAGTTCCCCTAGGGTTTCTCTATGTGGGGTGGAGATGTAAGGTAGGTGCCCTAATGTCTGTATGTCCCCATACACTGTAATCGGGGACAGAGATTCCCCTAGGGTTTCTCTATGTGGGGTGGAGATATAAGGTAGGTGCCCTAATGTCTGTATGTCCCAATACCACTGTAATCGGGGACAGAGATTCCCCTAGGGTTTTCTCTGTGGGGGTGGAGATATAAGGTAGGTGCCCTAATGTCTGTATGTCCCCATACACTGTAATGGGGACAGAGATTCCCCTAGGGTTTCTGTATGTGGGGTGGAGTTAAGGTAGGTGCCCTAATTCTGTATGTCCCCATACACTGTAATCGGGCAGAGATTCCCCTAGGTTTCTGTATGTGGTGGAGAGATGTAAGGTAGGTGCCCTCTAATGTCTGTATGTCCCATACACTGTAATCGGGACAGAATTCCCCTAGGGTTTCTCTAGTGGGGGGTGGAGATTAAGGTAGGTGCCTAATGTCTGTATGTCCCCATACACTGTAATTCGGGACAGAGATTCCCCTAGGGTTTCTCTATGTGGGGGAGAGATGTAAGGTAGGTGCCTAATGTCTGTATGTCCCATACACTGTAATTAGGGACAGAGATTCCCTAGGGTTTCTGTTGTGGGGTAGAGAGTAAGGTAGGTGCCCTAATGTCTGTATGTCCCATACACTGTAATCAGGGACAGAGATTCCCCTAGGGTTTCTGTTGTGGGTAGGATGTAAGGTAGGTGCCCTAATGTCTGTATGTCCCATACATGTGAATCGGGGACAGAGCTTCCCCTAGGGTTTCTGTATGTGGGGTGAGATGTAAGGTAGGTGCCCTAATGTCTGTATGTCCCCATACACTGTAATTGGGGACAGAGATTCCCCTAGGGTTCCTCTATGTGGGGTGGAGATATAAGGTAGGTGCCCTAATGTCTGTATGTCCCCATACACTGTAATTGGGGACAGAGATTCCCCTAGGGTTTCTTATGTGGGGTGGAGATATAAGGTAGGTGCCTAATGTCTGTATGCCCCATACACTGTAATTGGGGACAGAGATTCCCCTAGGGTTTCTCTATGTGGGGTGGAGATATAAGGTAGGTGCCCTAATGTCTGTATGTCCCCATACACTGTAATCGGGGACAGAGATTCCCCTAGGGTTTCTCTATGTGGGGTGGAGATATAAGGGTAGGTGCCCTAATGGCTGTATGTCCCCATACACTGTAATGGGGACAGAGATTCCCCTAGGGTTTCTGTATGTGGGGTGGAGATGTAAGGTAGGTGCCTAATGTTCGTATGTCCCATACACTGTATGGGGACAGAGATTCCCTAGGGTTTCTGTATGTGGGGTGGAGCTGTAAGGTAGGTGCCCTAATGTCTGTATGTCCCCATACACTGTAATCAGGGACAGAGATTCCCCTAGGATTTCTGTATGTGGGGTAGAGATGTAAGGTAGGTGCCCTAATGTCTGTATGTCCCCATACACTGTAATTGGGGACAGAGATTCCCCTGGGTTTCGTATGTGGGGTGGAGCTGTAAGGTAGGTGCCCTAATGTCTGTATGTCCCCATACACTGTAATCGGGGACAGAGATTCCCCTAGGATTTCTGTATGTGGGGCAGAGATGTAAGGTAGGTGCCCTAATGCCTGTATGTCCCCATACACTGTAATCGGGGAAGAGATTCCCCTTGGGTTTCTCTATGTGGGGTGGAGATATAAGGTAGGTGCCTAATGTCTGTATGTCCTCATACACTGTAATCAGGGACAGAGATTCCCCTAGGGTTTCTGTATTGTGGGGTAGAGATGTAAGGTAGGTGCCCTAATGTCTGTATGTCCCCATACACTGTAATCGGGGACAGAGATTCCCCTAGGGTTTCTTATGTGGGGTGGAGATATAAGGTAGGTGCCCTAATGTCTGTGTGTCCCCATACACTGTAATTGGGGACAGAGATTCCCCTAGGGTTTCTGTATGTGGGGTAGAGATGTAAGTAGGTGCCCTAAGTCTGTATGTCCCATACACTGTAATCGGGGACAGAGATTCCCCTAGGGTTTCTCTATGTGGGGTGGAGATATAAGGTAGGTGCCCTAATGTCTGTATGTCCCCATACACTGTAATTGGGGAAGAGATTCCCCTAGGGTTTCTGTATGTGGGGTAGAGATGTAAGGTAGGTGCCCTAATGTCTGTATGTCCCCATACACTGTAATCGGGGACAGAGATTCCCCTAGGGTTTCTCTATGTGGGGTGGGAGATATAAGGTAGGTGCCCTAATGTCTGTATGTCCCCATACACTGTAATCGGGGACAGAGATTCCCTAGGGTTTTCTATGTGGGGTGGAGATATAAGGTAGGTGCCCTAATGTCTGTTGTCCCCATACACTGTAATTGGGGACAGAGATTCCCCTAGGGTTTCTGTATGTGGGGTGGAGATGTAAGGTAGGTGCCCTAATGTCTGTATGTCCCCATACACTGTAATCGGGGACAGAGATTCCCCTAGGGTTTCTATATGTGGGGTGGAGATAAGGTAGTGCCTAATGTCTGTATGTCCTCATACACTGTAATCAGGGACGAAGATTCCCCTAGGGTTTCTGTAGTGGGGTGGGATATAAGGTAGGTGCCTAATGTCTGTATGTCCTCATACACTGTAATCAGGGACAGAGATTCCCTAGGGTTTCTGTATGTGGGTAGAGATGTAGGTAGGTGCCTAATGGGTATGTCCTCATACACTGTAATCAGGGACGAGTTCCCCTAGGGTTTTGTATGTGGGGTAGAGATGTAGGTAGGTGCCCTAATGTCTGTATGTCCCCATACACTGTAATCGGGACAGAGATTCCCCTAGGGACCTGTTATGTGGGTGGAGTTAAGGTAGGTGCCCCAATGTCGTATGTCCCCATACACTGTAATCAGGGGACAGAGATTCCCCTAGGGTTTTGATGGGGGTTGAGATGTTACGGTAGGTGCCCTAATGTCTGTATGTCCTCATACACTGTCTGCAATCAGGGACAGAGCTTCCCCTAGGGTTTCTGTATGTGGGTTGAAGATGTCAGGTAGGTGCTCCAATGTCTGTTGTCCCCATACATTGCTGCAATCAGGGACAGAGCTTCCCTAGGGTTTCTGTATGTGGGGTTGAAGATGTCAGGTAGGTGCTCCAATGTTGTATGTCCCCATACACTGTCTGCAATCAGGGACAGAGATTCCCTTAGGGTTTCTGTATGTGGGGTAGAGATGTAAGGTAGGTGCCCTAATGTCTGTATGTCCCCATACACTGTAATAGGGACAGAGATTCCCCTAGGGTTTCTGTATGTGAGGTGGGTAGAGATGTAAGGTAGGTGCCCTAATGTCTGATGTCCCCATTACCTGTAATCAGGGACAGAGATTCCCTAGGGTTTCTGTATGTGGGGTGGAAGATGTAGGTAGGTGCTCTAATGTCTGAATGTCCTAATACACTGTAATTAGGGACAGAGATTCCCCTAGGGTTTCTGTATGTGAGGTAGAGATGTAAGGTAGGTGCCCTAATGTCTGTATGTCCCCATACACTGTAATCAGGGACAGAGATTCCCCTAGGGTTTCTGTATGTGGGGTAGAGATGTAAGGTAGGTGCCCTAATGTCTGTATGTCCCCATACACTGTAATTAGGGACAGAGATTCCCCTAGGGTTTCTGTATGTGAGGTAGAGATGTAAGGTAGGTGCCCTAATGTCTGTATGTCCCCATACACTGTAATCAGGGACAGAGATTCCCCTAGGGTTTCTGTATGTGGGGTGGAGATGTAAGGTAGGTGCCTCAATGTCTGAATGTCCTCATACACTGTATTCAGGGACAGAGATTCCCCTAGGGTTTCTCTATGTGGGGTAGAGATGTAAGGTAGGTGCCCTAATGTCTGAATGTCCTCATACACTGTATTCAGGGACAGAGCTTCCCCTAGGGTTTCTGTATGTGGGGTAGAGATGTAAGGTAGGTACCCTAATGTCTGTATGTCCCCATACACTGTAATCAGGGACAGAGATTCCCCTAGGGTTTCAGTATCTGGGGTGGAGCTGTAAGGTAGGTGCCCCAATGTCTGTATGTCCCCATACACTGTAATCAGGGACAGAGATTCCCCTAGGGTTTTTGTATGTGGGTTAGAGATGTACGGTAGGTGCCCTAATGTCTATATCCTCATACACTGTAATTGGGGACAGAGATTCCCCTAGGGTTTCTGTATGTGGGGTGGAGATGTAAGGTAGGTGCCCTAATGTCTGTATGTCCACATACACTGTCTGCAATCAGGGACAGAGATTCCCTTAGGGTTTCTGTATGTAGGTTAGAGATGTACGGTAGGTGCCTTAATGTCTGTATGTCCCCATACACTGTAATCGGGGACAGAGATTCCCCTAGGGTTTCTGTATGTGGGTGTAGAGATGTAAGGTAGGTGCCCTAATGTCTGTATGTCCCCATACACTGTAATCGGGGACAGAGATTCCCTAGGGTTTCTGTATGTGGGGTGGAGATGTAAGGTAGGTGCCCTAATGTCTGTATGTCCCCATACACTGTAATCAGGGACAGAGATTCCCCTAGGGTTTCTGTATGTGGGGTGGAGAGATGTAAGGTAGGTGCCTAATGTCTGTATGTCCCATACACTGTTGAACAGGGACAGAGATTCCCCTAGGGTTTCTGTTTGTGGGTGGAGATGTAAGGTAGGTGCCCTAATGTCTGTTGTCCCCATACACTGTAATCGGGACAGAGATTCCCCTAGGGTTTCTGTATGTGGGGTAGAGATGTAAGGTAGGTGCCCTAATGTCTGTATGTCCCCATACACTGTAATCGGGGACAGAGATTCCCCTAGGGTTTCTCTATGTGGGGTAGAGATGTAAGGTAGGTGCCTTAACGTCTGTATGTCCCCATACACTGTAATCGGGGACAGAGATTCCCCTAGGGTTTCTGTATGTGGGGTAGAGATGTAAGGTAGGTGCCTTAATGTCTGTATGTCCTCATACACTGTAATCAGGGACAGAGATTCCCCTAGGGTTTCTCTATGTGGGGTAGAGATGTACGGTAGGTGCCTTAATGTCTGTATGTCCCCATACACTGTAATCAGGGACAGAGATTCCCCTAGGGTTTCTGTATGTGAGGTAGAGATGTATGGTAGGTGCCTTAATGTCTGTATGTCCCCATACACTGTAATCGGGGACAGAGATTCCCCTAGGGTTTCTGTATGTGGGGTTGTTAGGGAATTAAGAAGTGGAGCCACACCAGTCTTGAAAGTCGATAGTAGAGATTTATTGCATATGCATTTATACACAAGTGCTGTTCACTCAACTGAATAGTGAGTGACAAAGAGCTTGTACGGACCCCTTTCTTATACACAATCTTGACCATACGTCACTAGCCCATCCTATAGAAAAAGACTTTGCAGTCCCTTTTTACTTTAGACATGTAACCTTATATGGCCATTTGTTACCTTACACAACTTTAACAAGAAACATATGTTATCCAATTGTGACTAGAGATCCCAGAGGTCCAAGCTTGTACATATACATTCCATATTCATGCCACGTCTACACAGTCATTGCCTAATGCATGTAGCCAATACAGTTTCTATACAATGATAACATTGATAAATTAATAATCTTTAACAGGGTAGAGATGTAAGGTAGGTGCCCTAATGTCTGAATGTCCTCATACACTGTAATCAGGGACAGAGATTCCCCTAGGGTTTCTGTATGTGGGGTAGAGATGTAAGGTAGGTGCCCTAATGTCTGAATGTCCTCATACACTGTAATCAGGACAGAGATTCCCCTAGGGTTTTCTGTATGTGGGGTAGAGATGTAAGGTAGGTGCCCCAATGTCTGTATGTCCCCATACACTGTCTGCAATCAGGGACAGAGATTCCCCTAGGGTTTCTGTATGTGGGGTTAGAGATGTAAGGTAGGTGCCCTAATGTCTGTATGTCCCCATACACTGTAATCGGGACAGAGATTCCCTAGGGTTTCTGATAGTGGGGTTAGAGAGTAAGGTAGGTGCCCTAATGTCTGTAGTCCCCATAACTGTAATTGGGGACAGAGATTCCCCTAGGGTTTCTGTATGTGGGGTAGAGATGTAAGGAGGTGGTGCCCTAATGTTGAGTCCCCATACACTGTAATGGGGACAAGAGATTCCCCTAGGGTTTCTGTATGTGGGGTAGAGATGTAAGGTAGGTGCCCTAATGTCTGTATGTCCTCATACACTGTCTGCAAATCGAGGACAGAGAGATTCCAGCAGCATTCAGCGTGGTAAGTTACAGCATTACTGTGGTACAGTAGGAAGGAAGTTGTTTTATTGTGCAGCTATATTCTGTGTGCTAAAACCAGCTTATTTTTGTCAGGACTCTGTCTTTGACATTGAGATGGCAGAGCTAAGTGATGAAGCCAGTGAGACGGAGATGCTAAGTCATAGCCTGTCTATTTGGTATGGGGAGCCTTTGGGGGCTGATGAGTTACCCCTGGACCTACACACTGCAGCCTCAATTGGACAATTCGAAGTGGTTCAGCAATGTGTTCGCAGGTGAGATAAATAGGACTCTGTAAATTTCAATGTAGTAGTGAATTTTATTTGGCTTTTCCTAACAAAGTATTGCTCTGGTATCTTGGCTCAGGAGGGAAATTGATTTAAACCAACAGAATCTGGGAGGATGGACGCCCCTCATGTATGCCTCTTATATTGGACATGATGCTGTAGTGAGCCTACTGCTGGAAGCAGGCGCAGATGTGAACTGCAGCAATCCTTGTGGACAGACTCCCCTCATGCTAGCTGCCAGCTGTGGAAATGAAAGTGTGGCCTACTTCTTACTGCAGGTTAGACAACAATGATTTGTCTGGCAGTATCTTCCTCTCCATAGCACAGTTTATAAATCTGCAGTATTTACCGCAGGTGGTAAACCCCGTGGTCCATACTGTTCGTTTTTACAAGTTTAATACTTAACATAGTTTTATAAATACTTTTCTTTTATTTATTCATTTGCTTTCCAGCAGCACAGAAAACGTAAGTCTCCAAACAATGTTAAAATCAGACGATGTAAAAGTCATTTCATTTTACCTTTTATTTTGCTGTGGCTATTGGGAAATGTTCGCTTTCCAATACAAATTCCAGCTATGTTTAGGCTGTTAGTGTGAGACTCCTTACACCAAACTCCACATGCGATCCTTTATTTCGACATAAAACTGATTACAAACAAACAGGCTAACCGGCCTAACGCGTTTCGAACGTAACACACGTTCTTATTCATAGGCCTATGAATAAGAACGTGTGTTACGTTCGAAACGTGTCAGGATTATCGAAAACGCACAACTCGGGGTTTTTACACCCGAGCCGCCATGTAATATTAAGTGAGTGCTATTAGGATACAAGAGCTATTTTTGATATATTAGATACACCAACTTTACACATGTGTTGATTAAAGGGTGGATTATGTGTTTCCCTACATTGTATATGTTAATCGATGTATTGGGAAATGTTTCCTTTTAACACGTGGCTTGTGTGTCTCATTTGCAGTATTCCATTCACCCCCAGGAACGCAACCAAATTTGTATCTCCCATTATCCCCATAATACTTTCTGGTCTCGTGTCTCTTTTTCTTCATCACATGCCCCTTTGACTATTCTGGACTGTAATAAGGTTGGCTAGAGACTAAATGATGCTAAACCGCTGTAACAAGATTCCACAGAGCTGTACGTGTGTGAAAAACAACAGTCCGTGATTAAAGAGCATTTCTACCCGCAAATCTAAAATTTGCCCCAGTGCTGGCCCCTCTTTATAGTTTTAAAAAATCCTTACCTTACATCCCTGCTCCCTATGGTTTTCCTGCAGTCCATGTCCAAAGTCCAGAAAACTAAGGAGTAGTGGCTGTCTTCCTGTCCAAAGGTCTCTGTCTCCTGTCTTGCCTCCGGTAGGGATGGTGACATGTGCAGGGGAGCCCTTTACCCCACCCCTCCCTCCATATCCCATCTGGCTGCCCTTCCTCCTAGCATGAAACCCTTTTAATGTAATGTTCTTCAGGCTTGTCCACCTCCAACCGCCATGTTAATACTAAAAAAAAACAACACCGCAAAATAAAAAGAGAGGCACAGATCACTGCTTTATTAATTTGGCTTGAAAAAGCCAAATTACTGTTCTTTCTATTTCTTCTTCTTTTTCTTCCGTTTTATTCTTCCACTTTTTTGGACCGTATCTCCTCCCACAGTTTTTGAGCTAGAGACATGAAATTCGGTACAGACGTGCGGGGCATATAGGAGAAGTGTGCTATCTTCTAGCTAAGGAATCCGCGGAAGCGTTACGGCGTTATCGGCGAATTCCCAGACATTTTTTTTCCCCATAGACTATAATGGTAAAAATCCTCAAATGTGGATATTTCAAAACAGTTTTTTTCATGGTCATAAATACAAATGGTGATACCCCCAACCCCCTACACAGACCCAGGTACACCCACCTACTGACCTACCTTTCCATTCCCATGGCAGACATACTTAAAGGGTAACAAGTCAAAAAAACTAATTTTGACCAATCATCTAAAAGATAGAGAGATTCAATAAAAGTTCTTATCATTGAAAATGGTGCTAATTTTGCCCTAACCAATCAGATGTTAGCTTTCTGATTGATTGGATCAAAATTAGCACCACTTTGGGCTGGGTACACACGTTTTTTTTTGTGCCAAACAAGCTTTCACTACAAACTCATCATTCCCATTATTGAGTTTTAAAATCTGCAGCAAACACATATATTCCCTTCTAAAATGCAGCCCTTCAAGCCAAATTCAAAGTTTATACTTAACTTTACCTTTCTAGTTTCAAAGTGCTCTGCCTTCTAATTCTGTATTCTTCAGAGGCTTTAGTAGCTTTCTCCATTTCCCACACATGTGGGCTACTGCAGTAGCTTGGTACATCTGGTCAATGCCCACTAGAGCTCTATCCAGTCCTGTTACAGTCTAGTACAGGCACAACATTAGGGAATCTTCCCAAGGGATCATGTGACTGAGGTCAAAATGTGGACCTGTAAACAATGCTGCTTGGAGGGTTCTAGATTGCAAGGATAATGGTGTGTTAAAAGGGATGGTCCTTGAGGACAGGGCTAGATCCTTAATTTAGCAGCAGGGACTAATAAGGCTTCTTTATTACTGGTTTACATATTTTGTTCTACTCTTCATATTGTGTCATATTACAAAACTGTTCCATATAACTAGAACAGCAATGATGTGTTTATGGCTAAATACGGTTTGGGGAGGGTGGAATTTGTTAGATCTGCTCGATAGAGATGTTTTTAGTTTGGTTCAACTTTTTTTTTCTACAGCAAGGAGCAGAGCTGGAGGCAAGAGACAGCAGAGGATGGACAGCTTTGTTTCACTGCACAAGTTCAGGGCATCAAAGGATGCTTCGGTTCTTACTGGAAAATGGAGCTAACGGGGATGTTAAGTAAGATGGATCGCATTACCAAATAGAAACCCTGTTTCCTGTTGTAATCCGAAATCTTGTAGGTAGGGGATCTGCTCTTACAGGGCCAACTAATCTTGTTTTGTCTTGTTACACAGAGAACCTCTCTATGGTTTCACACCTCTTATGGAGGCTGCAGTATCTGGTCATGAAATAATAGTGCAGCACCTACTGAACCATGTGAGTTCCCACAGTCTTGCTAAGGTCTTTTTTTTTTTTCTTCCAAGTACCGCATAGACTGTAAGTTAAATGCTGCCAAGTTTAATATTTTTCTGTCTATAGGGAGTGAAGCTGATGGAGACAGATCGGAATGGGGATAATGCTCGCATGCTGGCAGCAAGGTTTGGCCATTCCAGAATAGTTTCTCTGCTAGACTCCCACCGAACCCGTGTATCTAGAACACACGGACGTGGATCAGGTAACACTGCTCATATTTCTTTCTTTTATTGATTTGTTTGTTTTTCCAAGGAATGCAAAGTTTCTTTACTAAAAAAACACTATACTGAAAAAAAGACTTTGCCTCATCTTAATCTAGAATTGAATACATGTAAGTAGCACTTAAGGTTCGTGCAATCGTGCGCTCGCGGGTCCCAACCCGTGACGCATGATGTGTACGAACAAAGTTTTGGCCGATAATCGGCCCGTGTGACCCGCGATCGCACGTGTGTACACGTTTTGTTTAGGAGCAGTATCCCCCCCTCTCCCTCTTTTTACCACTCCCACTTCCATCTGACCTGACTTTTCTCCCCATAAACCAACTGTCAAGCCTGGACACCGTATACAGCATTCCAACTGTCAAAACTCTTGTCACCATTCCAGCTACAGTAAAACTGCTCACAGAAGAATAGTTTTTGAGAGCAAGGAACGTGATTTACAGCTGAAATAAGTTTTAGAAGTTTTAGATTGGATATCTAAAGAAATAGGGGGCAGATCAACAACAAAATGATACAGTGGTGGTGGGGAAGAATTATAGTTTCCAGTTATGGTCAATTTAAAATAACCTATTTTTCGGGATAGATGCCCTTTAAAGGGTAAGTATTCTGTAAAATCAAGTTCAGTTTGGGTGGAAGCTGCAGCTGTTTTCATACCCAAAATGGTAAGGCCCATTCGTTCCGTGCAGGTGCATGACATTGCGGTACACAGACGTGTGTGCACGTGATGTCATTTCACTGCGCACTGACGTTGCGCTGTGAGGACGCACACGGAACGAACAGGCCTTACCATTTGTGGCTGGAGAAGCAGGAGGATGCTACAAATCATGGAGGTGCAGAGCTAAACATTCAGCTAGGCTCAAGCAAAATGTCAGCAACTTGCAAGCTGCAAAGGTAGGCTCTGGAGGTAGGCTCTGGAGGTAGGCTCTGGAGGAGCATAGGGGGAAAAAAACTATTTTTTAAGCTGCAGCTTCCATCTTAACTTGATTTGACATCATACTTATCCTTTAAATAAACAATCATTGTGCCTCTTCCTGTTTCCCATGGTTCTTTGCGGCTGGGGTTGTTGGTCCCACTCAGGTCTATCGGGTTATTATTATTTGGATAGTGCAACAAAAACTGTTGTAGTTTAATTTGAAATTACACAGGCTGAAATTGCATCAGCCCCCTAGTTTGGTAATTAATGGGATTTGAATAATTAAACTGAAAGCAGAGGGATTTTCTTTTTTTTGTTCTCCTTGTTCTACGAGATACAAACCGCAAAGTCAATTGTGGTAAAGCCAATAAACATTCTCCTTTTTTCTTGTTTGGCCACTAGAGGGTATTTGAGAGCCATGGATATGATTCTACTAATATGATCTTTAAAATATATATCTATTTATTCAGTTGTATTAGATTTTCATATTGACATGGAAAAGTGCTGGATGGTTGGTACAGTTAAGATGCCCATACACCTATAAGATTTTACTTACCTGACCGAGCGCTACCCGAGTTCCTTCGATCCTGCCGGAACCGCTTCTCCCGATCTTACATTCGGCCGACATGCGATCGCAAAATGAATGGGATTTTGCGATCGCATGTGCGGCCGAATATAAGATCGGGAGAAGCGGTTCCGGCAGCATCGATGAACATCGGGTGAGCGTTCGGTTGGGTAAGTAAAATCTTATAGGTGTATGGGCACCTTAAGGATATTCTCAGAATAAGCGGGTGTGGTTTTTTTTCTGTTTGGTTTTGCAAAAAAAAAAAAAAATGTTCAGAAATTTTTTTTTTTTTTTTATTCCGTTTGTAATTGTCAATAAAGACCGTTGTTTTACCCATAATCTGTTGCTTTCTCCTTCAGCTCGCAATGATGATTTTAGCTCTTCAGATGAGTCTTCAACTCCTCAGCGCCCTAGACCTCAGAGAAAGGCAAAAGGTCCCAGCATTCATGATGGTCCTCAAGCCTTAGCAAAGATAACCAGTGGAGGGAACCAAGCCGACATTGGTAAGAACAGGAGTTGCTGTCGTATGTGCTTTGTGATTATTAACTTCTCACTCCATACCATGTTCTCTTCAGCACTGCTGGTTGATCTTGCGTTTGTCATTACATAGATAAAAGTGAACTATTCCTTTTATGTATTGATTGAATCTCGGAAGGTTAAGGAGCTATGCCTTACCTCTCGTTCTTCAATCAATAGCTCAGGTTTCGGGAACGAAGATTCAAGAATTTTACCTTTTGCGAGATCGACCGCTTTGGGAGTGAACTATTCCTTTCATATTCATAGACCTCAAATCGTCCTTCCATATAGGTCTGTTACCTGTATGATCATCTGTCCAATAATATTTCTAGAACAACAATTCCCAGATTTTTTTTAAAATTCTTCTCCACAGGCAATGCTCCACCTAAAGGATATGGACATTTAGTGGTGTAGACAATGAAGTGGGGAGAGAACTTGTGTTACCGAGATGTTACATCCCCATAAATGATCATGATGTGGAAAGCAATGGGAGCAGCAGAGGTATGTACTTTATACATAGCTCGCATAGCAATAGGTGCCCTGAATTTAGGGATGGCCTATGTTGTCTATAATAAAGGAGGCAAATTATTAAAGGGAAAGTAAAGTCTAAACCAACCCTCGTCCTTTTGATGTACCCAGGATGAGGATGTAAATGCTAGGTTACAGGGCATCCCCTGGTGGAGAGGACTATCGGGGAGATTCAATAAAAGTTCTTATGGTTTAAAATGGTGCTAATTTTCCCCCAACCAATAAGATCTTATTTAACATTTTAAAGCTAAGATCTGATTGGTTGGGGCAAAATTAGCAAGAACTTTTATTGAATAACCCTGTATGTGTTATTTTGGGACTTTAATTTTCCCTTTAAACTTTACAAATTGTATTTTTGTTGGCAAGTTGAATTTATACAAAAATATTTGCCACTTCTTGCTATTTCTTTAGATGAAGAGGACACTGGCAGATTGCAGAGCAGTAGCCGTGAGGGATTATGCCACAATGCAGATGTGAGCAGTGAAGCTTCAATTGAGAGTAATGAGGTAAATGGCGTATAATATCAACACACACCGGAAACTATAGAATTAAATGCCAAGTGGGCATGTGACTACCATGGTAACTTACTAGCACTTCCATAGTGCGTCCTACATTCTATCTGCGGTGGGATTATGTTGTGGCCTTTATATTGGCTTTTAACGCTTCTGACATTGGTCTATTTGTACAGTGATGGGAATGTGTTAGTTGTCTCTTGAATTCATCTTTCCTCAGGATTCTGATTCAATGGCAGAAACCGAAATAAAAAACTTCCAAAGCCTTTGCCAAGGGAGAGAGTGGACTCCCAAACTGCAGGTTGTCCAATTCTGTGCTGGCTTTAGAAACCCATCCTACACTGGGCCTAAGGTAAAGAAGGCAATGTTTTCATTAGGAAGACACACTACACTTGCATCCAAGTGTTAATTTATTGTGCAAGTGGAAGTTTCAACACCCTTCCTCAGGTGTATGTTCCTCTGGTTGAAACCTTCCATAACGTTGTAATGTCACTTCCGCAATAAATGAACACTGGATGCAAGGTAGTGTGCTCTTATTTGTACTATTGGAGTTTGTTCACTCCAGTGTAGGGGGCATTTAGAGGATTGCACCTACTTATTATTGGGAATGCCAACTATTGGGAAGCTGTCACTCGATTGCCCTGCTAAACAAAGTTCTTTTTATGAATCGTGAGGTAGAGATTTTTTTTCCACCTATTTACACTTTGTCATTCATATGTAGAGTTATTTAATTCTCCTGGCTCCTACTACCATTGCTACTTCTGGTTATGGATAGATGCTGGAAGGTAAAGGAAACAACTCGCTCTATTGCTAAAGCACAAGAGTTAATTTAAATTAGCTGTCTCTGCCTTTCCAGATGCTATGCTACCTGAGATGTTAACATAAAGTGTATGCTTTTATAATGAAAGTTCTGTCCCTTTACACTGCTGGCCAGTCACAATTTGGCACTGATTGCATATTCATTCATGAAAAATGTAAGCAAAATGTACGTTTGATCTTGCAATGCAACTTTTTAATGGTATCTAAACCAAAACATAGAATTGAGATGGCTCTATTTGATTAACTGTCCATGATATATAGTTAGGATTTAGGTTGGTTTTTGGGTAAAGGTTTGTAGTTGCTACAGTTTTACAATCCTTTTATTTTTACTTGAATTGGTTACACATTGGTTATCATTTCTGGTTTTCTCTTTTGGTAATTTTTATGCAGCTGTTTTTTCTTTGTGTACTGTATGGCACATGGGTCTTTCAGTGTAGAACAGCTTCATAATTGTTTCTAGAACACGCTGATTGTTATCGGATTGTATGGTGTACTCATTGTGTCAAAAAAAACAGTAATATTGTAAGTTATAACACAAAGGATTTATGGATCCTAACCTTGGTAAAATTGTATTGCATATGTGCCATTTTGTCACTTAAGTAATAGTCCTGAGGTGCATTTCACTGGTTTTTATAAAGAGATGTATTTGTGTTGTGCATCCAGCATGTGACTGTCCTTTCTCTGCAGGATCTTGCAGAGATGCTGGAGCAGATTGGCTGCTCAAGTATTTGAACGTTTTCGAGGAGCAGCGTAAATTGAGAATCTTTTTAACGCTCACAGGACGGATTTACGGGAAGGTGGAATCACGTGAGTACTGCAGAAGTAGGGAGATGTGGCTAAGAAGATTTTCATGCAAAGAGAATGGCTAATAGTTCTTTTTCTTAAAGGCAAGTGGAGGAAACACTGCCAGAAAAACAAAGAGGGTGTATGTGCTAAAAGGGGGAATCTTTATTTAAAACCGTTCTTATGGGCAATATTTTTTTTTTTTCCTCCATGTTTACAGCCTTTTTGGTCCCAAGAGGAAGATGACTTCAGCGATTGCTCGCTGGCACAGCTCTGCACGTCCCACTAGTGATGGCCTGGAGCAGGCTTATGCTGACCGACGGAGGCAGAAATGCAGGAATTGGCTATACAGTTGCACAAGGTTAGAGGCCAGAGGGCTGTTTGTATACATCAGTGTTTGTAGTCCTTTCCTGACCAGGGCTGTGGAGTTGGAGCAATTTTTGTTTACCTGGAGTTGGAAAGTGACCACGTTTATAAGATACCGACTACAGTAGTCAATTGACCTATACCAGATGGTAGTAAAATACCGCCTAGTATAGTCCGTTTACGCGTGGTCGGAAAATAACGGCGTGATTTAATTTTACCAATATTAATCGGTCATTTTACAATAGCTATAAAGGATCATATCCTAATTTAAGAATATTGATATAAATACTTTCCATAGTAGGTAAACTCCTTCTCTGCTGTAAGAATAAAGGCCGGGATGTAGTTGTATCACTACTGTAATGTCCAGCTGAACTATTATAACACACGTAACTATTGGCAGGACCAATTCCCAAATAAAAACTCATTGTTAAGATATACAGGACTGCCTCTCTGAGCATAGTGAGCCTTTTGCCTCGGGCAGCACTCCTGCCACTCAGAGGGCGGCTGGCAGCAGCAGCAAACACCCCCCTCAATGTTCCATAGGGAACCACCACGATCAGCCATGATTTACTGACGTGTCTTTCATCCAACCCAGACAAAAGGCAATCAACATACGCCGCAACCCGCACAGATTTTCGGCCTGACCAATCGATACATGGTACATCTGTCGAATGGGCAAAGAATCGGCCCCTGTGTACCTAGGTTTAGGGTAGGGGATTTCTAACTCAGTCTGGGGGTGGGGGGGTTATTGTAACACAGTCTTATTAGAACAAAATAAATTAAATGTTAATGTTCCAAACAGAAATGTGAGGAGACAGAACTACTGAAAGCGCAAGTAGCCCAGGACGAGAGCTTCGTGCTGTGGCTGAAGGTTGTCTCATGGAGCAGGATTCCACATGGAGAAATTTCCGATGCCAACTGGAGACCACTTATACCCTTGCCACTGATGCCAGCAAGCTATTATACAGCTGAGGTAGCCACAATCTAGCATACTCAATAGCGGAAGATCTGCGTTTGTTAGCGAAAATGTTTACGTTTTTCTGTTCCACATGCTTTCCTCTCTTAACATTTTAGTGTTGCTTGATTTGTTTTCTAGAAGCCAGAGGAGTTTCACATCGATTTGGGAAAGTCACCACACCAAGGTCTAGGGATCTGCCTGCAAAGCTACAGGTAATGAGATCTATTCATAAAATTTTTATCCGAGGGTTCTTAACCAGCATAGAGGAAAGCATTTAATAAATAAATGTTTGATAGAAGTTAAATATATTCCTATCACTTTTTTACTTAGTTTTAGTGTCAAAAATATTAACCTATGGTCTTCAGGGACAGCCAGTCAGAAGTTATGATGCTGGAAAGGTTAGCACTTTCTTCAGCTTGTAGTCATGTAACTCACCTATTGTCTGCATTGGTAGACCACCTGGTACAGTATAGGCAGCACCCACAGCTTTATATTTGGAATTAACCCATTCATTGTAGAAATAGAAAACAAGAAATCATTGTTTTAATCACAATCTTCACCAATTATCATTTGTGCAATTATACTTATGTGATTCCTGTAATGAAACACGTGTATTTTAAGTTACAAATATGTCTCATACACATTATATATGTTTTCAGACTGCATGCTTACATCACTAGGAGAGAGGCGACCCACAAAGGTATGTAGGTAAAGCACGCCAACATAAGCAGTTTCCCTTATACTTATCTTTAACAAAGAGTGGTAAATTAGACAACTTTCCTCTGCACAGCTGTCTCCTTACCTGGTGAGCGAGTAGGCAGCTTTGGGGAACAGCCAGTCGCTAGCGGCTGTTCCCAAAGCTGCCTACTCTGCCGCTGTGTGAGCACAAAACCAGCTACACTAGGTGTGTGGCTATGCCGGGAAGTGATCGGGGTCTAAGTAGTGTCTGCAATGTCTTGGGAAAGGTAAGTACAAGGGAAAACGGATAATGTGGGTGTGCTTACCTTTTATAGAGGGTGGACATGCCTTTTAAGGTTATGAAAACCAAAGTCCATTTTTTGGACGAATTTTTTTTGGATGAATTTTGAGATGTGATCCAGGACTCATTTAAAGGGAATTGTGCAAGCTTTATTAACATTAACTTGTGTTTTCGTTTAATGATGCGAAAGTGTAAAACTTCAGGCTGTCTGACATGGGTTATAGTATTTTGTATGTAAACCCTGAATGTTAAAAGGCTTGTCTGTATTAATACTGAGTGAAATTAGGTTCTTGTTTGCCTACTTACCACCCTCTGAAGTTAAATAGGCAGTATATGTCATAGGGGGCTGTTCTAACCAGGCACTCTGTTTCATTGGGCAAATTGTCACTGCTCGCAGATGCCATCTCCTGGCCTGTAAGGGGGGCACACTGCCTCTTCCTCAGGTGTAGTAGGCAGTTAGATGGCCTGTCTACTACAGAGGGTCTGTATGAATGTTGTATTTTTGTTTTGTACTACTGATCTCTGTAGCATTTGTTCACATGGATTCTGTTTGCTGGTCTTTGTCCATTAAGTATAAGGAAATGTTTTGTTTTAGGCTTTGAAGGAACCAATTCAGCCTCTTTGAAGTCAATGTCTATGTAGACCTGTCCACATCACTAGATGAAATCAACTGTGACAATAGGTGAGATGGAAAAGCCTTTGGATAATTAGCAACTGTTAAAGTGTTGTGCTAATAAAGATCCCCTTCGTTGGCAGGCAAGGCAGTAAAAGCTGTACAGGAAAACCGGAGAAACTACAAGCACCAGACAAGGGAAGACTAAATGGCCAGATGCATGAGCTATAAGGTGTGACACTACATACATACAATATGCACATAACGGACATTACTATAACTCTTGAAAAAAACCTTCAGCCATTGCGTTAAGGGTAAATTACCTTCTCACTGCATTGCAGATGTAATACTTACAGTGGCTTTAACAGAATAGATACAGGGGGGGAAAAAAGTATTTTAACATGTCAATGTTTTCTCAGTAAATTATATTCTAATGTGGCTATTGACATGAAATAGACGACAGATGTCGGAAACAATCCAAACCTACAAAGAAACCAAAACAATAAGTTCTTATTGGGCATGTCCAGCCTAAATAACTGGACATGCCCAATAAGTAGAGCAACCTCCCAAACCCCATTTGTATTATACATAACTGCCAAAGATGCTCCTGAAGAGACTTACCTGAACCCGTCCCTTGCTGCCTGGGTACCTCCCCCTGCTCCTGTTGCATGTCCTTTCAAGCAAGTGCAGGAGCCCTTTAAATTAGGTTTTGTAAAGTGGAATGACACAGAGAAATAGGTATTGGTCACAAGAAGTGTCACTGTACACAGACTATCTACAGTAGGATGGTCAGTTAGAAGCAATTGCAACTGGGCTTTACTTGAAACTGTTGTTTTGTGATGGTATTGCAGATAAACCGAATAATATTCTTCTTAAGGCTCTTACTGTTGTACTTCAGACGGTGGGTGATGTTTTTCCACCCGAAGATGTCAGATGCCGCAGTGTGTTGACCACGGGGGGCACCAATTGCTCTTATCGCCTACAGCGCCGAATACAAGATATTACTGGGCACAGAGGTCTAGAATGAGAGAGGAAGATCTGCAGGTTTTTTAGTGATGTATTATGAAGCTCCCTACCAAGGGGCATTGTTTTTAGTGATGTATTTGAAGCTCCCTACCACAGGGGGCGTTGTTTTAGTGTGTATATGAGTCCCTACACCGGGGGATTGTTTTAGGATGTATTATGAAGCTCCCTACCACCAGGGGCGTTGTTTTTAGTGGTGTTTTATGAAGTCCTACCACCAGGGGGCATTGTTTTTAGTGATGTATTATGAAGCTCCCTACCACCAGGGGGATTTTTTTTCCAGAATGTTTAAGCATTTAAATTGGAATGGGTATGAAGTCACCAGATAGGGATTAATGATTTTAAACATTGTAAGCCTGAGTTGTTGTTTTTAAAGGAATATGAGTAGTGATGGCTGAAGGATTTCTCTGAAAATGAGATCACTAAATTAATACTGGCAGATTTTAAAGACTTTATTTTATCTTCACAATAAATTTTTACAAAAAAAGGTGTTTATGTGCTCCTGCTCCATTCAATTAATGGCCAGTCTTTTGTGTATTGTACATTTGTCAGCTGTTTGGTGATATTACTGCAGGCAGAGAATTGATTTCTGATCTGATTGCCAAAGGTGCCATTTCTTCTGAATCTCGGACTTTACCTGCAAAGGAAATGCATTGCTACTAAATCTGACATTTTGTCGGGTAATACAGTGAAATCCACATCATTCAACAATGGTATCCTGCTAAAATATTTAAAAGGTACCTGGGCAGGGAGGTTGGATTGATTATTCCTAGGTAAGTAGTGAGGGGATGCACACATAGGTTAATTGTGACATTCTGTGAGCATGATGTCACCTGAGGAAGGGGGTAACCCGAAATGTTGTGCTCACAGAATGTCACAATAAAAAACACTTAAACCTATGTGTGTGAGTCTCCCCAATACTCCCTACAAAATCCAAACACTGTTCTGTGGTTAACGTCTGGGGAAATGGCACCAAACCAGTTACCAATACAAGAGTGCGAGGATAAATTAAAACAATAGATTGATTTATTCCTACCTCACAGGAGGAAGACTGGCAGAATTAGTTTTATTTAGGTTGGTGCTCTCACAGAACAATATTGGGAGGTAGGCATTTCCAGTCTTATATCCCTGTCTAAAGTACTTTCATTTTAACTGTTTTTAAATATAGTTTCTCCTTTAAAAGAGAATATTGCAAGTTTTTTGCATTAAATAGAGATAAAGTGCAGCTTGATTGATATGGCCCATATGTGTGTACGGCATCTTTAAAAACTGAGAAAGAACTTTCTCCATCACTGGTAGTAATACAATTCACCAATAGGAAGAAAAGTCATTGTAAACCACTATTTAGCATAAAGCTTCTGCCACATGCAGGGTTTTTGTGCTAAATCTATGTTTGACATCTGTCTTCTGGATCCTAGAATGTTCAACATTAGTGATGGTATTTTTTTTACATATATGTAATTTGTGAAGTCAGCTCAACATCTTAAATTGAATGTCAGGGCTAGGCCACACTAGCGCGTTGTTTGCGCACGCGTTTCGCGCTCGCGATTGCGCCCGTGGTTTTCGCTAAAATGGAAACCGCAGGAATGCGAAAATACACCCGCGATTTCCGATGCACATGCGATTGCGCGTCCGTTTGCGTTTTGGTAACGCATGCGTTCACCATTTTGGTGCGTAACGCAGCGTTTCCTTAAGCAAAACGGGAAAATGCGAACGCACAAGAAAAGCGCACACAATCGCGTGCGATAACGCTCGCGATTTTGTGCGTGATTCTGTGCGTTGCAGTGTGGCCTCAGCCTCATGGAGGATTACATGGGGATGTGCTCGATTCCTAGGCTAGATGCTTCTTATGCCAGTTCCTTTTGGAGGTGGCCTACCGTGCAAACCTATAATATAACTGTTCAGCCTAAACCTACCTCTTTGTTAGCAAAGCAATATAGCACAGCTACCAGGAATCCTGTGGAGACAAAGGTGACAATCCAGATAAGACTGGAAAGTAAAGATCTGTGATGGTTAAAAAAAAATCCTGTATTACCGAGTGCAAAAAAAATTAAACAAATTAAAATAGATTGCATTAAAGTGTGTTTGCAATAAATAAAGTGACCACCCCTTGGTGGCCTTACCTTGTATATTGAGAAATTCACCTTATTAACACTGGGTGAACCTTATTTCCCAAATTCCAGTCTTAAGGGGAACTAAATTCTCCAAAACACTTGTCTCAATAGAAAAATCTTTGCAGTGTATTTGCTAGCATGGATGCAAGAAACAGAATATTAACATTCAGTAAAAAATGAAAGTAAGTCTGGGGAAATCGAACCTGCTACCTCATGTACTTGTTTTGCTAAAATCAAAGCTTTTACCCCAACCAACAGTTCATTGGCTCATCTACCCAGATCCGCTGGGCAATAATATGGAGTTAAATTCTCACTAACCAGTTCACCATTGGTTAGCGAAACTTTGGGAGAGAGGAGACATCCTGGATTTGGGACATGGGGGGATCCTGATTTGGGACAGAGGGGGGATCCTGGATTTGGGACGGGGGTGGACCCAGGATTTGGGACAGAGGGGACTGCTTGGGACATAAGAGGTACTCTGGCCTTGGGACATGGGGGGGGGCTATGGCCTTGGGACACTAACGGGCCAAATATTGTATGGTGTCTCCCACCGATCGCCGAATCGGACAAAAGCACGATCGGAAAAAGTCTTGAACGGTGGCCCGGAGGAAAAAAGGAGATTTGTTCTTACCTTAAAATCCTTTTCTCCGAGGCCATAAGGGGACCCAGGCACTGTAGGGGTTAAGTGCTTCACCTCAGGAGGCGGACACTTGAGAGTTAAAATTTTCACAGGCTCAGGTGCTCCTCCCCCTGCCTTATATGGCTGTGCACCATGAGTCTGCTCAGTTTGTCCCAAAGAATAAGAGCGAAGGAGTAGCATGAAGAAATAATCAAATAACATTGGCAAGTAGCCAAAAACTAGAAACTAGAGTACCAATTATTTTAAAACACTAAAAACTTTACAGGGAGGGTTGTGCCTGGGTCCCCTATGGCCTCGGAGAAAAGGATTTAAAGGTAAGAACAAAATCTCTTTTCTCCATCAGCCCAAGGGGGACCCAGGCACTGTAGGGGACGTCCCAAAGTCCACATATTAAGGCGGGCAGAAAATTAAGCCTCAGCCTTGTAGCACCAAGCGGCCCAGGTTTGCTTCAGCTGAAGCAAACACCTCTAGTCTGTAAAACCTAATGAAGGTGTTAATGGAAGACATGTAGCGGCCTTGCAAATCTGATCGATGGAGGCCCGCGTGTCTAGCTGCCCATGAGGCCCCCAAAGCCCTAGTAGAATGAGCTGCAACCCGCACGGGAGGAGCAGCTCCAGCTTCGCATAACACCAGCAGAATGTAGATTTCGAACCATCTGGAGAGAGTCTGAGAAGACGCTTTAGAACCTTTCAGAGGTCCCGCAAGGAGAACGAACAAAGCGCTAGACGACGGAAGGTTTCGTTTGGACACAAGATTCGAAGAGCTCGAACCACGTCCAGGGAGTGCAGCCGTCTCCTGGGCGACGATGGTTGAGGAAACAATGCCGGCACACAACATATCTGATTCAGGTGAAACGAGAGGACGACCTTGGGCAGAAAAGTAGATGAGGTCTGAGTACTGCTCTATCCCTATGAAAAAATCAAACATGAGGGCTCTACCGAAAGCGCGCCAGTTCAGATGCTCTACGAATAGAGGTAATGGCCAACCAAACAGTTTTCCAAGACAACAGGGAAGAGCCCCATGAGGCCAGGGGTTCGAAGGGAGGACTTTGGAGAACCCGAAGGACCAGGGAAAGATCCCATTGCTGGACCGGGTGCTTGCGAGGCGGACGAAGGTAGCAACACCCTGCATGAAAGTGGATGTCCCGACGTGTGGCCAGCCGACGACGATGAAAAAAGACCGCGAGCGCCGAGATCTGAACTTTAAGAGCACTAAGGGATAACCCCTTAGACAGCCCCACAAGAAGAAACCGTAACAAACGAGACAAAAAGGAGCGTGAAGGGAAACCCTGAGAATTCGCCCAGGCCACGTATCGTTGCCAAATCCGATGATAAATCCTAGCAGATGAAGGCTTCCTGCCGCCAACTGGTAGGTATGACCGCCGATGGAATACCCCTTTTCTCAGGATGGAAGATTCAACGGCCACGCCGTCAAATTGAGACGTTGAGGTCCGGGTGAAGGAATGGCCCTTGAGATATGAGATCCGGACGGAGAGGAAGAAAAACCATGGCTCTCCCACTGTCAGTTCGAGCAGGTCTGTGAACTAAGATCTCCCTGGCCACTTGGAGCGATGAGTATTGTCGGCGTGTTTTCCATTTGATTTTCTTGAAGACAGGGATCATGGTTGGAGGGAAGATGTACACCAACTGAAAGTCCATGGAACTACCAGCGCATCCACCAGATATGCCAGGGGATCCCGCGTTCGAGCGCAGAAAACTGGAACTTTCCGGTTGAGATGGGAGCCCTAAGTCTATGTCGGGGTCCCCCCACGCTCGGACGAGCCACAAAGATCTCTTGTGAAGGGACCATTCCCCGGATCAGGACGTGACGGCTGAGAAAATCAGTTCTACATTTAAGACACCTGGGATGAAAATCGCCGATATTGCTAGTACATTGTGTTCTGCCCATGATAATATCCTGTGGGCTTCCTCCATGGCCATATCGCTCCTCGTGCCCCCTTGATGGTTGACGTATGCCACTGCGGTGCGTTGTCCGATTGAACCCTGACAGACTTGTTTGCCAAGTCCGCCGTCCAATGAGAGGTGCCAGAAATATGGCTCGTAGCTCCAGGACATTTATTGGTAACCTGGATTCTGAGGATTCCAGGTTCCCTGTATCGTCCGAGCGCCGAAATACTGCTCCCAGCCTACCAAGCTCGCGTCTGTGGATATCACTGTCCCTTGAGGGATACAAAGAGAGTTTCCCTCTGGAGGTTGGCATTCACCGTCCACCACCCAGAGAGCGTTTGATCTCGGGAGGCAGCAGGATGAGATCCAGAGTTTCTAGGGACCTGTCCAGGAAGCTAGAGAGATGGCGTTGGAGCGGGCGCAAGTGAAAGATCGCGTATGGCCGCTTCCATGGCTGAACACATCTTCCCGACCAGTCTCATCACTTGGCGAACCGAATGAGAGGGTCCGCTATAGCCTGACGCGTTAGCGCTCCAGTGCTGTCCTCTTTTCCGGAGGCAGAAATACTTTCTGAAGAGAAGTATCGAACAGCATGCCTAAAAAAGGCATGCGAGGGACTGGGACTGAGAGACGACTTGCGTCTGTTGACTAACCAACCGAGGAGGATAGGATTTGCAGGCAAGTGAGACGTGAGATGAGGCTACGTGTAGAGAAGGAGCCTTGAGTAGGAGTCGTCAGGTATGGAAGGATAAAGATGCCCTGAAGACGAATGAAAGCCGTTTGACAGGCCATGACTTTGGTAAAGACGCGGGGAGCGGAGAAAGACGAACAGGTAGGGCGGGTAAACTGATAGTGGCAGTGCCCGATTGCAAACCTGAGAAATCGTTGATGGCCGTGCCATATGGGAATGTGCAGGTAAGCGTCCTGAATGTCTATGGATGCTAGAAAGTCCCCTGGCTCTATGGAAAGAATGACACGACCGTAAAGATTCCATTTTGAACTGACGTGGAATGATGTACACGTTCAGTTCCTTAGGTCCAGGACCGGGCGAAACGATCCGTCCTTTTTGGGGACGAGGAACAGGTTGGAGTAAAAACCCTGAAACCTGAGGGTGGACGGGACCGGTACTACAATTTTGTCACTAACAAGAGATTTATGGCCTTTGAAGCGCCCTGCGTCTGATCGGTGACTTGGGCAGATTGGATGGGAAGAAACGATGGGGAGGGGGAAGGAGAATTTATTTTGTAACCCTGGGAGATGACGTTTTGGGTCCAGGTGTCTGTGGACGCACAATTCCAAGTTGCCTGGAAAAAACTGAGCCGCCCTCCCACCCAGTGATGTGGGGGGGGTAGTCATGTAGATTTTGGTTTAGGCCCTGAGGGCCTAAATGATCCACGTCTGGAGGGCCGAGAGGAAGAGCCTCTCCTGGGAGAGGGAACCTGAAAGGAGTTGTCAGGGGGAAGACCTGTTGAGGCACGAAAGCGCGAAAGGAAGGATACCTGTGGCCGGAAGGAAGCCTACGGGTCATTTTGAGGAAGGAAAGAACTCTTTCCCCCAGTTGCTGAGAGAGAATTTCTCCAACTCAGTCCCAAACAATTGTTTCCCCGAAAAGGGAAGGCTAGTAAGAGCTTTTTTAGACGCATGGTCTGCCGACCAGGCCTTCAGCCATAATACTCTCGTGAGGCTACGCCGGAGCAGAGGCCCTCGCTATGAGCCTGCTTGAGTCTAATGCCGCATCCCAATGTACACTGTGGCATCGGAACGTCCTGGATCACATCTATAAGGTGGGCCTTAGTCGGATCTGATGAGATCTCTTGATAGAGCGGCTCAGCCAGACTTCCATGGCCTTAGCCACCCATGCTGACGCAAGGTGGGGCGTAGGGCTGCCCCTGCTGCTGAAAAGGAAGTTTAAGAAAGGCCTCTATACGCCTATCATTATGGTCCTTAAAGGGGCTGCTGCCTCAGACAGCGGAATAGTTGTAGCTCGGGATAGGCGAGCTACTGGGGGATCAACTATGGGGGAGGGACCATCTATCTATGTCGGATTTGGGGAAAGGGAACATAGCATTGAAATGGGAGATAGCTGCGGGCGACGTTGGGAGCCGACCATTCGGCAGGACAATCTTGTCCAGTTGCTCATATGATGGAAATTGGGCGGAAGATATTTTGGCCCTGGAGAAGAGGGATTTTGACGGATCCTCCTGAGATTCAGAATCCTGGATATTAAGGGCATAAGTACTGACCTATAAGTGAGTCAATCGCTTCAGCGTAAAGGTTGTCTGCGGTTCTGTTCCGGATACTCCAGCTCACCTTCCTCATGGGTGTCGTCCTCGTCCTGGGTTGAGTCCTCACGCAAAGGAGGTAAGCTCCTGAGGTCTAGGCGGTCTGCACGCCCTGTCTGCGGTCACGAGCTGTCCAGATCGTAACACCTGCGAAATAGAGGTAGATAAGAGACACAGAAGAAGCTAGCGATTTAGCCCACGCTGGTTCGTTCTCCTGTTGGGAGATCTGGGGGGCAGCGTCTTGGGCGGACCTGTCGCTGAGGATCTAAGAGAATCGAGCGATCTCGAATCGACTTGCCCAGGAGGGCTCTGGGTCAGTCGCACTGGCGGCAAGGGATGATCATGGGTAGCATTACACGAGGCACATCTGGGCCCGGTGGCCAGAGGGTAATTAAGATTGACATACTGCGCACACGTAGGAGGTAGTGACAGTAGACCGTTCCCCTTTGGCGGGGCGGGAGCGACCCTTTATCGGCCATGGTAATTAGAACTCAGCCTGACCACTAGAAACAGAGCTATGATAAAGAAAAAACTTTTTTTTTTTTTTATATCTCAACTTCTACAGAGAGTAAAAAAGGAGGAAAAAACTGCAAGGCAGAGAAGAAAAAGGAAGCAGGAATGCAACAGAGGCGAGGAGGGAGAGAAGAACCTGCCTGTAGGGTCCTGAATCGGCAGCGACAGAGAGAAAAGAGAGCAGAGACCGGAGAAACCGGAAGTCCCGCCCCCGCTACTCGCGGCCGGAAGCTAGAGTTCCCGCCGACAGAGAGAAGACTCCCGCCCACGCTGTGAAGGACTGGGGGTCCTTCCAATAGATGGCCAGCCAGTGCCTGCCCGAAAAACAGGCGTCCCCGAACTCCAGGAAGGAGAGGGGTAAGTGGAGGACCAGGGACCTTCTAATAGGTGCCCAGCGGATGCCTGATTGAAAAATCCCGAACTCTTAGGGAAGAGAGGGGTACAATCGGTACCTGAATCCTGGATCTGCAC
Organism: Hymenochirus boettgeri; assembly: GCA_019447015.1. NCBI lineage: Eukaryota > Metazoa > Chordata > Amphibia > Anura > Pipidae > Hymenochirus > Hymenochirus boettgeri. Next base: position 28,100,947 of record CM033477.1, read on the forward strand.
TGTCATATGTCCTTCCATATGAATCCAAGCCAAGCAGGTACCATAGCAGCGAGCAGTGGGTGAACAGCCCCCTGCTGCTGTACTGTGTGTTGGGGAAGAGCTGGAAAGGAATAGGATCCAGCTGTTCCCATGGATCTGTCTCCGAATCTTCTTACTGCAGAGGTAAAGTGGTCCAACTCCTGAGCGGACACTTGAAGAACTGGAGCAGACTCATGGTGCACAGCCTATAAGGCAGGGGGAGGAGCACCTGAGCCTGTGAAAATTTTAACTCTCAAGTGTCCGCTCCTAGAGGTGAAGCACTTAACCCCTACAGTGCCTGGGTCCCCCTTGGCTGATGGAGAAAATTTAATAGTTAGCTTCTAGCGCCCGTTATTGTAACGGGCTTAATGTCTAGTTAGTAATATTATAATAATTATAATTATTTTTAATGTGCAGTCATATCTCTTTGGCCAATCATTGAACATACTAGTACAAGAGTTCATTCATCCTTTAGTGACAAGGTTCTAGTGGCAAGGCTGTATTTATCCCCCTTGTATGACTTGATTGTATTGTGTTACTGTACAGTGCTGCGTCCCCAAGTGGCGCTTTATAAATAAACTATCCATACATACAAATTAGAAATAAATCGGATTTTTTTTCTATAAAATACTAATCCTACAACAGATCTCATAGTGGGATACCAGTGAAGAAGGTAGGGTAATGATAATTTGTGGATTGCATGCGTTACCAAATCCCAAATGGATGCGCAATTGCAACGCACCCGAAACCGCACGATTTCGGTGCTTTGCCGCAATTTTAATATCCTTTAAAAATTGGGAGCGCAAACGCACAAAAATCCCGCTAGCGTGACCTGGCCCTAAAGATACATTTAAATGCAATAGTTGCCACCTTACTAATCACTAACTAGTCAGATCTCTCACCTCAGAAATTGGCAACATTTTGGTCTCATTAACAAGACTGAATAATCTATTTTCCTGGTGCACATGGACAAATTTTGCAGACAGTATAGTAATCTGTCAATCAGAATTAGTAGTGCTCACTAATATTTTCTCCATCATGTTGAATCGAACTATCTGTATTTTCCAAAAATGATGGTAAAAATTGGTCATGTCAGAAAAGACAACCTACCACCTGGATGCCTGTGCCATAGGCCACACCCCCTCTTTATTAAACAGACAAAAGAATTCCCAACATTTCCAATGACAGAGACTTCTTCCTCTGGGGTATCAACTACAAAGTGAACAGCTACAGTAAATAGATTTAATCTGTGAACCAACATAATTAACAGCGTATACATCCATAGAACGTTCTTATATAACAGTATATTATTACTACTACAAAACAAAGTATCACAACAGCTTACAAAAACCAAATACATCTAATTCCCTCCCCTTGATTGATATGTTTATAAATTCTTGATGTCTAGCGAGACCGTTATAGTATCAGATTAATCAAATTCCTGTTAAACTCATCAAGTATCTGTCAAACCATGGGAATAGGACAGTACAATTTCCTGTAGAATACACATCCTGATATATTGCCAGGGTTCTAACAATGATTTAATACATGAAACCATTGGGCGCCAAGGTTGGTTAATTGGATCCTTGTAAATTTCGGTATGTATGTGGAAAATCCACGGCATCCCCAAGACAGAAGGAGTAATTCTACCCTCCAACACAGCCAGTGATTATACATTTATCAACCCTTAATCTCAATAGTAGGATAACATGAAAATTTATTTTATAACAAGTTATATTTCCCAACTGGCAGTTTCCTCTTTCATTTATGTATTTGTGCGAATTGTGACAGTTCCCCCTCCTTTATTAGCCTTCTGTATAAAGATATTAGGATTGTTAGTCTATTCAAAGCATGGCACTCCTGTGTGTTAAGATTGGCATTTATTATTTCAGATCCACAAAGGTACACCTCCCCCCTTCAACCGACGATGGAGTATCCGTCTCGACTTGGGTAATCTGAGGTTCTAAAGGACTCAAAACATCCTGCCACAAACAAAAAACAAACTTAGAACAAAATGAAAGTTACAAAATGTCCATTTTTAATTGAATAAATGAATTGATTCAGCCTCCAGATCTATTTCTCTAGTAAGTTATATGGAACTGGCATAGGTGTTTAAAAGGATAATATACCCATGCAGTAACTGACTACTCTGGCTCCTCCCACAGACATGGCCCCTGACACTCCTCTCTGTAAAAAGCAGGCATTTATTAAGAAGGGGAGGATAGACGAGGGTGGAGACAGTAATCTGTCACTTACTGAATGAGTATATGAATGTCCCATAAAGGAAAAAGAATCTTATTTCATATGTATGAATTCCATATTTTAAAGGACAATTATACTCACCTTCCCTCCGCTCCACATCTTTGTGCAGTAGCTTTTACTCAGGGTGAGGACCTGAACCGCTAGGTCCTCACCCCTGGATTTGCGTAACCTACAGCAGCGTCTTACAGTAACGCTGCTCTGGTAGGCTCGCCCCCTCCTCCCCATCGGCGACGAGGCCAATAGGAAGGCACGCTTGTTGCAGAGCGTGCCTTCCTATTGGCTATCGCCGAGGGAGGAGGGGGCGGAGTTACAGAGCAGCATTGCTCTAAAAAGCTGCTTTATTTCGCAAATCCAGGGGTGAAGACCTAGCGGTTCAGGTCCTCACCCTGGGTATAAAGCTACAGCACAAAGATGTGGAGCGGAGGGAAGGTGAGTATAATTGTCCTTTAGGTACTTTGCATACGAAAAAACGGATAGTAAAATATTACAGTAAAAGCAATCTTTCCATTGTCTGTATCTTTTCCCAAGAAGATAAACTAAAAAAAACAAAAACGTGATGGTCTCTTCTAAGGAATAAAGATAAATGAAAATAACTCTATTGACCAGCAATCCCAGGAGAATAGGTAGTTACAATTCCTTCTAATGCTTCTAAATCCACACACTCTATATGTATATTTCCTGCTTCTCTGCAGTGCAATGGAAAGTCATTTTTTTAGCCCATCTTCACAGCATGTCTATTTGATCTATTGAGTTATAGGTGTTTACTAGAAGGAATCAGCAGGGAATTCTTATCCAGAGGGAGATCTGTGGTACAGTATTTCATTTTCCTCCTAATATTAAAAGTAATCAAAACCCTGTCAAAAGATTGATGAGAGGGGAAGCTCGAGGAAGGCTTGACAATTATAGTTCTTCCTTAAGGCTGATTAACTGCCACAATAAGATCCACTCAGCCAATAGGACATCCAGCAGTCAATCTTCTCAGTGGGAAACCCAAAGGGTGCGGAGAATGATCTTCTAACATTACAACAAATGACATGTGATGAGCCCTAGCAGTGTGGCCTATGGATGCTTTCAGGTTGACTTCTTTTATATTAAAGAAGAACCAGTAAGTAGGGACGCATAATATACAGTAAGCACATACAGTGCAAACAATACTAAAGTAAGTTAAGCTATAAAGCCGTAAAACAGGTCTGTAGTTGGCGCTCTGGTTTTGCATTTAGCATGTGGAATGCTATAAAAGTATTTTTAAAGATATGGCTTTCCTAAAAGCTGTCATGGAAACATGAAAATTACCCAGAAGTCTATGTTCCTTATTTGCATATTCTGAAAGGGGAGCTTCAAAGCCTTATTCTCTCCCTATCCTATTTAATTTATTGGTGACGTCAGGCTATGTACAGTACACAGAAGTCTATATCTCAACCCAGTCGCCCTTCTGATGCAATAAGTTTGGTCAATTAAAATGTGATGAACATTATTCATTAAATTTATAATGGATCAGATTGGGACATGTTGGTAATTTTTAGGCAATCATGTGTTTGTTTAATACTGAACCGGACTGTTTAGTGAATGAGAAAAAACGCTACTACGAAGAGTTGTAATGTGTTATGACCTCACCTGGAATGAATTGAGAAAGAGATTAAAGAAAACTTTGATATAACGCAGGATTCCTGATGTTTGTTCGTCTGTAGCAAAGATAAACACAACTTCGTGAATTCCGAAAAGAGGGATGAGCGTCAGTGTGGCTTTAGCCAACCTGTGAAGACATGAGGGCCAGTTATTTAAATATTTAGAGACCATCAGTTCTCATGTTACATGGAAACCTAGACAGCTCTGATTACCTGCAATGCCAAGTTGTGCGTTGTGTTAGCTGAGCATTTTGCAGGCTCTTTTTTTCCCCCCCATTAATCTGCTGCACAACTTAAAACCAGTGTCAGACTGGCCCACAGGGTTACAGGGGAATCTCCCACTGGGCCCACCGCCCATTCACCCAAGAAAACAGAAACGGCTAAAATTTAAATAGAGATAGAGGCTATCATCCTATCTCTCCAAGCACAGCACAACATAGGACTGTTGACACTGCACCAGTTATTAAGTAGATTGTAAGCTCTAAGGGGCAGGGACCTCTTTCCTCATGTTACATGTTTTAAGTACTTGTATATTTAGTGATGCTCATACTTATTTATATATTTATTTACTGTCCCCCTTGTATGACTTTTTGTATTCTATATTATACAGCGCTGCGTCCCCTAGTGGCGCTATATAAATAAACACATACATACATACATACAAAAGGACAGTAAGAAATGGATTCTAATAAATAATAGGAGTCAGAAGGAGTAAGATAGATATGTAAATTAGTGATAATTGAGATATGAAATGTCATGTTGGCCCCTAAACTCATCCTGGTGGGCCCTGGTCTCAGATTACCTGATGGGCCCCAACATTCCAGTTCAACACTACTTAAAACTGCAGGCAAATTGAGCTGCCTTAAGTTACTTGACTCTGAATTGTGCCAATGTTAATCCCCTGAGGAGACAAGCCTTTGGGGAATATAAATTCGTATCCAATAGAGTTGGAGTATAATTTCTCATCAATTAGACAATCAGTGATTTCCAACAGAAACACAAATTCCCGAAAACCTGAACGGATTTGAAGAACTCACTGACGCACATGAAAGCTCCCTAGAGTCCATGGAGAAGCTATAAATAGAATTTGGATAATACATGCCGATTGGGTTTTGCATTCTAGAGGCCTCTTTGCAATTCCTCTCGTACCTAACGCATTTTCTCATTAAAAGAAACAGCCAAAGGAGCACAGGTTCCAGGTGGTCAGGACCTAGTCAGACAGCCAACCAGGTAATAGGTCTATTATAAAATAAAATAAAACCAATGCAGGCGTTTTCTGTCGATGAACAAGAATTGGGTGAGAAAGGCAGTAAATCAAACATGTAAATACAATTTCAATTTAATGCAGGAGAGACAGGCGTGCGCTAAAGTCGGTTATTTATTCCTATACCAAATGTTTCTATCAGATGCAATTAATGTAAATTGGATTATGCACATTGGATGCACATATGTTAATCTCCATACTGACAAGCTGAAACTGTTTGTGTCATCCACAATAGCCCTATCTTTCTCACTCCCACTTTCTCACAGCCATTGTCCCTCTAAGCAGTGCAATCCAGTGCACACACACAACCTCGCAGCATTGCACACATAATCTGGTGTAATATAGGCACAAATATGTGGTGCACAAAATGTTATTTTGTATCTGCACACACAGTCAATAAAAAATCAATCACTATCAGAGTTGTGCATTTATATTTAGGTCAGATTATACAAACTGCATGTTCCTTCAAAGGGACACTATACCGAAAAAATGACTTTGCCTCATCTTGATCTATAATTGAATACATGTCAGTAGCACTTACTCTGATTTGCGTGTGTTGCTGCATCGCTTCAATCCAGCACACATTTTGTTTAGGAGCAGTATCCCCCCTCCCTCCCTCTTTTAACCACTCCCACTTACATCCGACCTGACTTTTTTCCCCACAAACCAACTGTCAAGCCTGCACACAGCATACAGCATTCAAACTGTCAAAACTCTGTCACCATTCCAGCTACAGTAAAACTACTCACAGAAGAATAGTTTTTGAGAGCAAGGAACTTGATTGACAGCTGAAATATAAAAAGTTTTAGATTGGATATCTAAAGAAATAGGGGGCAGATCAACAAAAAAATGATACAGTGGTGGTTGGGAAGAATTATAGTTTCCAGTTATAGTCAATTTGAAATAACCTATTTGTCGGTATAGATGCCCTTTAAGGGTACAGTTTCTCCACTGGCAAAATTGAGTTTGGGGTTTTCAGTTTAATTGAAGAACAGGAGGTAACAGAGATGTGCCTTACTTCCTGTTCTTCAATTAAACCAGCAGGAGCCAGGAACGAAGTTACAGAACTTGTCCGGTATCTAGCTCCTCTGCTGTTCTTCTGACAGTTCCTGAAAAGCGTGTACTGTATGTGCAACCAAATACCTCTTTAACAATGAATGTTTATGTTTTATTTGTATTGTGTATATTGTGGTCTGGGGGGGGGGGGTAATGGCTTTATACAAATTTTAGTTTTCTGGTCAAACTTGCCCTTAAAATATAAGACCTTATTACTGAACATCCCTGGTCAAGTTGATGCAGTAGAATAAAATACCATTAACAGGAGGCTGACCTCAATTTATAGTCTGCGTAGCCTTTCTGATTGGCTCGAAGCTTGGACAATATCACCTTCAAAATCCTCATAAATATGATCAGGTTTATCTGAAACGATAAAAAGAATTTGGGGAAAGGGGAAGATTTATCCAGAGACACTCTTTATAAATGCTACATATACAACTCACGCTAGTAGCTCTAGGTAAATCCCATTTGGCATTAACCTGGGCTAAAAGTGCTGCCCAGCTGATATTGAATTACTTGCAGGGGATGTAGGATATCTTTTGGGAGACCCGTATAGCTGCCGCTATTCTTTTCTTAAAGTGACACTAACCCCTGGTAAATGGGTCCCAGTTTCCTGGAAAATGTGTGTCCATTATTATGGCTGTGTAATACAGTAAGTCTGTGTTTTGGAGAATTGTTTGAGAAGGGTTATTGTAAACCCTCTCTATAATAGGTACCCTGATAGGAACAACAGGGTGCAGAGATTAATGAAGTGACCCTGATCTTAGCACAGCTCTGTGTAATGCATTTCTCAATAGTGTACCCATTTAAAGGGGAACTGTGGTCTCCGTAAAAGGGGCCTTTACAATGACTCCAGGATCATGATTCTAGCTGCAGTCTAAAGTTACAGCAGTAAAAATGTTTTTTTTCTTGCTAGTACAGTAAGCTGTGATATCACCAGCACCACTGGTCTGCCCCCAAATCTCAGTCTGGAGCATGCCCACTGCTGGGAATGATCATGATCTGCATCATAAGCCCTGCCCCTGAATATCTAAATCATTTTTAAAGCTAGCCACAAGCCTAAATTTATTGTTTTTTTCCCTCCTTAAGGTGTCCATAAGTACTGGAAAGGACAGATAATGGTTGCAGGTCTGTAAATAGCTTCAAAAGACAGCACATCATGCGACTGTCACAGACTCAAACAGTCAGGAACCGTAACTTTACAAGCCTATAACTTGAGACCCAGAAAAGCATGAGATATCATCCTAGGCTTGTTTGAAAGGTATGGGAATGAGAGAGCAGCTTTAAATAGGGAACACTTGTATGGAGACCACAGTTACCACTTGTTGGAAAGTAGCTTATTGTCTGGTACAGTGAACATATGGGAAGCCCATGGTAAGATAACAGTCTAAACAATGAGTGTTATTAGTTGATGAAAACCCAGGGGTAAGTAAACGAGTATTTCAAATATTGCATTAAAGGTGAAACAATATATCTGCACCGTTTTGTAGTCACAGTACAGTGATGGCAAGTACATCCCAACATTCATATTTAAAGTTGGGTACGCATGAAAGTGCATTGTGCAGAGCTGTGCTAAATGAGGTTTTGCTTATTAGCCTCCCTCAGCAGCTCTTTGCCATGTTCCCAGAATGCTCCACTTTAAAACCTAATGTTGGGAAGTTTGAAGCAATGGCGGAAGATGCTTGACATAAGGTGAGTGCATTAATGGGGATTGCATAATAGTACATGATTGACCTTATGAAAGCTGCATGATAATTGGTAAGTATGCTGATTACACATGTACAGTGATCGGTGGTACATGATAACTAATGGTTTACTAATGGGAGCATGGTAGGTGCTTAAAGCCTGGTAAGATGTATACAGATAATTACAGTAAAAGAGAATTACCGTAAACCCCCTTTCAAGTACTTTCAACAGATTAATTAGGGTTGCCAAATCAGTAAAAAGGAATTAGAGGCCATCTTGCAAAAACACAAAAACACAAGATGTACCCAATGAAATTTAGCAGTAATGCAGTTTGAATAGAATCAGAGTGCAATCAGTGCAGAACTACTGATTATATTTATTAAGATCATGACATTACCCTGTAGGTTAGAATTCCAGCTACTGCCTTTATTTTCTCTATAAATAAGGCAGTGGGGCTTGGGAGCTAATTTTACCTACCAGTGGGAGGTCTGGATATCTGGGGCAGACCGGCCCGCTTGAGTTGTGTGACCAGTCAAATTAATGGCACAGCACAAAAGGTGATGTCACTCAGCATCCTCCTCATAAACATTTTCTGAAATAAATGTGGGTTAATTTTTAGGAAAAATAAGGCAGCTGGATTGCTGCATTTTTTTCTGCTTAATACTTGTAAAAAGGTCTTTGTTGTCCCTAATGGAAAAGCCAATAGATGTGAAACGGTATAACACTGAGATGGGTGGAATGGGCATTTACTAGACTGTAAGCAGTTTACTCTCACCAGTGAAGCCAGCAGTATGGGAATTCGGATTATCCACCAATATGCCATGTTCTCATTCAGAGCCCAGCACCTGTGACAGCCAGAGACTGATCACTTACAGTTTCCCTACCTAGCTGTATTATCACACAAAATGACATTGCTTTATGTCTTGGGCTTTCATGTCCACATGACCCATATGGATGCAATCTCAAGCACTCTCTATCCGTCCATTCCTAGGTAACCATAATGCAGAATTCACTTATAGAAGCCACTTGGGAATTTCAATTGATGTTTGTCCCCGAGCTCTAACAATGTTCTGCGTCTGATTTCCACAACACTGGATCCTATTTCTTGGTCATCACTTTCTGCTGCTTATTTGATTGTTAAAGGGGCAAAGCTTCAGGTCCAGTAGAGAATAGAAACTTTATTTTTATGTAAAAGGGAGATCTATAATTCCTGCCCAGCTTTAGATCAAAATAAAACTCCTTTTTTGCCCACTGGAGATTCCCTTTAACAATAGGACCACATTATGGAAATGTATACTGTTTCCCTAATCACAGAATTAAAAAGTGATAGTGCAACTTCCTTACTCTGAATTCTCTTTCAGGTATTTTACGGTCATCCAGGGAACCACAAACAGAACTGGAGTTCCTGCAACACAGGGAGAAATATGAGTACATGGGAATATATATCTCCAAATCCAATCAACCCCACTATGTCCACTATGACATCAGAAACAAAAACCAATCCAATGACATCTGTTTGCTTCCCATAGAGAAGAGTTATACTCCCTGTGAATTATAGATATAAATAACATTTCTATTCCTTGATTGCCCGACAAGTACATTCTGCTAATACAGATCTGCGGAGGACAGTTCAGTTACCTGAGTTGCAGCTAGAGGGATTTCTGTGTTCGTAGGCTCAAGGGACCTACATACATGAAATTCCTCCACTCACATAAATCTATTTTATTCCGTGAATAGTTTTAACTTACCCCATCCCAGATACAAGTACAAAGTGTAATAATTCTTCTCTGAGAACACAGCCCCAATAAGCAGCTTGTACAGGTACACAGCTTCAACCACAAACCAGTAGTGATTGGCCAGAATACAGTACTGCATAACAACCTGCGCCGTGCGACAGCCAATAGCAGCCTGGTAAGAGAAACAGAGAATTAAAGGATAACTGTATTGCCTCAATGCATTTTTTTTAAACTGCTTTAAAAAGAGTAAAGGTATGCAGCCCTCCCTATACATTTTTTTTCCTAATTTCGAGCCTCTCTCTGCCTTCAATTAGCCATGCTGTGAAGGGGGCGTAATGATTTTGTCTGCCTCTAACTGTCACTCAGAGCAAGCATGCGAGAAAACACTCCTCCACCCACCATTGATTAGCTTGATTATGTAGGCTGTATTCTAGCAACAGGACAGTTAAAGATTGATTGACTGGCAGAGGAGGAGGAGAGAGGTTGTAACAGACATTCCCACCAGCCAATGACAAGTGATATGTTAACGATGGCCCTGGGCCATCTAAGAGGCGGGCTGTTAGCACTCCTCTTTGCTGTGTGATATCTAAGGGAGTGCAGCACGGTTGTAAATGAGAGTAAGTGATTTCAGCTGCTGGAAGTGTGGACATGTAATGGGGGAGATGTTGTTTTTTTGGGTATTGTTGTCCTTTAAAGTAGTATTGTCATTTTATATACTAAATACATGTACAGGTTTTCTCTAATTGATATCCTCGTGTGGATATCGTGTGACATATAACTGATGTAGAGTTTCCATTATTTTCTATAATATACACCTGTCATGTGAAACTGATGGCATAGATAAACACTGATTATAACATGTATTTATTTTATAATCTCTCTCAGACATGTCTCCAGTTGTAATGTATGTATGTATGTATAGTTTATTTATAAAGTGCCACTTGGGGACGCAGCGCTGTACAATAACAATGAGCTCAAAAACCTTTCCAACAACAAAGTTTGTTTGGAAACAGGAATTGAGGTTTAATAACATATAATGAATATGTATGTATGTATGTATGTATGTATGCATGTATGCATGTATAAATGTATGTATGCATGTATGTATGTATGTATGTAAATACTTTTTGTTTCGGGTCCCAACTTTCCTGCTTTATCTGGTGCTCCATCAACTCTACCGCAAAGCTGCACAGATCTGTTACCTGTGTAATGGTGCCCTGATCTCCAACTCTAATAATGTTCCCATTTCTACCTCTTCAATAGCTCTAGCAGGAAGCCATGGCTACTTTACTCTGCACTGCAGGAAACAGCCTGAAGGATTTATTTCTATATATCTTCTCAAGCAAGCAACAAGATCAGCCAATAAAGTACTTCAAGTGAGCATAAGAATCAATCATTCCCTATGTGTGTGTCTCCCTAGGGGTCTGCAGATTATTGAGTGCAAGAATAGTTTTCTAAGCTCTTAAAGCATAATGTTGTATTAGCATTTCAGAAGGTGTGCTGATTACGGAGCAGCATTATGGAGCAGCTCTGATGGCGAGCCATTCTCCACTTAGTATCTATTCATGTCATGTCTATATTGAATGCAAATACACAGAATCCAGTCATTACATGATGGGTAATAAACGACAATCTCACATTTTCATTCAGATAAAAAGAAATTGGTGTCAAGTTGCATACATGGAATAGATGTTCACTTAATGGATACTGACTTTATCGCTTATCAGGACTTCCCAGTCCGAGACCTCTATGATCTGCATTCCCCATCGCTTTTCCAGAAGAATATCTTTAACGATGACAGAGACTCCACGAAGGGCAAAGGAAGCAAACAAGTTGGCGTGGATGCAATTCCTGGTACAGCGCAATTTCCTATGGAGGAGAGACAGGGGGGATATTATGTAACACCAGTGTGATCTGAATGATCAGTTCCTCTATAGAATCACCACCATCAATAAAGAGTTTTAATGAACATGCGGTGTTTATGGAATTAAACAATTCTGTAAAAATGACAGCAAAGTGTGAGGTCCTTAAAGTCTAAGGTCATACTGGCGACTTTCATCACAAATTGCTTCCTTTGGGGCAACATAAAACATAAAATGTGATTTCTCCAATCAGTTGTGTCCACCTGCTCTGTATTACACGAATAGTGTTTGCAAGGTGGTGGCCCAGATTTATGATCATAGCCTGCAAGGAAAATATTAGAAGCCTGGACAAAGCCTTAGATAAAATGCAATGTTCTACATTCCCATAGATAAAATACAATGTTCTACATTCCCATAGGTTAAATACAATGTTCTACATTCCATAGGTAAAATACATGTTCTACATTCCCTAGGTAAAATACAATGTTCTACATTCCCATGATAAAATACATGTTCTACATTCCCTAGGTAAATACAATGTTCTACATTCCCATAGGTAAAATACAATGTTCTACATTCCCTAGGTAAAATACAATGTTCTACATTCCATAGGTAAAATACAAGTTCTACATTCCCATAGGTAAAATACAATGTTCTACTTCCCATAGGTAAATACAATGTTCTACATTCCCATAGGTAAAATACAATGTTCTACATTCCCATAGGTAAAATACAATGTTCTACATTCCATAGGTAAAATACAATGTTCTACATTCCCATAGGTAAAATACAATGTTCTACATTCCCATAGGTAAAATACAATGTTCTACTTCCCATAGTAAAATACAATGTTCTACATTCCCATAGGTAAAATACAATGTTCTACATTCCCATAGGTAAAATACAATGTTCTACATTCCCATAGGTAAAACAATGTTCTACTTCCCATAGGTGTAAATACAATGTTCTACACATCCCATAGGTAAAATCAATGTTCTACATTCCCATAGGTTAAAATACAATGGTCTACATTCCCATAGGTAAAATACAATGTTTCTACATTCCCATAGTAAAATACAATGTTCTACTCCCAAGTAAATACAATGTTTACATTCCCTAGGTTAATACAATGTTCTAATTCCCATAGGTAAAATACAATGTTCTACATTCCATAGGTAAAATACAATGTTCTACATTCCCATAGGTAAAATACAATGTTCTACATTCCCATAGGTAAAATAATGTTCTACATTCCCATAGGTAAAATGCAATGTCTACATTCCCATAGGTAAAAATACAATGTTCTACATTCCCATAGGTAAAATACAATGTTCTACATCCCTAGGTAAATACAATGTTTACATTCCCATAGGTAAAATGCAACGTTTTACATTCCCATAGGTAAATACAGTTCTACATTCCCATAGGTAAAATCAATGTTCTACATTCCCATAGTAGTAAAATACAATGTCTACATTCCCATAGGTAAATGCAACGTTTCACATTCCCATAGGTAAATACAATGTTCTACATTCCCATAGGTAAAATGCAACGTTCTACATTCCCATAGGTAAAATACAATGTTCTACATTCCCATAGGTAAAATGCAATGTTCTACATTCCCATATGTAAAAATACAATGTTCTACATTCCCATAGGTAAAATACAATGTTCTACATTCCATGGTAAAATACAATGTTCTCATTCCCATAGGTAAAATGCAATGTTCTACATTCCCATAGGTAAAATGCAATGTTCTACATTCCATAGTGGTTAATGCAATGTTCTACATTCCATAGGTAAATACAATGTTCACATTCCCATAGGTAAATACAATGTTCTACCTTCCATAGGTAAAAAATGTTACTTCCCTAGGTAAATACATTTCTACATTCCCATAGGTTAAAATGCAATGTTTCACATTCCCATAGTAAAAACAATGTTCTACATTCCCATAGGTAAAATACAATGTTCTACATTCCCCTAGGTAAAATACAATGTTCTACATTCCCATAGGTAAAATACAATGTTCTACATCCCTAGGTAAAATACATGTTCTACATTCCATGGTAAATACAATGTTTACATTCCATAGGTAAAATACAATGTTTACATTCCCATAGGTAAAATACAATGTTCTACATTCCCTAGGTAAAATACAATGTTCACATTCCCATAGGTAAAATACAATGTTACATACATTCCATAAATAAATTTAAGTTTATTTTAAAATATTTTAATATAAAATTATATCACATCATAAGATAAATAAATTACAATTAAATAATAAAAAATTAAATACAGTAAAATACAATGTTCTACATTCCCATAGGTAAAATACAATGTTCTACATTCCCATAGGTAAAATACAATGTTCTACATTCCCATAGGTAAAATACAATGTTCTAATCCCATAGGTAAAAACAAGTTCTACATTCCACAGTAGTAAAATCAATGTTCTACATTCCCACAGGTAAAATAATGTTCTAATTCCCACAGGTTAAAATACAATGTTCTACATCCCACAGGTAAAATACAATGTTCTACATTCCCATAGGTAAAAAACAATGTTCTACATTCCCATAGGTAAAATACAATGTTTACATTCCCATAGGTAAAATACAATGTTCTACATTCCCATAGGTAAAATACAATGTTCTACATTCCCACAGGTAAAATACATGTTCTACATTCCATAGGTAAATACAATGTTCACATTCCCATAGGAATTAAAATACAATGTTCTACATTCCCACAGGTAAAATACAATGTTCTACATTCCCAAGGTAAAATACAATGTTTCTACATTCCCATAGGGAAATACAATGTTCTACATTCCCATAGGTAAAATACAATGTTCTACATTCCCATAGGTAAAATACAATGTTCTACATTCCCATAGGTTAAATACAATGTTCTACATTCCCACAGGTAAAATACAATGTTCTACATTCCATAGGTAAAATACAATGTCTACATTCCCACAGGTAAAATACAATGTTCTACATTCCCAAGGTAAAATACAATTTCTACATTCCATAGGTAAAATACAATGTTCTACATTCCCATAGGTAACATAACAATGTTCTACATTCCCATAGGTTAATTAACAATGTTCTACATTCCATAGTGTAAAAAATAGGCAATGTCTACATTCCCATAGGTAAAATACAATGTCTACTTCCCATAGGTAAAATGCAATGTTCTACATTCCCAAGGTTAAAATACAATTTCTACATTCCCAAGGTAAAATACAATGTTCTACATTCCCATAGGTAAAATACAATGTTCTACATTCCCATAGGTTAAAATACAATGTTCTACATTCCATAGGTAAAATACAATGTTCTACATTCCCATAGGTAAAATACAATGTTTACATTCCCAAGTAAAATACAATGTTCTACTTCCCATAGGTAAAAATACAATGTTCTACATTCCCATAGGTAAAATAAAATACACATGTTCTACATCCCCATAGGTAAAATACAGTGTCTACATTCCCATAGGTAAATACAATGTTCACATCCCATAGGTAAAATACAATGTTCACATTCCCATAGGTACAATCAGTTCTACATTCCCATAGGTAAAATACAATGTTCTACATCCCATAGGTAAAATCAATGTTCACATTCCCATAGGTAAAATACAATGTTCTACATTCCCATAGGTAAATCAATGTTCTACATTCCCATAGGTAAAATACAATGTTTACATTTGCTAGGTTATTAAATACAATGTTCTACATTCCCATAGGTAAAATGCAATGTTCTACATTCCCATAGGTAAAATACAATGTTCTACATTCCCATAGGTAAAATACAATGTTCTACATTCCCATAGGTAAAATACAATGTTCTACATTCCCATAGGTAAAATACAATGTTCTACATTCCCACAGGTAAAATGCAATGTTCTACATTCCCACAGGTAAAATACAATGTTCTACATTCCCACAGGTAAAATACAATGTTCTACATTCCCACAGGTAAAATACAATGTTCTACATTCCATAGGTAAGTAAAATACAATGTTCTACATTCCCATAGGTAAATACAATGTTTACATCCCATAGGTAAAATACAATGTCTACATTCCCATAGGTAAAATACAATGTTCTACATTCCCAAGGTAAAATACAATGTTCTACATTCCATAGGTAATACAATGTTCTACATTCCCATAGGTAAATAAATGTTCTACAATTCCAACAGGTAAAATACAATGTTCTACATTCCACAGGTAAAATTACAATGTTCTACATTCCCATAGGTAAAATACAATGTTCTACATTCCCATAGGTAAAATACAATTTTCTACATTCCCATAGGTAAATACAATGTTCTACATTCCCATAGGTAAAATACAATGTTCTACATTCCACAGGAAAATACAATGTTCTACATTCCATAGGTAAAATAAAATTTTACATTCCATAGGTAAAATACAATGTTCTACATCCCCCTAGGTAATACAATGTTCTACATTCCCATAGGTAAAATACAATGTTCTACATTCCCATAGGTAAAATACAATGTTCTACATTCCCATAGGTAAAAATCACGTTCTACATTCCATAGGTAAAATACAATGTTCTACATTCCATAGGTAAAATCAATGTTCACTCCCAGATGTAAAATCAATGTTCTACATTCCATAGGTAAAATCAATGTTCTACATTCCCATAGGTAAATGCAACTGTTCTACATTCCATAGGTTAAAATCAAGTTCTACATTCCCATAGGTAAAATGCAATGTTCTACATTCCCATAGGTAATCAGTATAAATACAATGTTCTACATCCCATAGGTAAAATACAATGTTCTACATTCCCATAGGTAAAATGCAATGTTCTACATTCCCATAGGTAATCTATATACAAAATGTTCTACATTCCCATAGGTAAAATACAATGTTCTACATTCCCTTAGGTAATTAATAATACAATGTTCTACATTCCCATAGGTAAAATACAATGTTCTACATCCCCATAGGTAAAATTACCATAGGTGGGAGCTATAATATATGGACGGCAATTGAGGTACCGAGAGAATACACGAAGGTATCCGGGCTAGCCGCAAGGCGTCCGGCAACACCCATAGGGTGTATGCAACACGGAGTACGAAATGTTCTACATTCGGCGCGGCTGTTGACGAGCGGTACGATCAGGGGAACGCTATAAGGGCGTCAGGGGAAAGGTAAAAAGGAGCCTGGGAAAGGCTATAGGGAAGTGAGTCAGGTACATGAACTAAGCTATCTGTCATAGGACATATGTCAAAAGTCACCACATGGTTCTACATTCCCCATAGGGTAAAATACAGAGGGATATAGGGGGAAGGCAAGATGTGCCACCACAGGCCGCTGTAAATACAAAGAAGCAACAGGGGGTTCTACATGCCTTAGGGGAAAAAGACAAGGTTTATGCTACATTCCCATAGGTAAAATACAAGTTTACATTCCCATAGGTAAAATACAATGTTCTACATCCCATAGGTAAATACAATGTTCACATTCCCTAGATAAATACAATGTTCTACATTCCCAAAGGTAAAATGCAATGTTTCTACATTCCCATAGGTAAAATACAATGTTCTACATTCCCATAGTAAAATAACATGTTCTACATTCCCATAGGTAAAATACATGTTCTACATTCCAATGGTAAAATACAATGTTCTACATTCCCAGTAAAAATCCATGTTCTACATTCCCATAGGTAAATACAATGTTCTACATTCCCATAGGTAAAATACAATGTTCTACATTCCCATAGGTAAATGCAATGTTTCTACATTCCCATAGGTAAAATCACAGTTCTACATTCCACTAGGTAAAATCCAATGTTCTACATTCCCATAGGTAAAATACAATGTTCTATTCTACATTCCCATAGTTAAAATACAATGTTCTACTTCCCAGAGGTAAAATACAATGTTTCTACATTCCCTAGGTAAAATGCATGTTCTACATTCCCAGGTAATACAATGTTCTACATTCCATAGGTAAATACAATGTTCTACATCCATAGGTAAAATACAATGTTCTACTCCCATAGTAAAATACAATGTTCTACATTCCCATAGGTAAATCAATGTTCTACATTCCCATAGGTAAAATACAATGTTCTACATTCCCATAGGTAATACAATGTTCTACATTCCCATAGTATAAATACAATGTTCTACATTCCCATAGGTAAAAACAATGTTCTACATTCCCATAGGTAAAATACAATGTTCTACATTCCATAGGTAAAATCAATGTTCTACATTCCCATAGTAAAAATCAATGTTCTACATCCCATAGGTAAAATACAATGTTTCTACATTCCCTTAGGTAAAATACAATGTTCTACATTCCCATAGGTAAAATCAAGTTCTACATTCCCTAGGTAAATACAATGTTCTACATTCCCATAGGTAAAATCAATGTTCTACATTCCATGGTAAAATACAATGTTTCTACATTCCATAGGTAATCAAGTTCTACATTCCCATAGGTAAATCAATGTTCTCACAATTCCCATAGGTAAAATACATGTTCTACCTTCCCATAGGTAAAATACAATGTTCTACATTCCCATAGGTAAATACAATGTTCTACATTCCCTTAGTTAAAATACAATGTTCTACATTCCCATAGTAAAATGCAATGTTCTACGCCTGGACAAAGCCTTAGATAAAATGCAATGTTCTACATTCCCATAGGTAAAATGCAATGTTCTACATTCCCATAGGTAAAATACAATGTTCTACATTCCCATAGGTAAAATACAATGTTCTACATTCCCATAGGTAAAATACAATGTTCTACATTCCCATAGGTAAAATACAATGTTCTACATTCCCATAGGTAAAATGCAATGTTCTACATTCCCACAGGTAAAATACAATGTTCTACATTCCCACAGGTAAAATACAATGTTCTACATTCCCATAGGTAAAATACAATGTTCTATCATTCTCATAGGTAAATACAATGTTCTACATCCATAGGTAAAATACAATGTTCTACATTCCCATAGTAAAATACATGTTCTACATTCCCATAGGTAAAATCACATGTTCTACATTCCCATAGGTAAAAATACAATGTTCTACATTCCCATAGGTAATTACAATGTTCTACTACATTCCCTAGTTAAATACAATGTTCTACATTCCCATAGGTAAAAACAATGTTCTACATTCCCATAGGTAAAATACAATGTTCTACATTCCCATAGGTAAAATCCATGTTCTACATTCCCATAGTAAAAACAATGTTCTACATCCCATAGGTAAAATACAATTTCTACATTCCCTAGGTAAAATACAATGTTCTACATTCCCATAGGTAAAATCACGTTCTACATTCCCAAGGTAAATACAATGTTCTACATTCCCATAGGTAAAATGCAATGTTCTACATTCCATAGGTAAAATACAATGTTTCTACATTCCATAGGTAATCAAGTTCTACATTCCCATAGGTAAATCAATGTTCTACATTCCCATAGGTAAAATACAATGTTCTACATTCCCATAGGTAAAATACAATGTTCTACATTCCCATAGGTAAAATACAATGTTCTACATTCACCAGTGTTTCATATAACATATAAGTTCATCTGCTCTCCCTCATGTTAGATTGCACGTCTGATCTTTTCTGTACTGATAATGTGCATTGGTTGAACAGCAAGAAAATAATTCCCCCGTGTGACCTTAACCCAAACTATGAGTTGATATGGATTTATGTTAATCCTGGTACCTGCACATGGTGAGAATCAATAGGGCTGAGATAAGTGTCAGCAGGGAGACCGAGTAACCCACAGTGTACAGAACCCTGAAACTTAGTAAGAGGTCCCGTGTCTCCACCTATGAGGATAAAGACATTAGATGTACAAACACAGCATGTACCCAGACACTAAATACCATAAAAACAGCAGGACTACAACATTAGTTTAGACATTTACCATCCATGAACTAAATAATTGTCTTTAGTTTATAAAGCCTGTCAATTTGAAAGAAGCACTTCATCTTTGCTTTGATCGCAATGTAATTCTGAGCATCAGCTGTTATTGTATCCACCCGGAAAACTCATCTGAAAGCCAAATTAGATGCCATCATTTTAAACCAGTTCCTTTAGCCACATACATTCTGATTGGTTATCAAATGTTTCTCACTGTAGTATTCCAGTAAAATAAAGGAAACATCTGATTGGTTGGGGCAAATTAAAAATGCACCCCTTATTAAATAACCCTGTATGTCTATCACTTTTGTACATCTCTTGGCTTAGATGTTTTAGTTTTTACTTGGAAAATCATTTGATAAAAATGCATGGGGAAAAAAAACTTTTGCAATCCTTATAGGCAAGAAAAGAGAACTAAATCTAAAATAATCTATAATCTATATTTCCTGATTTCTGCAGCCCTCCTTCCCAATAAGTTATTTGGCATTTGTTGATTTTAGAGATGGGGGATAAAGCAATCTGGTAGCAATTATAAAGAGAATTATACTCATGCAATAAATGACTGTTTTCAAGCTCCTCCCGCTCCTTCATTAACATATGTTCTTCAGTGTCAGACATGGTTGAATTGTCAGCGACAACACCGTATCTCTGTCTGCTTTAAACCGAACAACACACTGAGGCAGCAATTGGTAAATCCGAAAGACCCAATACAGAAACACAAGAAAAGCGACATCATATACGCAGTGCAGTGCAGTGAAGAATGCTCTGATATGTATGTGGGGGAGACCAAACAGCAACTGCATCAGCGTATGGCCCAGCACAGAAGAGCCAATTCCTCGGGTCAGGACTCAGCCGTGTACCTGCATCTTAAGGATAAAGGACATACCTTTGAAGATTGTAATGTTAACATATTGGCAAAGGAACGTGACTGGCTCAAGAGAGGTGTCAAGGAGGCCATTTATGTGAAAATAAAGAAACCAAGCCTAAATAGAGGTGGGGGGGGGGTTCGACACCATCTGTCTGCCATGTACAATGCTGTTTTGACACCTTACTCTGGGCGTTCCTATAACACCTCTTAGCCACTATCTAATCACGCCCTTAACACCTGGCTGTGATATGCTAATTGGGATTTTCCAGGGTACATAATTGCCACAGATTCTTGTACAAGTCATTCTGAATTGAGAGATACAGTCGGATGACTAGCGAAACGTCTTCAAGAACTAAACTTTAAGTCCAGTTGATCAAATTGAATACAACAGAAATACAGCAGGAAGCAACTACACAGTTTCACACACACACTGACTGTATTGAAATAAGTAAAAGGGTCTCTTGGATATATTTTCTGCCCCTCTAGGTATTTATTATTTATATTACACATTAGTGCGTACACAGAATAAGAGGCAGTGAAAGCATGAAGAGGTTCCCATTAACAATAAGTAATCTTGGTGCATGAAATAAGTGCACATCCCTTTTTTAGAAGACCCTTTAATTGTAGGTCCTCCAGTGGGGAGGTCAAGCTAATTAGCCAGACATTCAATTATTGTCACATGTAAAAAAAAACACCAATAAATAAATCCCCTTTAATAAGACTGCGATGTACTGCTAAGACTCTGAGGGCCTTGTTATCATAAAAGGATTTGCTGCACATACTAAACACTTCACAAAGCAGTAGAAATAATAATTACATTTATAGATTAATTGGCCAAAAGTGTGTGGTGTTTTTACAACACAATTAATGCCTATTCGCTATATACAGTTAAACAAAATGAGGTATGGTCATACGTTTCTTTGTTTTTATGAAGGATTAGGGTTCATTTACACTAGGTAGCCAGACATCCCACCTTACTGCACAAAATGGTTCTGGCCTTGTAGGCAGCGGCAAGCGCAGGATTTACAAGGGAAGGATTCCTTACAGGTTAATCATGGGCATTGGTGAGCTCAGTTCACCACCAATACTTTAGCCATGTCCTCTTTTAAAAAACTGGTAACTTGATTGTTACCTGTCTGCAACCCAAACTGCTATTTTTATCAGTTTATTACATGAATTTGTAACCAGATATTTAATTAGTTATCTTCTGTTCTGACAAATCTTCTGTTATCTTCTGTATCTGCCTTCTCCCCCTGCTCAATGAGCTTTTTATTAGCATGAGCATGTGCAGAGGGGGCAGCAGGGGAAATCATTGTCTGTGAAGTCAAATGTTTACAGTTTTTTATTTGAAGGGTGGAAATGTGCTTTAAAGTGTAAAAAGTGTTAAAGTATACCTTCATTATATTTTCCTTGCTCCTAGACTTTTTGCTGCATGAATAATGTGAATAATAATAATATGAAGGTACGTACTGTATATAGTATCTTAATCTGTCCCACGTTACAGATGTGAATCTTATTAAAGGGCATGTCCACCCTCATACCCCCAACCGCTCTATTCATAAGTGTAAAAGCGCCTCCAATCTTTCCTTACACCTCCTCGATCCTGCGCTGTTCTGGTCTGTCTGAGAGGCAGCCAATCACAGCCGCGACTGCCTTCAGTGTGGAACAGCGCAGGAATGAGGACTTGTAAGCAGAGACTGGAAGCGCTTTTACACTTATGAATAGATCGGTTGGGGGTGGGTGGGTATCCCCTGCATGGTGGCAAAAGCTTTAATAGTTAGATAATTGCCAGCCACAGAGGGATCAGGAGGGAGTGAGGGAGAGGGGGGAAAGGGCTCTACTGAGCATGCCTCAGACCTTGCTGAGGTTAGCAAGGAAAGAGGCACCGGATGAGGCATTGACAGCTCCTACCCAGCCGTTTCCTGAACTTTGCAGAGGCAGAACAGGAGAACCACAAGAAGCAGGGATGTACGGTAAGGATTTATTTTTATTGTACTGTGGGGCCAGTAGTTAGTAACATTTTCATTTGGGGGGTGGACATGACCTTTAAAACAAAACTGCCATTTAAACAAAATTGCCACGTGAAACTTTGTTTCTTTCTTTCTTTCCTTGAAAACAAAGCTAGTGTGTGCGCGTTCGGTGGTCAGCACTGCGGACAGCAACTGTACTAAAGGGATAAGTGATAAGTTACTGGAGACATTACTTATCCATACATGGAACAGTTCATGCTTATATTGTTTCCAGTGTAATAAGCATGGAGATGATATGTTCCTATCTGTGCCTGTATATGATCTGTCTTCATTACACTGGTTTACTGATAAACAGACATAAAGAACCCTGCTTATTTTTGTCTCCCCACTCCCACAGTTTTACATGCATGTCACTTTTGTGTCACCTCCTCCGCTGTAACATCAGCATCATCTTCACATTCTGATGCATTTCTCCAGGGTTGTGTCCCATTCACCTTCACCCAGAGTCCATCCAGTCCACAGAGCCTTGACACCATCCCACTGCTCACTGCAAAGACATAAAACTTCAACTGGGAGGGGGGTCATCTGTAAACAATAAGCAATGACAACCAGGGAAGCCTTTTACCTATTGCAGCACAATAACTAGGAGTATGTTTACTCATTTTAGGATTCCTGTGATGTAGCAAGGTACATACAAGCCCCCCCACCAACCAAAAACCCCCAAAACCCTGCGACTTATTTATCCTAAATGTACCATATAAAGTTCTGGGTAGACTTATTTACCACTGAATATTGACAACCTTGTCTTTATTTAGAAACTGGCCTAACTGTTTCTGCTCCCTGATTGGCTGTTTCTGCAGCTCTCGGACTGGATTAGCAATAATCAAGCTAGTAGTTTAATTGTTGATTTTGCCTGTTTGTACTATTGCTGGTTTGTTTAGAGGAGGGAGTAGAGTGTGTGTTGGGTGTGAAGTGTTACTGAGACTTGAATGTTAGTAAAATTTACTAACAATACAATAAGGACAATTATACTCACCTTCCCTCTGCTCCTCTTCTTTGGTCACGTAACTTGCAGCACAGCCTTACTGACACGCTGCTCCGGTAGGCTCTGCGTATATATGTTCTCTGCTCTGTGTTGCAGGGTCCTGATGACACCCAGCTTGTGATCTAAAGGGTGGTCTAAAGGGTGGTGGGAGTCAAAATCAAATACTGGTCTGTGCGGGTTTGTTTTCTGTAAACATCTACTTCCAGTTTACCATTATCCCTGACTTCTACCAAGCAGTCCAGGAAGGTCAGTGTGCTGTTTACGGTATAATAATAAATAAATAAAATGTTTTTTATTGACATTAAATGGGTCTCAGATCGTCATTGTTTATCAGGATTGGGGGTTCCGGCAATGCATTTGGAAAGAGAATGGAAAAATTCTTTCTCTGTATATTTTTTGCATTAATAGAAATGAGTGGGTGATAGCTAATCGCTTGTCAAACCATTCTCCATAGAACATCTGTTAATCACTAGCTTGGCATATTGCTTTACAAAAATCATATGAAAAGCCAAGCAATATAACAGCGTTTGAGTTAAAGCCCCACAGTTTCAACCAACAATTAATTAATGAGCCCCCATCTATCTACACGTATGGCATTTTATACCTTGGGAACAAGGTTTTGGTGCTAAGAGGCTAGGTGAAAGGGAAGAAAGTGCACCAGGTTCATTCATTCTTTATTTTAAAACTGACATAAAGCGTTAGGTGTTGTATAACTGAATTCAACAGATATACCATGACCTGAATGAATGAGAACCTCAATCAACCTCACAAATAATAGGAGTCAGTAGGAGTAAGATACATATAGATATGTAAATAAGTGATAATAGATATATGAAATGTTAGGTGGACCTTTAAAGGATATGCACAATGGGAAATTAGATTTTTCAAATTTCCCATAACTGGGATAATTTTTCCCAAGTATAACTGAATCATTTTTTTTGTTGATCTGACCCTATTTCTTTAGTCTGACACATCTTACATTTTGTCTGTCAATCAAGTGCCTTAGTATCATAAACTCTTCTGTTATGTATAGTTTTGCTGTAGCTGAAATGGTGACAGTTGGTATATGAACTTCATGGTGGAAAATTTCCTCTCCTAATGCTGCCTTACTTTACTGGATTACTGAGCATGCTTGGCCTTACAGAGAGTCAGATAGACTGGCAGAGGGCTTGGGGACTGAGGAACTGAGGAACTGAACCTGAGCAAAATAAGTACTGGATTAAAGTCATGCAGCAACGCAAACCCATCAGAGTAAGTGCTGCTTACATTTATTTGTTTATAGATTGAAATGAGGCAAAGCAATTTTTTCAGTTTAAAATTCCTTTAAACTCATCCTGGTGGGCCCCTGTAGCTGTAGTGTCCAGTCAGACGCTATATGTAAGAACCCCTGATACACCTTGTATCCAAATGATAAACATAGGAATAAGTAAGATGAATTGTCTGCCTCCTAGAAAACCTCTTTACAGCTTACAAGGCACACACCCAACAGAATCCTTAAAGGGAATGTCCAGCCTAAAAATAACTTTAAAATTATTATCCCCCCCAAACCCCACTTGGAGTTTACATATTTCAAAGATCCCCCAGAACTTGCTAACCTGACCCATCCCTCGCCACTTCTGCTCTGTGGCTGCTGCTGACAGTCGCTCCTGCTGACAGTGTTTGCGGCTGTCAGTTAAGGCGCGACGTGATGTCACGCCCAATCACCTGACAGCCACGACCAGGAAGTGAAGTGGCTGCAAGTCCCGTTCCTGTTTTTGCTCGCAACGAGCTCCAAACAGGAGCA
Source organism: Hymenochirus boettgeri (assembly GCA_019447015.1). Taxonomy (NCBI): domain Eukaryota; kingdom Metazoa; phylum Chordata; class Amphibia; order Anura; family Pipidae; genus Hymenochirus; species Hymenochirus boettgeri. The sequence goes on from CM033477.1 coordinate 28,126,075, forward strand.
GGGGGCGGCGCCTAGACGGTGAGGGACAGGGTCAGGTGAGTAAGTTCTGGGGGATCTTTGAAATATGTAAACCATGCGAAAGTGGGGTTTGGGGGGGTAATAATCATTTTAAAGCTAAGTTATTTTTAGGCTGAACTTGCCCTTTAAAGGCAAAAGTTGTATAAAGGTTTATAAAGCAAAGGTGCAATAAAAAAAGGTGAAAAATATGTACATACTATATCTGTTGTATTCAATTAGATCAACTGGACTTGAAGTTTAGTTCTTGAAGACATTTCGCTAGTCATCCGACTGGCTTTCTCAATTCAGAATGACTTGTACAAGAATCTGTGGCAATTATGTACCCTGGAAAATCCCAATTAGCATATCACAGCCAAGTGTTAAGGGCGTGATTGGATAGTGGCTAAGAGGTGTTATAGGAACGCCCAGAGTAAGGTGTCAAAACAGCATTGTACATGGCAGACAGTTGGTGTCGAACCCCCCCCCACCTCTATTTAGGCTTGGTTTCTTTATTTTCACATAAATGGCCTCCTTAACACCTTTCTTGAACCAGTCACGTTCCTTTGCCAATATGTTAACATTAAAGGTATGTCCTTTATCCTTAAGATGCAGGTACACGGTTGAGTCCTGACCTGAGGAATTGGCTCTTCTGTGCTGGGCCATACGTTGATGCAGTTGCTGTTTGGTCTCCCCCACATACAAATCAGAGCATTTTTCACTGCACTGCACTGCGTATATGATGTCGCTTATCTTGTGTTTCGGTATTGGGTCTTTCGGATGTACCAATTGTTGCCTCAGTGTGTTGTTCGGTTTAAAGCAGACAGGGATACGATGTTTTTTGAAAATTCTTCTTAATTTCTCGGAGACCCCTGCTACATATGGGATGACCATGTTCTTTCTCCTGTCTTGCTTTTCCCCTTCACTGTTGGTATTCGTGTTCTTTTCTTTCCTTCTACTTCTTTTGACAAAGGCCCAGTCTGGATATCCACAAGTTTTAAGGGCTCCTCTGAGATGTTTCATTTCTTTAGCCTTTGCCTCAATGCTGTTTTGACACCTTACTCTGGTCGTTCCTATAACACCTCTTAGCCACTATCCAATCACGCCCTTAACACTTGGCTGTGATATGCTAATTGGGATTTTCCAGGGTACAAGTCATTCTGAATTGAGAAAGCCAGTCGGATGACTAGCGAAACGTCTTCAAGAACTAAACTTCAAGTCCAGTTGATCTAATTGAATACAACAGATATACCATGACCTGGATGAATGAGAATCTTCACAAGCATGTACATACTATATAACAAAGCTATTACAAAGGAATATAATATGAAGAACAGAAATTATCAAATATACAGGGAGATAGATAAAATGAAATATATGTAAAAAACAACAAACCTTACAAAATACTTTAAATCAAATACAGTATATAAATGGAAACCTATTATTAAACTACAGAATACGGATGAGTATTACGATGCTGGTCTGGTATATACATATACGAAATAAAGAATTTAATAAATACCGCTGTTTGTCGTTCTTATTTATTTTGATAACAAGAGTTCAAAGTATGGTTTAAGCTATTCATAATATTAGTATTTGTAATAATAATAGAACTATGGTGGCAAAAAAAAGACTGGGGTTTATAAACCTGTATATGAAACATAAAATATCCAAAAAATTACCATTTTTAACAAAGTGTTTAGCCATTTGGAACAGCTACACACATGTGATTATCACCTGAAATGGTCGTTCAACACACAAGCGTCACCACTCGTGCAACATGCAACGTATCGGATGTGTGTACAAGCCTTTAGTGCTTAAAAGGCTCAATGAGAACTAATTCCTCAGTGTAGCAAACTACAACACCCTTGAAATACAATAGCACTCTATTATTACATAACTTTAATAAATATTCATAGATAATATTTACTACACTGTAGTATTGATTACTAAACCTTGTTGAAAAAAACAAGACATTATATAAAATACTGTCTTCTCTCTCCTCTCATTGATCTACTACAATCACTTTTTAAAATGTTTTCCATAATTACAATATTTTTACCAGTCCCTCCCTGAAGAAGAAATGTTATACCTCGCGCCATTCTAAGTAAAGTAGGGGCAACATTTGCTCCCATGGCAGCCCCTAGGTTTTCTAAATTATGGTTTTAAAAACAAAAAGGTTGTGATTTAGTAGATACCAAAAACAGATGCTATTGTAATGAGTAAACACTTTGGGGCATATTTATAAAGGATTGTCTTTTTCGCCAAATAATTAGCGCAGCACATCGCAGCGAAAATAGCGCCATTTGGGGCTTATAAAAAAGCGAAAAAAACACACTTCGCGGCTGAAAAAGGGCAAAGGGCCCCTTAAAAAGGGAAAAGGTATCGCAGCGAAAACTTAACGCATCTAAGAAGACTGCATTGCGAAAACCATTCAAAACCAGAAAAGCCCACTAGAAAATGATGTCAAGTTCAAAATGGCCACCTCACATTTACCAAGAAGTCAGCCATGTCTTATTTAGTCAATCTTCTTAGAATTTCTCAATTGGAATACAATTTTCTTTTGCACTGCACATTCGCCTTTCTAATGCGCGTTCGCTTTTCCAAGGCATATTCCATTATAATGCGCGGTCGCCTTTCTAATGTGCGTTCGCCTTTCTAATGTGCGTTCCCCTTTCTAATGTGCGTTCGCCTTTCTAATGCGCGTTCACCTTTCTAATGTCGCTTTTCCAAGGCATATTTCATTCTAATGCGCGATCGCCCTTCTAATGCGCGTTCGCTTTTTCAAGGCATATTACCCATTAGAATGCCTTTTCGCTCAAACAATGACTTTTCACCAACTTCAGGGTCGCGCTAATCTTTAGCTCTTTTTAATGCAAAAACCACCTTTCGCTCTTTTATAAATCGCGTTATGCCTTTTCGCTCCCTTTTCGCTAAAATTACCATTGCGAAGTAAGGCGAAAAGGGTTTAGCGATAGCTCGCGGAAACGGTTTCGCCATTCGTTAACGCTACCTTTATAAATAGCGTTAACTGTCTTTTTGGCGAAAACCCATGCGAAAAGCGAATGCGAAAACATTTCGCTACTTTTCGCTCTTTTATAAATATGCCCCTTTATCTGTAAAGATATAGGCAATGCTTTTAGAGATAGGTGGTATGGTATGCAGAATTATAGAAAGGATAGATTAAGAGTTTTAAGCTTATAACCCTCACACCATTCAAAGTGTTCAATAATCTGTTAGACATATTTTGTGCCTCTTAAATTTTAATGTTATCTAATTACCATTGGCTAAAAAAAAAAAAAAAACTCCAGCCACATCGAATGAATTTCATTTAAAGACCATGATGGATAGTAGCTTCACAAAATTCAAAAATAGGGCCCCTATTTAAATGTTCTATTGCTTTAACATTTAGAATAACAGACATGTCATTCACTTCAGTCTGCATTGCAGACACCAACAGACATATCAGACATTTTTTTTTGCATCTTCAGGTTGTTACTTTGGGCCATATTTATTAACGTGCAGAATCGGAAACTTCTCATACTGTGTGTTATTATAAAAGTATGATCGCAGCTGTAAATGTATGGGTGCGATCGTACATTTAGGAACGAACCTTTGCTCGTACAATACCATGCGGATTGTTTGGGTGATTGAATAATTCTGATTGGCATATCTACGACTGCGATTATAATTGCACGTTCAGAAATTTAAGACCCCGATTGTAGATTTACCGTTAGATTAACACAATATTGCGATACCACACCTTTATAAATATGGCCCTTTATTACACCTTTGATGTATGTACCTTTCTTCACCTTTTCCCCCTTCATCCCTTTGTGTTCATATAGCTCCCAGGTATAAATGTAAATATGCAGAGAAGGGAGGTTTGTACACTCAATGAAATTTCATACTTTACTTGCTGTTTCAGTAAACCGAGGAGGAAATCAGGGTAAAAAGATGTAAAAGAACAAAAATGTCAAAGGGATTAGGGATGCATTAATCATGTGATCAAAATAATGTCTCTCAAATACCATTTCAAAGACATTTCATAGTAAACCTACCACGGAATATAGTTACTAAGAATAACATGAGCAATCATTCAAATGGCACGCATAACAAACGGATTACTAAACACTGGGCCAGTAAGGAGCAAATCATTTTAACGAGATTACGCAAAACCGATGTCAATATATTTTTGTTATTGTAGAGCAGGAACATTATCTTCTGAGTTGCCAAAATGTATTAAAATTGTTGGCTCGGAACAGTTTATTTCATGGTGCATTGTTGAGTTCATGGAATATTTATACATTATTTTGTCTTTCATTCAACTAGATTGATGGCTGAAACTATTCTGGGCTGCGAGCGCGTGGACATTTGAAAGCTTTTGATGCACAACAAATGAGATGCACATTTGAATAGATTAAAAATTATTATTCGAAATGAGTCTTGGGGTGAATCTATGCAGTGACGCATTGTGGGTTTTTTTTTTACATTCTCGGATGTATGGAATGATTATGAAAACACAAGATGAGTGATTATTAGCATTATACACATCATATTCATTTCGATCCATTCCTTTTTTTTAAAATACATTGTGCAGTCTGACTACACAATTTTCATGCAAACCTAGCACAGTTAATGCTGGCCATAAACTTGCTGAACATTACATCAATTTCACTTGTGCAAGTTTTACTGAAGAACGGGAGGTAGGACACAGCACATTTACCTCCTGTTCCTCAGTTAAACAGTAAAAAAGAAAGTTAAATAAATTGATGGACATACCCTTTAAATGACCCCTATCCATGCTTTATCCACAGTGGTTTTTTCGAGAAGGCTATATCTGTCATAGGAAAAATAAGAAGATGGGGCCCCAGTTGTCTCCCAGCCCCCCCTGTGGTTGCTCCCCCTGTTTCCCTGGTAATTTCGCCCTTGGTCCATACTAAGGAGACATGACCAGACTGGCTCTACAATAGAGGGCTGGTACAGGGGATCTGCAGCAAACACAGGGATGAAAACCTAGCAGTTTAGGTCCTTACCTTGGGTACTATTAGGGGAGGGGGTAATTCATGGGTTGGGGTTGGAGGAGAGTATTGTTCTCCTTTAAGATCATAGTTTTCTAAATGTTTTGGGAATAAGTTATATGAGCACTCAAATGTATATTATTTGATTAGACTAGAATAGATTTCCTGATAAGTCCCTTTATATTCGCCGTGTGGCCATCCTTAGTGTTTTGATGTTTTGATGGCTGCATTACTGAGGACATTACTGCAATCTTCTCTCTTACAGTATTGTTTCCTTTTGAAAATAACAATGAAGTTTCTTTTGGATATTATTCTGCAGATTACAACAATAAGTGACTCCATGCATCTAGACCCCACAATATTTCTCAGTTTTGAATTTACCAATTTATACAGGAAGAGGTGAAGTGGTTGTTCTTAGAAGCAAAGACACGATACCCATTCAGTAAGCAATGCAGTGGCTGTTGTGCGAGAGAGCATAGCAACAAATCCGAAAGTTTCATTCGCTAACCGTCAGTACAAGATGGATTTTTTAGATGTATAAAACGTGTGAATAAACCCTGGTGACATTAGTCTTAGGAGAATTAAACTAGATGTCAAAACAAGCTGAATGTATGGGCTCTGCTGTCTAGGCTACTGAACATTTTTTAGAACTTTGATGGGCTTCTGGTGCCCCCAATGACTTTAAATTGATCAGTTTCTAATTAAAGTTTTATAGTTTTATTGGTTAGAAATGAGTTCCTGTCTTGTGAGGCCTTCGTGATATAGAATGGCTTCCATTCATTTTCTGGTTTAAGTTTAGATTTACTTACCTACTTTTTCTTTGGCGCTCCTTTCTCACTTCCTCACTTCCGGCCAATGAGAAGACACTCTTCTTTCAAAGCCCGTCTCCTCATTGGCTGACACACTTCACAGTCGGAGCACTGAAGGAAACTTTAGGTGAGTAAATTTAGAGTTAGAAAGTGAACCCAGGGGTGAGGACAGTGCGGTTTAAAATAAAAGTGTATAGTAAAGAGCAACCAAAAACTCAGGCAACCCCACAGGTATTGCTATAAACAAACATGCATTTATTGTGCACACGACATGTTTCGGGCAGTCTAGGTACTTTCTCAAGTGTGAACACATAATTACTAAACCACCTTTTATATCATCAGGGTGTGGTTCCAATAAGGTCACTACCCCAATCAATGACGTCAACCTTTTTAACCAAGCATGATAAAAGTGATGAAAACACCCCAAAGTTATAAACATTACGTAAATGTAGTGTCAAACTAATACAGACCATAATAACTCATGGTGTATATCCTAAAATAACATTATTCACGAAAGTGCAATATATGTGCAAATACTAAACATTTTCTAGTACAATTAATGTACTATTCCACTTGTCCAAATGTATTTCCAGTGTTAATAATAAAAACATAAAGTGCTGTGCTCCCATATATTATATATGTCCCATCCTTCACATAAAGTGATCGTAATGTCAAAACACGAACCAAAGGTTCAATATAAAAGGCCCCATAATCATAATTGGATACAAAAAGATGTGAAATATCCATGCACATCTGAAGTAGTCGATGTTGTCCCTATTGTCTAGTGATTACAATCCAATGTCCAAACAGTGTGAAAAATATATACATGATATTGTAAACAAATTACCCATATATATACAGTATAACAACATAATATACTTTATTGGATCCTTGGATCACTATTGTGCAGGCAACTACTCCGCATCAAGTCTACCCTCATGAAAAGTACTGCCATATCTAGACCTACTATAACTCACTTTGAGGTTACAACTATACCTCAACTGGCAGTTTTCTTTCTAATAGGCTCACAAAGCAGCTATCTGAAAAGACATATCAATAATGATTGTATTAATACAAAGGTGTCCTATTGCAGGTAGGGAAACATAGCATCATAAGAAACAATGTTGCTATACACTTCCTAGCCTCATATAAAGCATTTAAGCGACCGTGCTTCGCTGATCCCATATGGTGTCAGTGTATTTAAATATCGTATCCAAAAGCATTATCTTTGGAGCAACATCTTAGTTATGTTGCCCCCACGTGTTGGTGTATACATCTTTTCCAGCACTACCCATCTTAACTGACAATGTGTGTGTCTGTTTTCATTGAAATGTCTCGATACTGGAGTATCGTATCTCGTTTGCGGTTTGTAATTTTTAATATCCCATTTATGCTCTTTTATTCGTACTTTAATCTCTCTTTGTGTCTGTCCCACATAGCATTTACCGCATGGACATTTCAACATGTATACCACTTGTTTGGTTACACATGTGGCAAATGTTTTCAATTGTATAGGTGTACCTTTAAGAAGATGTGAGATCGCATTACCTTTAATGATGGATGAGCAACAGTTGCAACCCAAACATGGGAAAGTACCCTTCCTTTCACTCATTGCTCCCTTTGTTCTACCAATGTCAGCGGGCACAGTTGATCATGTATAGTATTGCCCCTTTTATAACTAAACAAAGGGATCTGTTTAAACAGATACCCTATTTCGTTGTCATTCTGTACTATTAGCCTAAACTTCCTCACTATTTTTTTAATGTTATGGCTCTGTGTACCATACTGAGATACTAATGGTAATCTTTCAACTTGCTTTTCATAGTTGTATTTCAATAATGCCTGTCTAGGTATCCTTCGTACCTCTTTTTGTGCTTTCCTTAGATCTTGTATATTACATCCTCTCTCCATCATTTTATTTGTGATCTTTGAAGCACTCCTTACATTTAGCTGTTCATCAGATGATATACGTCTAGCTCTTCTACTGTATATTGCCCTTTCGGTATGGCCTTAAATAGGTGTGGATTGTGAGAGCTATCTGTATATAAGATATTGTTTCTGTCAGTGAGTTTATTATGGAGAGCCGTGTATAACTTGTTTTCATTAAGCTTATATTTACATCCAAAAAATGTATGTTTGTGGTAGACAACTCATGTGTAAACTTAATAGTTGGATGGGCTTGGTTTGCTTCATCCACCATGGACAGAAATTGCGTTTCAGTTCCTTGCCATAATACCAATATATCGTCCACAAAATGTACGTATGTCACAATCATATGTGCATACTTAGACTGCAAAACCTCGTTTCTATGTTGAGCATAAAAATGTTGGCATAGGCAGGGGTCACCAGGGACCCCATTGAGGTCCCTTGTCTCTGCCAATAAAAATCCTTGTTGAATTTAAAATAGTTTTTTTTAAGCACCATGGTTAGACAGTCAATGAGGAAGAAGATTTTTTGTTGTGGCATATTTGTTGTTAATAATGCTTCTTCCACATACCGTATGCCCTCATCTTGTGGAATTGTGGTATACAAACTCTGTACATCTATACTGGTTAATAAAACCGGTTTGTTTGGCAGTATAGTCCCCTCTAGGATTTGTAAAAGGTGTGTACTATCCTTTACACACCTAGGGATCTTAGATACTAGTGATTGTAGATATCCACCTACATATTTCGATAATGGCTTCAATATGGAGCCTATCCATGAAACTATCGGTTGTCCAGGGGGGTTCTGTAAGGATTTATGCACTTTAGGAAGTAGGTACAATACTGGTCTACGTGAATGTAACGCTAGTAAGGCTTCCTGTTCCTCCCTAGATATAATAGCATTTGCATATGCTTCCTCTAAGAACAAAGTGATTTCTTTTTTAAGGTCTAGGGTGGGGTCAGCACTTACTGTTCATAATGTCCAGGTATATCCAGCTGTCTCTGACTCATTCACATAATCCTGTTTAGGCCCTCACCCTGGTGAGTGAAGTTGTCCTTTAAAGTAAAAAACTGGTGATTTGTAGAGATTGCCGAAACTACATAGTTTCGTTCTGTTTTCGGATTCCCGGATCTCAGGAAAATCCTTAAAGGGCATGTCCACCCCTAAAACTATAATCCCCCCAACTACTGGCCCCACCATGTAGTGTAGTTTAATCCTTACCTCACATCCCAGCTCCATAGGGTTCGCCTGTAGTCCCCCCCCAAAGTCCCAAAAACTGCCCACCAGGAGGCTAGCAGAGTCCATATAGGGCTCTGCCTGCTACCTTGCCTCCGGTAGATATTTGCCATGCGTACTGCAGCCCTTCTCCCCCCTCCCCCTCCCTCCCTCTCCCTCCCGTTCTACTATCCCTCCCCCTAGCAGAAATCCCCCATAATATGCTGCTCCCCCATGTCCCCCAGCCCCAACCGCATATTTTTTTTCAAAAAGCTCCCCAAACTCTTACTTACCTCTCCACTTTCCTCCGCTGCACTGAATGACCGGCAGCCGCGTCCGTGATTGGCTGCCGCTCAGCCAATCACAGACGCAACTGCCGGTCCCCCCCCTCTGCTTGCATTTTCTTGCAAGCAGAGGGCCGGGAGCGCGGCGAAGGAAAGAGGGGAGGTAAGTAAGAGTTTGGGGGGCTTTCTGAAAATAAAAATTACGCGGTTGGGGCTGGGAGACATGGGGGAACAGCATATTAAAAAGTACATTTAAGGGTGGACATACCCTTTAAGATCCGAAAATGAAAACATTTTCGAAGATTTTTGAATGTACAGAGCTATTTTCGATAATTTCAAAAGTAGCTTTGAACGTTCGAAAATCCTTGAAAAAATACGATTGGGGACCACTTTCGAGTTTACGATCGTATTTTCGAAGATTTTCGAATGTTCGAGGCTATTTTAGAAAATTATCAAAAAATAGCCTTGACTGATTTGCGAAAATTCAAAGCTATTTTCAAAAATTATGGAAAATAGCTCCATACATTTGAAAATCTTTGAAAATTCCGACACGGAACCGGTTCTGTGTCGGACCTAGATCCCTTCTCTAGTGACTTGTCAGTTATCTGCCTGTAACATTAACTGCTATTTTCCCCTGTTTACATGCATTTGTAACCAGATATTTAATGATAAGTTCTGTTGTTTTATGGCAAAGGTACCCAGAGGTGGAGACTTAGCATTTTAGGTCCTCACCCTAAGTACTTTGCAGGAATGGATCAGGGAAATGGTAAGTATAATTGTCCTTTAAATATCTGGTTGGTTAGTAATGCAGGTAATAAAGCACAAAATATATCATTAGGTGTTGGGGGCAGGTAACTGACAATTGATCAGTTTATCGATTTAAGGGTGAATATTCACTTTAATGTTTCAGATATTTCCTGAGATTATATGTATCCCTTTGCATTTACAGCTTCTCCTGTGTGGCCTGGATGCTTGAAGCGGACTCTCTTGTTTAAAAGTATTTTGCTCAAATGAGCACATGAACTCTGGGTGTAGTACACGTTCCCAGAAGACCAAGGGAGGGATTTTTTAAGCGGACAATCCAACCAGTTCATCCATATTGGGATACGCATGACCCCAATCCAGAGATGCAACAACTGTATATGGAGTTTAACAAGACTTACTTCAATGGAATTTTACCACATGTTAACATCAGATGGAGTAAGATGAAACGGTAAGTGACACATTTTAAATATATATAGGAGCTTATTTCATAAGACATGTTTTACTAATCTATGGCAACCAATCAGATGTATTCTAACTGCAGTAGACCAGTAAAAAGGGATCATCGGATAGGCTGCTGCAAATTAATTTTCTCCCTTTATTAAATTAGCCCCATAATCTCATATTCAGATATATAAGGAATATAACTACAGAATAAAATGGTCTGATATAATAAAGATACAAACATTTCCCTGTGCTACTAATCTGCAGTAACCAATCAAATGTTATCTAACTGCATTAACCCAGTTAATAGCTAAAAAACTGATTGGTTGATGCAAATTAATAGCACAGGCAAACCATAGTACCTCTTATTGCACCAGTCTCTGAGAATCTAGAATTGAAGGCATGATGGGAAACTCTCTGGACTATTTGTGTTAATTAGATTAAAATAACGTACTTTAAACATACAATGCAGTGCATTAATGTAAATATATTTATTCAGCACAGTAAATGTTTATTCTGTATCTTTTATCTTTTATAGATGTTGTGGGACGCTTAGGTTTCTAAAATATCCCCTAATAGAAATTGCATTGAGTAATAACTTGGTGTCCAGGAAAGATAAAGTGGAAGTGAGTATCTTTTTTCTGATTTCTTTACTCTGTTACCGGTAAATGAAAAGGGAGATATTTTTTAATGAGAGTTAAAGGGCAAGTCCAGCCCTAAAATGAAAATCTGGTAAATCACTCCCCAAACCCCAAAACTGTAATTGTTAGACACCTGAAAGGCGTAAGACTAACCTGAAATGTAGCACAATCTCCTGTTGTCCATTTCTACTTTCTGGTTCTTCCAGTTAGCAACTGTCAGTCATGGATATGACATTTGACATAACAGCCAATGACTGAATGCAAATCCCCTAGCTGCCTCTTCTGAGCATGCTCAATCAAGCTCATAGCCAGTTCACTAAATTGCTGAAGTTGGAGGGAACAAATATAGCCATTAACACGCACTACCCCTTAGATTCTACAAACATAGCAAAGCTAACTAGAAAGGGAAAGTTTAAGTATAAACTTTGAATTTGGCTTGAAGGGCTGCATTTTGGAAGGGAATATGTGTGTTTGCTGCAGATTTTAAAACTCAATAATGGGAATGATGAGTTTGTAGTGAATGCTTGTTTGGGACAAAAAAAACTTTTGTGTGTACCCAGCCCAAAGTGGTGCTAATTTTGATCCAATCAATCAGAAAGCTAACATCTGATTGGTTAGGGCAAAATTAGCACCATTTTCAATGATAAGAACTTTTATTGAATCTCTCTGTATCTTTTTGATGATTGGTCAAAAAATATTTTTTGACTGTAGTTACCCTTTAAGTATGGCTGCCACAGAAATGGATAAGTAGATCAGTAGGTGTGTGTACCTGTGTCGGGTTGGGGGTTAAAAAAACAAACTTTTTTGAAAAAGAAGAAGAAGAAATAGAAAGAACAGTAATTTGTCTTTTTCAAGCCAAATTAATGATTCCAGAGGACAAGGTAGGATCTCATAATATGTTTTAAAGGAGCCTTTCTAAAAAATGTCATTATGACAGTGAAGTTTAAGCTTTTAGAAATTGATTGGAGTAGCTGTATATTTGTTGGGTTTATTTTCATAAACAATGTGTAAGAGACAATATGTAATTCAATGGCTTTATTGTACGTTGCAGACTCTCCTCCATGAGATGATCCACCTTTATCTTAATATAATTGGTAAAGACGACAACCATGGGCCGAATTTCCAAGGGATGATAAATCTCATGAACAATGTGTGGGGAACAAACGTTACGGTAGGAGCTTTACTATAATCCATTGTGTTAAAGGGTATCTCCACTGAGGAAAAAGCATTTTTTTTTTTTGGTTTATTTTAAAGTACACCATCCCCCAAACCTCCCCCTACCTTTTTTTCCCCAGAATTCCCTTTCGTTTGATGGCAGCAGCATGGGAAAGCTGTGCAGGTTCCTGGGGGTGTGTCTTCCCCTGTCACTCAATGTGCATCATCATGGTAGCAGACACACCCACTTGGCTGCAGTAAGAAATCCTTTCCTCCCTGACTCTCTAAGTTCATTTTTCCAGCTGATTATGCAGAGAGAGGCAGGGGAGGAAAAGTTAAACCCTCTTCCCACACTACTGTAACAAATACAGGGGAACTTGTGTTGTTTTTAATAAAGATTTGTTTGTGTCTAACTCTAAGATTGATTTCATAGGGGATGCTGGGAATATGAGGCAATCTGGTATGGGAGGGAGCGGGAGAGAGAAAAAGGTAGTACCTGATAACTCCTCCATTAATTAGTGAGGTCAGCAAGCTGCTGTGATGGTCATGTGATTATTCCTCCATTTAGCAGTGAAAGTGAACTCAGTAGCTTGGAGAGCTGTGATGGTCACGTGATTATTCCTCCATTTAGCAGTGAAGTGTGTGTGTGTGTGTGTGTGCGCGCGTGCGTCGGACATTTTACATGCAGGCAGTCAATGAAAGTGGGCGGACCTGCACCATCCACAGCGTTCTGGGACAAACTCATTAGATTTCTTCTAAACTACTGCTCAAAGACACAGGATACTGCAGGTACATATCCACCATCCACATATCTATCCTTACAACCCAGGTGACTTTTAGCAGTGGAGATACCCTTTAAATAAAACATATAGTAATACCCATAAGAAAGGAATTCAGTGAGGATGATATTCTGTAGATTTATATAGTTACTATATGGAAAGCTTTAACTCTTTCATTTCATCTAATAATCATTAGATCCGCAAAGAAACTAGTGCAGAAGAAAGAACTGCAATTTATTCCCATGCATGGAGATGCACTGGTCCATGTAGGAGACTGGTGGAGAGGATAATAAACTGCCCACCGCGCGATGAATTACAATGGGTCCAGGAGCACAAAGAGAACTGCGGTGGGACATTTGTGATAGGGTTAATGGGTTAGCCTGGTATCATATTAGATACGGAATGGGTTAATGGGTTAGCCTGGTGCCATATGAATTGGAATGGTTTAATGGGTTAGCCTGGTATCATATTAGAATATGGAATGGGTTAATGGGTTAGCCTGGTATCATTTAGATTGGAATGGGTTAATGGTTAGCCTGTATCATATTAGATATGGTTTAATGGTTAGCTGTATCATATAATATGGAATGTTATGGTTAGCCGGGGTGGTCCTGTATCATATTAGATATGGAATGTGTAATGGGTTAGCCTGGTATCATATTAGATATTGAATGGTTAAATGGGTTGCCTGGTATCATATTAGATATGGAATGGGTTAGGTTAGCCTGTTATCATATTGATATGGAATGGGTTTAATGGGTTAGCCTGGTTCATATTATATATGGAATGGGGTAATTGGTTAGCCTGGTATCAATTAGATATGGAATGGGTTAATGGGTTAGCCTGGTATCATATTAGATATGGAATGGTTAATGGGTTACCTGGTATCATATTAGATATGGAATGGTTAATGGGTTAGGCCTGGTATCATATTGATATGAATGGGTAATGGGTTAGCCTGGTATCATATTAGATAGGAATGGGTTAATGGGTTAGCCTGGTATCATATTAGATATGGAATGGGTTAATGGGTTAGCCTGGTATCTATTAGATATGGAATGGGTTAATGGGTTAGCCTGGTATCATATTAGATATGGAATGGTTTAATGGGTTAGCCTGGTATCATATTAGATATGGAATGGGTTATGGTTAGCCTGGTATCATATTATATTGAATGGGTTAATGGGTTAGCCTGGTATCATATTAGATATGGAAGGGTTAATGGGTTAGCCTGGTATCATATTAGATATGAATGGGTTAATGGTTTTAGCCTGGTATCATATTAGATATGGAATGGGTTAATGGGTTAGCCTGGTATCATATTAGATATGGAATGGGTTAATGGGTTAGCCTGGTATCATATTAGATATGGATTGGTTATGGTTAGCCTGGTATCATATTAGATATGGAATGGGTTAAATGGGTTAGCCTGTATCAATTAGATATGGAATGGTTAATGGGTTCGCCTGGTATCATATTAGATATGGAATGGGTTAATGGGTTAGCCTGGTATCATATTAGATATGGAATGGGTTAATGGGTTAGCCTGGTATCATATTAGATATGGAATGGGTTAATGGGTTAGCCTGGTATCATATTAGATATGAATGGGTTAATGGGTTAGCCTGGTATCATATTAGATATGGAATGGGTTATGGGTAGCCTGTATCAATAGTATGGAATGGTTATGGTTAGCTGGTATCAATTGATATGGAATGGGTTAATGGGGTTAGCCTGGTATCATATTAGATATTGGAATGGGTTAATGGGTTAGCCTGGTATCATATTAGATATGAATGGGTTAATGGTTAGCCTGGTATCATCTTAGATATGGAATGGGTTAATGGGTTAGCCTGGTATCATATTAGAATTGGAATGGTTAATGGGTTAGCCTGGTATCATATTAGATATGGAATGGGTTAATGGGTTAGCCTGGTATCATATTAGATATGGAATGGGTTAATGGGTTAGCCTGGTATCATATTAGATATGGAATGGGTTAGCCTGGTATCATATTAGATATGGAATGGGTTAATGGGTTAGCCTGGTATCATATTAGATATGGAATGGGTTAATGGGTTAGCCTGGTATCATATTAATATGGAATGGGTTAATGGGTTAGCCTGGTATCATATTAGATATGGAATGGGTTATGGGTTAGCCTGGTATCATATTAATATGGAATGGTTAATGGGTTGCCTGGTACATATAATATGGAATGGGTTAATGGGTTAGCCTGGTCATCATTAGATATGGAAGGGGTTAATGGGTTAGCCTGGTATCATATTAGATATGGAATGGGTTAATGGGTTTAGCCTGGTATCATATTAGATGATGGTTTATTGGGTTTCCTGTATCATTAATATGGAGGTTATGGGTTAGCCTGGTATATATAGATATGGAATGGGTTAATGGTTGCCTGGTATCTATTAGATTGAATGGGTTAATGGGTTAGCCTGGTATCATATTAGATATGGGAATGGGTTTATGGTTAGCCTGGTATCATATTAGATTGGAATGGTTAATGGGTTAGCCTGGTATCATATTAGATATGGAATGGGTTAATGGGTTAGCCTGGTATCATATTAGATATGGAATGGGTTTAATGGGTTAGCCTGGTATCATATTAGATATGGAATGGGTTAATGGGTTAGCCTGGTATCATATTAGATATGATGGGTTAATGGGTTAGCCGGTATCATATTAGATATGGAATGGTTAATGGTTACCTGGTATCATATTAGAATGGATGGTTAATGGGTTAGCCTGGTATCTATTAGATATGGAATGGGTTAATGGGTTAGCCTGGTATCATATTAGATATGGAGGGGTTAATGGTTAGCCTGGTATCATATTATATATGGAATGTTAATGGGTTAGCCTGGTATCATATTAGATATGGAATGTTTAATGGGTTAGCCTGGTATCATATTAGATAGTGAATGGTTAATGGGTTAGCCTGGTATCATATTGATATGGATGGGTTAATGGGTTAGCCTGGATCATATTAGATGGAATGGGTTAATGGTGTTACCTGTTATCATATTGATATGGAATGGGATATGGGTTAGCCTGGTATCATATTAGATATGGAATGTTAATGGGTTAGCCTGGTATCAATTAGATATGAATGGGTTATTGTTTAGCCTGGTATCATATTAATATTGGAATGGTTTAATGGGTTTAGCCTGTATCATTTTAGATATGGAATGGTTAATGGGTTAGCCCTGGTATTCATATTAGATATGGAATGGGTTAATGGGTTAGCCTGGTATCATATTAGATATGGAATGGGTTAATGGGAGAAGCGGCGGACAAGTATAATTGGGGATTGGGTGGGTCCGTCTTAATTAAACCTCAACAAGTATGTTGCTGATTGTTCTAATGGTTCCTACACACGTGTGATCATGGGGCCAACCTGTGATGCATGATGTGTAATGATGGCGCTTGGATCGGTCGGGCTTGGTTGATGATCTGACCTGGCGGATCACCAACTAGGCCCAACTAAACGGCCGTTGGAACATATTGGACTAGGTCCATAGTTGTTGATGTTTAATGAAGACAAGTTATTAAGTTCCAAGTTGGTCCAGGGATTAGTCCGACCTTTACTTGGAGTCAGGAAGGATTTTTTTCCCCTTCTGGAGCAAATTATCCCTGGCTTTAGATTAGGTTTTTTCTCCTTCCTATGGACCAGCTCTGGGATAAGGTAAAATGTGGGGCTTTGTTTTGTTAGAATATGTATAACCCCTGCATTTGGCTGTATTCAGAGTGAGGACCTACTGAAGACTACAATGTCCTCTCCCCAGGTAGTACCAAATGTAGTTTGAATACTTACCTCTCAGCGGCAAGTGCCACTCTGTCTCGGGCCAGTCTGACCCTACCCCCACCCTAAATGGCCAGCCCAGGGGAGGGGGCATTAGGAGCGGCATTAGGAGCTAGTAGGTAGGTACACAGGACACCTTCTGTACTAGAGTTATATTTAGGTTTTATTTAAAATTAAAAATGTTTTATGCTTGTGAAGGTTCTCATTCATCCAGGTCATGGTATATCTGTTGTATTCAATTAGATCAACTGGACTTGAAATGTAGTTCTTGAAGACGTTTCGCTAGTCATCCGACTGGCTTTCTCAATTCAGAATGACTTGTACAAGATCTTTGGCAATTATGTACCCTGGAAAATCCCAATTAGCATATCACAGCCAGGTGTTAAGGGTGTGATTAGATAGGGCTAAGAGGTGTTATAGGAACGCCCAGAGTAAGGTGTTAAAAACAGCATGTACATGGCAGACAGTTGGTGTCGAACCCCCCACCTCTATTTAGGCTTGGTTTCTTTATTTTTTATGTGAAAATAAGAAAACAAGCCTAAATAGAGGTGGGGGGGTTCGACACCAACTGTCTGCCATGTACAATGCTGTTTTAACACCTTACTCTGGGCGTTCCTATAACACTCTTAGCCACTATCTAATCACACCCTTAACACCTGGCTGTGATATGCTAATTGGGATTTTCCAGGGTACATAATCCACAGATTCCTGTACAAGTCATTCGAATTGAGAAAGCCAGTCGGATGACTAGCGAAACGTCTTCAAGAACTACATTTCAAGTCCAGTTGATCTAATTGAATACAACAGATAAAAATGTTTTAGTTCATCCAGGGATTAGTCTGATTGCCACATGGAGTCAGTAAGGAATTTTTCCCCATCTGCCCTTGTCTCAAATGGGCTTTTCGCCTTCCTCTGGATCAACTCTGGGATTGTATTATTAGAGTTAAATAAAATATTTCATATTATACATTGGTGTCTGTACGTTATTCTCATTCTCCTCCTGGCTTTATATTTCACTTTTTAATATAAGGATCTGACTCTGATTGGATAGGGGTTAATTCCCTTTATTAATTTATATTAACATATATACATTGGGTCTCTACACATTATAAAGGTACAGGGGATACAAATAAGGGGATATGCGTAATTATACAGATAAAAACAAGGTAATAAAAACAATTAGAAAGGAAAAGTTTGAGTATAACGTTTGAATTTGGTTTGAAAGGTAACACGCCATAGTTACACAAAGCCATTGTAAGACTTTTATTTCAAAATGGTGTGTTGTGTCTGAGAGTGCTAAGGTGCCCAAACATTTATAAGACTTACCTGTGATGTTCTTGCGACTTTCTATCCAGATAGACCACCCTGTCTTATTACTTTGTGACACCTCGTTAGGGTATTATTATAATCCGCTAGAAATGACATGGGAACAAACGCATGGAAACGCCTGATGTTCCGTCCTATGGAATGTCGAACTGATGTAGCATCAGGCAGGTATATGGCCAGCATTAGATAACCCTAAGATCAGGTGCATTTCATTAAGAACTTTGGTTACAAACCTCAGTATATTAGCGTTTGAAGGTTCTACTTATTAAAGTCAATGAGAAAAATATCTCTGCTGATTATTCCTAAATACTTCCATGGATTCCATAGCTGGAAGACATCACACTTCTTTACATCTATCTGTAATTAGGGGCCATATTTCTAAAGCGGTATCACTAAATAGCGAGACTGTGCCTATAAAGATTTTAAATTTTACGACCACAGTCTTACAATTATAATATGTTTGTAGGGGAGGCTGGAGGTTGTAGTTTTTAAACCATCTGGAGATTAACTGGTTATCTTCCCTGTTATAGATCGACAAGATAAGAGATGCAGATAAAGATTTAAAATGAGCTGATACCAGGGCGGATTAGTTGGGGACAGTAGAGGCCCATGGGTAGGTAGACATTGGGGACAGTAGAAGCCTATGGGTAGGTAGACATTGGGGACAGTAGAGGCCCATGGGTAGGTAGACATTGGGGACAGTAGAGGCCCATGGTAGGTAGACATTGGGGACAGTAAAGGCACACGGGTAGGTAGACATTGTGGACAGTAGAAGCCCATGGGTAGGTAGAAGTTGGGGACAGTAGAGGCCATGGGTAGGTAGACATTGGGGACAGTGAAGCCCATGGGTAGGTGTAAGTGGGGACAGTAGAGACCCATGGGTAGGTAGACATTGGGGACAGTAGAGGCCCATGGATAGGTAGACATTGGGGACAGTAGAAGCCCATGGGTAGGTATAAGTTGGGGACAGTAGAGACCCATGGGTAGGTAGAAGTTGGGGACAGTAGAGGCCCATGGGTAGGTAGACATTGGGACAGTAGAAGCCCATGGTAGGTATAAGTTGGGGACAGTAGAGACCCATGGGTAGGTAGACATTGGGGACAGTAGAGGCCCATGGATAGGTAGACATTGGGGACAGTAGAGGCCATGGGTAGGTAGACATTGGGACAGTAGAAGCCATGGGTTTTAAGTTTTAAGGGTATCTCCCACTGGCAGGCACATAGAATACAGAGTACGTTGTACTAGCAAGAACAGAAAGTAGGAGTACATGACAGAAAAATAGATTAGAATATAACATTAAAATGATAATGTTAAAGATTATTAATTTATCCATGTTATCATTGTATAGAAACTGTATTGGCTACATGCATTAGGCAATGACTGTGTAGACGTGGCATGCATATGGAATGTATATGTACAAGCTTGGACCTCTGGGATCTCTAGTCACAAAGGGATAACATATGTTTCTTGTTAAAGTTGTGTAAGGTAACATATGGCCATATAAGGTTACATGTCTAAAAGTAAAAAGGGACTGCCAAGTTCTTTCCTATAGGATGGGCTAGTGACTTATGGTCAAGATGTGATATAGAAAAGGGTCCGTATAAGCTTTCTTTGTCACTCCCATCAGTTGAGTGGAACAACACATGTGTTATATGCATATGAAATAATCTCTATTATCGACTTCAAGACTGGTGTGGCTCTACTTTTAATTTCCCTAACAGTTTTGGTTTAGAATGCGGGCACTCAAGATGCAAACCTACCTGTCCAGATGGGGTCAACTTTCAAAGGGAGGACAAAATCAAGGGCCCGGTGAGTTGTTTCTTACCCATATTTGTCCCTTTTTGGAAATTGATCGCAGGACCAGGTATGTTCTGTTGACGAGTAACTTTCCCTCAGTCTTGATTGTTGATATGTATTGACCTTAGCTTTCTTTTAATCTTTGTACTAATGTTATTCTAAGCCTGATCTGTGCCATATGTTTTGTGCATTGTATGTTAGCATGGATTTAGTTCTAGAGTAAAACCCCTATTTAATGTTTGGAGGAAAGCAGCACAACTTTATTTAGGTTTTAGTTTTATGAGTCTTTGGAATTTGAAAAGGACAGGGATAGTTTTTATAAGCCTGAAGCAGATTCAGGACAGGAAAGTTAATGAGCTTTTTCAATTTTCCAAAGAACAGGATGGGATAATTTAAGGGCAGTAACTCATTAGGAGTTTGTTAACCATGAAAATCCTGGTTTGAAAGTTTGTGTGAATGTTGTCTGCTCAATTATTTGTACTACTAACATTTTTCATTATTGTTCTGACTTGATGTTGTTTTGTATTGTACTGAGTTGTGTTTTATCTTTGATATTTTTGACGAACTGTTTTATTCTAGCTTCTGTGAATTGAATAATTTTAAGTTTATCTTATAGGTTGCCTACATATTAATGATTAATTAATGATTTAACATATTTGCAACTTGAATTGTTTATATGAAATTATTTCTTCACTTTTAAAATTGTTTCAAATGCTCTTTTCTCTGTATCTACTTAGAAAATCAAAGCTAGAGAGTTTCAGAGAGAGATGCTTAGTTTGTGTTTGTAATTGGTTCTCCAACTATGAGTTATGCAATAATACAGAGTTGTATTGTTTTGAAAACTTAGTAACTATTGTAGTAGTTCCTGACGAGGAACTTTACCTTTTGATTGAAAGGTCAAAAGAAGTCTGACACTGAAATAGTGATCAGAGCATAGAGTTTGTGTCCGGTTGAAATGACACCGGTTGTTTGGTAACCAATGGGTTAATCCTGATTGGTACATTTTGACTAAGTTCATTGAAATATTTGTGAGGTGTAAGACCTCAAATTAGGTATCTATTAATAAGAATAGTGGAAGAATGACAATTATAAAGTATATGCATCAACTCTTTGTGGAAAAAAGTAGATATGGGTTAAGTTAGCAGTGTAAAATTATAATATTTCTGATGAAGGTATTTGATTTATCTGTGGGTTCTATTTTCATTTACCCCTGGATTTGACAGGATTAGAAATAAATTATCGCTTTTGAGTGGAAATGTAGTAACAAATCAAAGATAGTTGAATAGTGTGGTAGGATACAAGAGTTATTCTCAGATGAGTTCCAGATGTTGGTATGTTTGATTTATAGAGAGAAAGAGTAAATTATTAGTGCCAGCAAAGCAGCTGATCTGTTTCTTTAACTAAGTGCCCTTGGTTTTACAAGTGGATATAGATGGTTCTGTAGTATAATTTTAGAATGGGATGTAAATGGTTTTAGATGGAATCTGTGTTGTTAATGTAGGAGTTGGAAAATGTATATGAAAATGAAAGGTTTACAGAAAGTAATGTGTATCTGATTTATACAGAAGGAGAAATGTGAAAAGAAAGAGTCAGAATTAGGAATAAGGAAAGTTTGAAAAGAATCCAAGTAGAAAGAAAAGTATGTTGAATATAGAAAGTAGAAGATTTGTGTGGAGATAGATTATGTGGAGGGGGTGTTCTTTCCCTCTTTCCCTCCTCCCTCTTTTCTCTCATAGGGAGTAAAAAGTTTATTCTAGGTTTGGTTTGTGGTTAGACTGTAATATGCAGAATATGCAATTTAACACCTTTATTATGTTGGTTTCATTTTGTTACAGGTAAAGTTCCTGTTTTCTAGATAAACAAATTTAAAGAGTTAATAAGAGAATAAGATACTTTTTCTTTTTGTAATTTATAAGGTACCTGGGTTAAGTGATCACAATTTAAGAACGTTGCTTTTGTATGCATACTGAAAAATCACGTGATATTAAATGAGCTCAATTTCTATATAAAAATAAGATCAATTGTTTGCAAACAATAACAATTTGAAATAATTTGAAATAGAATTTAAGATGGTTTATTAGATGAAAGCATAAAAATTGCACAGGTGCTGGGATGGGTTTGTTGGTGATATTCTAAAATATAAAATATTACGGGTATTAATACATATAGTTTTTGTTGATATAGGGTTCCTTACTGATTGCCATCCAGTCCGAAAGAATTTTATTTGCCTTCCTCTAGATCAACTGTTAGGTAGGGATCATGAGTAGGCTAAGAATGTTGGACTAGATGGATGTATGTCTTTATACAACCTCCAATACTATGTTATTATGTAACTGGTATACAGACATTAAAGGTATGGTATAAAGGTTGGACTAGATGGATGTATGTCTTTATACAACCTCCAATTCTATGTTACTATATAACTGTTATACAGACATTATGGGTGGGGTATAAAGGTTGGACTAGATGGACGTATGTCTTTATACAACCTCCAATACTATGTTACTATGTTACGTTACAGCACACGGATGTTCTTCATTTGAAAAATATTTAATGTTTTTATTGGGTTAGGTTGTTTTGTTTTCAGGTTTATACAAGATTGGAAAACTGGTATTATCTATACTGTTTCTCAATAATACTAATTGTTGATATCAAGGATAAGATGTGAATGCAATTCATTGAGTGTGAATGGATATTAACAGTCTTGTAGTGTTTTAAGATCATATATGTTATTTCTCAGATGCAATCATCAGCAGTCTAAATTCTCTTTAATTGAAAACAGCTGTGTGCGCAGATATATTTTCTGTGTGCAGAGGTCTGCAGAGTTGTGTGTGTGTATAGACAAGTAGGAAACACTACTGACAGCTGAAGATTTTTCTATGACCCTTATACAATTTTGACCCTTATAAAAAAACATCTGTTATTGTTTTAAACCCAGAATAAGACAACCTTATTCTTTAGTAATTAAAAAGCTTTAAAAGTTAAAATTATAGAATATGTGTCAAATAAGGTTACCTTTAGAGTCTGACTCATAGTAGAAATAGATGAATTGGAAATGTGTACTATTTTGTTTTAAAGGTAAATATAGCCTTTTAATTACTCACTCATGGTATTTGTTTGAAAAAGAAGAAAAATATTAGCCAAGTAGATTTTGGGAAGTTTTAGAAACTGGTAGGTTGAAAATAAAACTGCCAACAAGGCACTAAGTAGAATGAATGTTGCATATTTGCTATTGAGTCAACAAAATATGATAGTGTACTTCTTTTAGAAAACCAATTATTTTCTTTAGAAAAAAAAAAAAAAAGTTAAAAAGAATGCAAATTCCTTGTGATAGTTCTTTCCTAGGAATGTTCATCCAAGGAAGGTTTAGCTATCGCTGGGGTTATTTGAGGTGACAAAGTAGGGTGGTCTAGTTTAGTTTTAAAGGGTCAGGGTAATTTATGTTAAGGGTCACACCTATTCGGAAAATAGATAAATAGTCAATAAAGAAGTGGATGTCACAGCTATTCTGTAGCTAAGGAATTTGTGTAGTTGAGGAATACTGTACCTGAATTCCTGAGTAACTCAGAAGTTACAGTGTTTAGTTCTTGATATAGAATGATAGTTCTTTCATTTGAAATTTAATATACATCACATAAAAATATAAGAAAAATGTGGATTGTGGATCTGTAAATTAAGGGGGACAAGCACATAGTCTCTTTTCTTTTGACAAATGAGAAAAGATTAGTATGTATTGAAAAATTTCCTGGGTCTATAGAAGATATTTTCATATATTTTAATTTTTAATAATGACCTTAAAAGAAAAGTGTGTTAAAAGTTTATAAGAACCTAACAAGATCAATTTTACTTGAATGTAAATCATTTGTGGTATACAGTTATTATGTTGGAGATGGATAATTGTGTAATTGTTCACTTTTTATGTATCAAGATTGTTTGAGTAGAAAAACATAAGATTTATTAAAGGAGAACTAAACCTAATTTTTATACTCCAGAATCTGAAAGCCACCCCCCTAAAGACATCAATAAGCTATAAAATACCACTTCATTTAATTGTATTTAATTAAATGTAGGCCTGTTAAGAACTGGATGAAGTATCCAGTTGGATGAAGGACTGAGCATGTGCAGAACATAATGGTTATTGACCAAACTGTGTGATAATAGAATGCTGTGAACTAAAGCAAAACCACATGTTATTTGGGTAGATTTCCAGCGCCAATATCAAAATGAGAGGTAAGACACGGACTACTGGTTTTTATATAAAGGTGTTCTGCCTTCTGGTTCTGTGTTGTTCTGTAGCTTTAATTGTCCTTTAAGATATCATTGTATTGTATTGTTATCATTCGATATGCCTATGTACTGTAGGATTCTTCTCTAGTGAGTTGGATTTAGTATATGCAAGTAATATATTCTGTGTCTGGGAGGGAATTACATGTTGATGGCAATATAACTTCACAGCCTATAGAATTTCCAGGGAGCCTTGTGAGCATGTGCACCTATTGGCTACACCCCCCGTTGCTACTTGTTAATTTTTGTACCTAGAAAAAGATGATGTTTCTAAATGTGGCAATATGGATGTGATGTTTTTCCTTCAAAAATGTAATAGGAAACTGCTGCAAGAACTACATTTGATTTGTATACAAATAAATTAGTAGGGGCAACAGAGTTTGTTAATATGCTCTATCTATTAGGACAATATTATCTGTAAACTTAAGTTCTTATTTAATGATAAAATTAAAATACACCATCTCCTTTATTATGTTACTATGATACATTATGTGTCCTAGATATAAAATGGAAGAAAGTTTCACTCGGATTGTACATTTTAATTGTTAAATATGTCTAAAATGGTTAAATGGTTTAATGCCTAATAAGAAGGTTCTAATATGTCTTAAATAAGGATGAGGGTACAATACCATAGTATAAGAAAAAAATACCTAAGGCATTGCTACCTTTTTAGAGGTTACATATGGATTTAAAGAATATCTATGTAGGATTGTATTAGTATGTGATTTTATGGTTATTAGGGTACAAGTAATGTTAATGATAATATAAAATTTAGAGATATACAAAATATGTATAAAATGGACTCAAATTACAGAAAGCCTAGTCTCCAATAGCAATGTCTATCAGAAAAGCACCAATTATATTGGAGAACTACCTAAGATGGGACTATATTTTCCTCATTATCTTAAAGCTATTGCATAAGATCCTGATATCATTCCCATTGCCAAGGTTATTCTTTATCAGATGCCATATGTCTGAGCAAATATCATGATCTATGACCTACTGACCTGAAATCTACAGCTCAAGTGACAAGTGTCTTTTTAGATATTTTCAACTTCTGCAACAGCTGTGAAAGTGGAAGGATGTCCAAATTGGATCTTTGCATTGTATTGGATACTATTGCTGCAAGTGCATATAGGGAAGCCACAATAATGCTTTACCTTAATTTGCACCATCTAATTCAATCTATTACCCAGCTACCCCAAACTGCCATATTGAGGAGAGAGGTTTCCTTCGGGTTTTCAAAGAAAATAGCCCAGCTACCCTATTAACCCCCTAGGATCCAGTGCTAAGGCTTGGGGTTTCTCATCAGGGTTTCCATCGGGTGAAGAGGAGTATTAAGCTGTTGCTCTATGGACAGATAACATCTTATTGCAATTGCATTCAACAACGTCAAATACTATAAATTGGACTGATTGCTGAGTATCTTTACAGGCACCTAACCATGGCATGGGTCAATTTGATTATTTAGGGAGAATTTGATAATGAGTCCATTATGTTTGATAGATGGTTTTAATTGGGATATAATTAGTTATAATGAAAAATTAAATATACATGTAAAGTGTAAATTAATATCCAATTTATTCATACCTTAGTTTATATGATGTTAATGAGAGTAATTCTACATTTATGTAGTAGATCCGATTGACACCAATATAAGTACTCTCTTTTACATTGTACCCAAAGTAAATTTTCCCTATTATTGTTTTTAAAGTAAAATCTGACATTTGTTAAGAAGGAATTATTTTTTAAATTCCAATTAGATTAAAGGCATAGTATGATTGACAGGGTAGTTTTAACTGAAAGAAATTAGTATGATTCTAATGTCTGGGTAGAGTATTAAATATAAAAATGTAATTTTGTTGTATCTTGTGTATCATTACATAGATTTATGGTATATATTTATAGTTACTTAGTAACTAAAGAGGGGAAATGTTAAAGAGTATTAATTTATCAATGTTATCATTGTATAGAAACTGTATTGGCTACATGCATTAGGCAATGACTGTGTAGACGTGGCATGAATATGGAATGTATATGTACAAGCTTGGACCTCTGGGATCTCTAGTCACAATTGGATAACATATGTTTCTTGTTAAAGTTGTGTAAGGTAACAAATGGCCATATAAGGTTACATGTCTAAAGTAAAAAGGGACTGCAAAGTCTTTTTCTATAGGACGGGCTAGTGACGTATGGTCAAGATTGTGTATAAGAAAGGGGTCCGTACAAGCTATCTTTGTCACTCACTATTCAGTTGAGTGAACAGCACTTGTGTTTAAATGCATATGCAATAAATCTCTACTATCGACTTTCAAGACTGGTGTGGCTCCACTTTAATTTCCCTAACAATAATAAACTGTAAAGAAAATTTCTCACTTTGGTTAGATGCATTCGGATTGATATCAGAAATATAATTATTTAATATGAGGTTATGAGGTTTGCTTTTTTACTCCTCTGGTTAACTTGCACAGCAAAACATCTCATGTGCTTTGTTTACCTTTCTGGAACCAGGGGAGGTAGAAAGGGCATGGTACATATGTGACGGTTCCTGGAGTTCCATCTGGCCAGCAGGCATACATATCAAAGCTTCTATTGCAATGCAGGTCTATGATAAAAATAAGGTAGACATTTTTACTTACTGGATATAGCATCCACGGAAGGCAAAGACATAAAGAGCTTTAAAAATATAAATACATGTTTTCACTGATTTCACTGATACATAGGGCCTCATTAAGGGAGGTGCGCTGGGCACTTTTCTGGAAATAAAGTTGCGTTAACTAGTTTAATATCGGTTAGCGTGACTTTAACTCTTTGTAGCGGCTGCACAATAGTAATAGTAAATATATTATATATAAATAGTAAATATACCATATAGTAAATATATTATATATAAATAGTAAATATACCATATAGTAATTATATTATATATAAATAGTAAATATACCATATAGTAAATATATTATATATCAATAGTACATATACCATATAGTAATTATATTATATATCAATAGTACATATACCATATAGTAATTATATTGTATATCAATAGTAAACATACTATATAGTAATTATATTATATATAAATAGTAAATATACCATATAGTAATTATATTATATATAAATAGTAAATATACCATATAGTAAAAATAGCATATTAAATGGTAAATATATTATAGTTATAGTATAGTATAGTTAATATACCATATAGAAATAGTAAATATAAATAGTAAATATAGCAACGTAGGGGGTAGCGTGCACCTTCAGATACTTTATAGGCCTGGGTGCTGATGTGATTCTTGAATATCCAACCTTAAAACAAATTGCAGAACACTCACAGGGCTTGTGCAGAAGTTCCACTTTCATTACATGTGTTTATTACATGTGTTGCACATGTAATAAAAGTGAAACTTCTACACAAGCCCTGTGAGTGCTTTGCAATTTGTTTTAAGGTTAGTAAATATAGCATATATAAATAGTAAATATAGCATATAGTAAATATAGCATATATATAGTTTATATAGCATATATAAATAGTTAATATACCAAATAGTAAATATAGCATATATAAATAGTAAATATACCAAATAGTAAATATAGCATATATATAGTTAATATAGCATATATAAATAGTTAATATAGCAAATAGTAAATATAGCATATATAAATAGTAATATACCAAATAGTAAACATAGCATATATGATTAGTAAATATACCAAATAGTAAACATAGCATATATAAATAGTAAATATACCAAATAGTAAACATAGCATATATAAATAGTAAATATAGCATAAATAGTAAATATACCATATAGTAAATAAAGAATATATATAAATAGTAAATATAGCATATAGAAATAGTAAATATACTAAATAATATATATAGCATATATAAACATTAAATATACCATATAATAAATATAGCATATATAAATTATAAATATAGCATAGTGTAATAAAAGTGGAACTTCTACACAAGCCCTGTGAGTGCTTTGCAATTTGTTTTAAGGTTAGTAAATATGGCATATATAAATAGTAAATATAGCATATAGTAAATATAGCATATATATAGTTAATATAGCATATAGAAATAGTAAATATACCAAATAGTAAATATAGCATATATAAATAGTAAATATACCAAATAGTAAATATAGCATATATAAATAGTAAATACCAATAGTATATAGCATTATAAATAGTAAATATACCATAGTTAAATATAGCATATATAAATAGTAAAATAACCAAATAGTGAAATAGCAATATCTAATAGTAAATATAGATAAATAAGTAAATATACCATATAGTACATATAGCATATATATAATAGTAAATATAGCATATAGAAATAGTAAAATACCATATATAAATATAGCATATATAAATAGTAAATATAGCATATAGTAAATATAGCATATATAAACGGTAAATATACAATATAGTAAATATAGTATTATGCTATATTTATTATATCGTATATACTATTTATATATTGCTATATTTACATATTTATATATGCTAATATTATTATATGGTATATTACTATTTCTATATGCTATATTTACTATTTATATATGCCATATTTACTTATAGCATATATTACAATTTATATATGCTATATTTATTATAGGTATATTTACTATTCTATATGCTATATTTACTATTATATATGCTATATTTATATATGGCTATATTACTATGTCTATATGCTATATATTACTATTTATATATATGCTATATTTACTATATGGTATATATTTACTATTTATGCTATATTTTACTATTTATATATGCTATGATTCACTATTGGTATATTTACTATGTATATATATTGCTATATTTACTATTTGGTAATATTTATATTTATATATGCTATATTTACTATTTGGTATATTTACTATATTTATAATATGCATATTTACTCTATTGGTATATTTACTATTATATAGCTATATTTACTATTTGGTATATTACTATTTCTATAGCATATTAACTATATATAGCTATATTACTATATGCTATATTTACTATGTTATATATGCCATATTACTAACCTCTAAAACAAATTGCAAAGCACATCACAGGGCTTGTGTAGAAGTTCCACTTTTATTACACTATGCTATATTTTAATTTATATATGCTATATTTATTATATGTATATTTAATGTTTATATATGCTATAATATTATTTAGTATATTTACTATTTCTATATGCTATATTTTACTATTTATATATATTCTTTATTTACTATATGGTATATTTACTATTTATGCTATATTTACTATTTATATATGCTAGTGTTACTATTTGGTATATTTACTATTTATATTATGCTATGTTTACTATTTGGTATATTTACTAATCATATATGCTATGTTTACTATTTGGTATATTTACTATTTATATATGCTATATTTACTATTTGCTATATTAACTATTTATATATGCTATATTAACTATATATATGCTATATTTACTATTTGGTATATTTACTATTTATATATGCTATATTTACTATTGGTATATTAACTATTTATATATGCATATAAAATATATATATGCTATATTTACTATATGCTATATTTACTTTTATATATGCTATATTTACTAACCTTAAAACAAATTGCAAAGCACTCACAGGGCTTGTGTAGAAGTTTCACTTTATTACATGTGCACACATGGAATAAACACATGTAATGAAGTGGAACTTCTGCACAGCCTGTGAGTGTTCTGCAATTTGTTTAAGGTTGGATATTCAAGAATCACATCAGCACCCAGGCCTATAAAGTATCTGAAGGTGACGCACCCCCACGCAAACAAAACCAAGAAAACAACAACATAATAAAAGACCATTAAAGTATGACATAAAAAACAAAAAAAAACAAAAACATAAAATAACATACAGTAAAGTACATGAAGATCAAAGATGACCAATAACAAAAATAATAATTACTAATGGATAGACAAAAAAATACAAATAACAAAAATATAAACAAAAGACGAAAATAAGACAAGGAAACAAAAAAAGACAAGGGAACGAGAAGAAAAAAGACAATGGAATGACAAAAGAAAAAACGAGAGAAGACAAAACAAAAAACAAGGATACAATATCGAAAATAACATAAGACAGAGAGAAAAAAGGTACATAGAATACGATATAAATAATAAACGAATGGAACAGATATAATAAATACAAAGGACATATAGATATATAATAAATATATGGATATATATATATAAAAACATATCGATATAGATAATATAAAACAAAAGATACAGAATAAATATATACTAAACTAAGATAGATAAACGAATAAGGAATAC
This sequence comes from Hymenochirus boettgeri, assembly GCA_019447015.1. NCBI lineage: Eukaryota > Metazoa > Chordata > Amphibia > Anura > Pipidae > Hymenochirus > Hymenochirus boettgeri. The sequence continues at coordinate 28,156,663 of CM033477.1, forward strand.
ATAAAAAAGAATACAATGAAACAAAAAAAAACAGGTAAACAATAAAAGAGAAACAAGGATACAAAAAAAAACAGCGGTAAAACAAAGATATAAAAACAACGAAGACTAGGAACTAAATAAAGAGAACATGAGACTAAAAAAAAACAACGGGAAACACAAAAAATACATGACAATACAGAGAAAAATAAATATAGTATATTTACTATATAATAATATAATTACATATGGTATATTTACTATTTAATATAATAAATTACTATGGATATTACTATTTAGATATAATAATTTATATATCGTAATTTACGATAATATATAATATAATTACTATATGGTATATACTATTTATATATAATATATTTAATATATAGTATATTACTATTTATATATAATAAAATACTAATGTATATTAATATTTATAATATAATACTATATTATTTATATTTATATAATATAATTACTTATATGGTATATTATATTATATATAATATATTTACATATGGTATATTTACTATTATTATATAATATATTACATTACTATTGTGCAGCCGCTACAAAGAGTTAAAAGTCACGCTAACCGATATTAAACTAGTTAACGCAACTTTATTTCCAGAAAAGTGCCCAGCGCACCTCCTTAATGAGGCCCTATGTATCAGTGAAATCAGTGAAACATGTATTTATATTTTTAAAGCTCTTTATGTCTTTGCTCCGTGGATGCATATCCAGTAAGTAAAAATGTCTACCTTATTTTATCATAGACCTGCATTGCAATAGAAGCTTTGATATGTATGCCTGCTGCCAGATGGAACTCCAGGAACCGTCACATATGTACCATGCCCTTTCTACCTCCCCTGGTCAGAAAGGTAAACAAAGCACATGAGATGTTTTGCTGTGCAAGTTAACCAGAGGAGTAAAAAAGCAAACCTCATAACCTCATATTAAATAATTATATTTCTGATATCAATCCGAATGCATCTAACCAAAGTGAGAAATTTCTTTACAGTTTATATTGTAGGGAAATTAAAGTGGAGCCACACCAGTCTGAAAGTCGATAGTAGAGATTTATTGCATATGCATTTAAACACAAGTGCTGTTCACTCAACTGAATAGTGAGTGACAAAGATAGCTTGTACGGACCCCTTTCTTATACACAATCTTGACCATACGTCACTAGCCCGTCCTATAGAAAAAGACTTTGCAGTCCCTTTTTACTTTAGACATGTAACCTTATTGGCCATTTGTTACCTTACACAACTTTAACAAGAAACATATGTTATCCAATTGTGACTAGAGATCCCAGAGGTCAAGCTGTACATATACATTCCATATTCATGCCACGTCTACACAGTCATTGCCTAATGCATGTAGCCAATACAGTTTCTATACAATGATAACATTGATAAATATACTCTTTAACATTTCCCCTCTTTAGTTACTAAGTAACTATAAATATATACCATAAATTATGATATGATAACACAAGATACAACAAAATTACATTTTTATATTTAATACTCTACCCAGACATTAGAATCATACTATTTCTTTCAGTTAAAACTACCCTGTCAATCATACTATGCCTTTAATCTAATTGGAATTTAAAAAATAATTCCTTCTTAACAAATGTCAGATTTTACTTTAAAAACAATAATAGGGAAAATTTACTTTGGTACAATGTAAAAGAGAGTACTTATATTGGTGTCAATCGGATCTACTACATAAATGTAGAATTATCTCATTAACATCATATAAACTAAGGTATGAATAAATTGGGTATTAATTTACACTTTACATGTATATTTAATTTTTCATTAAACTAATTATATCCCAATTAAAACCATCTATCAAACATAATGGACTCATTATCAAATTCTCCCTAAATAATCAAATGACCCATGCCATGGTTAGGTGCCTGTAAAGATACTCAGCAATCAGTCCAATTTATAGTATTTGACGTTGTTGAATGCAATTGCAATAAGATGTTATCTGTCCATAGAGCAACAGCTTAATACTCCTCTTCACCCGATGGAAACCCTGATGAGAAACCCCAAGCCTTAGCACTGGATCCTAGGGGGTTAAAGGGTAGCTGGGTATTTCTTTGAAAACCGAAGGAAACCTCTCTCCTCAATATGGCAGTTTGGGGTAGCTGGGTAATAGATTGAATTAGATGGTGCAAATTAAGGTAAAGCATTATTGTGGCTTCCTATATGCACTTGCAGCAATAGTGATCCAATACAATGCAAAGATCCAATTTGGACATCCTTCCACTTTCACAGCTGTTGCAGAAGTTGAAAATATCTAAAAAGACACTTGTCACTTGAGCTGTAGATTTCAGGTCAGTAGGTCATAGATCATGATATTTGCTCAGACATATGGCATCTGATAAAGAAAACCTGGCAATGGGAATGATATCAGGATCTTATGCAATAGCTTTAAGATAATGAGGAAAATATAGTCCCATCTTAGGTAGTTCTCCAATATAATTGGTGCTTTTCTGATAGACATTGCTATTGGAGAATAGGCTTCTGTAATTTGAGTCCATTTTATACATATTTTGTATATCTCTAAATTTTATATTATCATTAACATACTTGTACCCTAATAACCATAAAATCACATACTAATACAATCCTACATAGTATTCTTTAAATCCATATGTAACCTCTAAAAGGTAGCAATGCCTTAGGTATTTTTTTCTTATACTATGGTATTGTACCTCATCCTTATTTAAGACATATTAGAACCTTCTTATTAGGCATTAAACCATTTAAACCATTTAGACATATTTAACAATTAAAATGTAAATCCGAGTGAAACTTTCTTCCATTTATATCTAGGACACATAATGTATCATAGTAACATAATAAAGGAGATGGTGTATTTTAATTTATCATTAAATAAGAACTTAAGTTTACAGATAATATTGTCCAATAGATAGGGCATATTAACAAACTCTGTTGCCCCTACTAATTTTTGTGTATACAAATCAAATGTAGTTCTTGCAGCAGTTTCCTATTACATTTTTGAAGGAAAACATCACATCCATATTGCCACATTTAGAAACATACATCTTTTTCTAGGTACAAAATTAACAAGTAGCAACGGGGGGTGTGCAATAGGTGCACATGCTCACAAGGCTCCTGGAAATTCTATAGGCTGTGAAGTTATATTGCCATCAACAGTGTATTCCCTCCCAGACACAGAATATATTACTTGCAATACTAAATCCAACTCACTAGAGAAGAATCCTACAGTACATAGGCATATCGAATGATAACAATACAATACAATGATATCTTAAAGGACAATTAAAGACAGAACAACACAGAACCAGAAGGCAGAACACCTTTATATAAAAACCAGTAGTCCGTGTTACCTCTCATTTTGATATTGGCGCTGGAAATCTACCCAAATAACATGTGGTTTTGCTAGTTTACAGCATTCTATTATCACACAGTTTGGTCAATAACCATTATGTTCTGCACATGCTCAGTCCTCATCCAACTGGTACTTCATCCAGTTCTTACAGGCCTACATTTAATTAAATACAATTAAATGAAGTGGTATTTTATAGCTTATTGATGTCTTTAGGGGGGTGGCTTTCAGATTCTGGAGTATAAAAATTAGGTTTAGTTCTCCTTAATAAAATCTTATGTTTTTCTACTCAAACAATCTTGATACATAAAAGTGAACAATTACACAATTATCCATCTCCACATAATAACTGTATACCACAAAGATTTACATTCAAGTAAAATTGATCTTGTTAGGTTCTTATAAACTTTTAACACACTTTTTTTTAAGGTATTTTAAAAATTAAAATATATGAAAATATCTTTATAGACCCAGGAAATTTTTCAATACATATAATCTTTTCTCATTTGTCAAAAGAAAAGAGACTATGTGCTTGTCCCCCTTAATTTACAGATCCACAATCCACATTTTTCTTATATTTTTTGTGATGTATATTAAATTTCAAATGAAAGAACTATCATTCTATATCAAGAACTAAACACTGTAACTTCTGAGTTACTCAGGAATTCAGGTACAGTATTCTCAACTACACAAATTCCTTAGCTACGAATAGCTGTGACACTCCACTCTTTATTGACTATTTATCTATTTTCCGAATAGGGTGACCCTTAACATAATTACCCGACCCTTTAAAACTAACTAGACCACCTACTTTGTCACCTCAAATAACCCCAGCGATAGCTAAACCTTCCTGGATGAACATCCTAGGAAAGAACTATCACAAGGAATTTGCATTCTTTTTAACTTTTTTTTTTTTTTTCTAAAGAAAATAATTGGTTTTCTAAAAGAAGTACACTATCATATTTTGTTGACTCAATAGCAAATATGCACATTCATTCTACTTAGTGCCTTGTTGGCAGTTTTATTTTCAACCTACCAGTTCTAAAACTTCCCAAAATCTACTTGGCTAATATTTTTCTTCTTTAAACAAATACCATGAGTGAGTAATTAAAAGGCTATATTTACCTTTAAAACAAAATAGTACACATTTCCAATTCATCTATTTCTACTATGAGTCGACTCTAAGGTAACCTTTTGACACATATTCTATAATTTTAACTTTAAAGCTTTTTAATTAATAAAGAATAAGGTTGTCTTATTCTGGGTTTAAAACAATAACAGATGTTTTTTATAAGGGTCAAATTGTTATAAGGGTCATAGAAAAATCTTCAGCTGTCAGTAGTGTTTCCTACTTGTCTATACACACACACAACTCTGCAGACCTCTGCACACAGAAAATATATCTGCGCACACAGCTGTTTTCAATTAAAGAGAATTTAGACTGCTGATGATTGCATCTGAGAAATAACATATATGATTAAAACACTACAAGACTGTTAATATCCATTCACACTCAATGAATTGCATTCACATCTTATCCTTGATATCAACAATTAGTATTATTGAGAAACAGTATAGATAATACCAGTTTTCCAATCTTGTATAAACCTGAAAACAAAACAACCTAACCAATAAAAACATAAATATTTTTCAAATGAAGAACATGTGTGCTGTAACGTAACATAGTAACATAGTATTGGAGGTTGTATAAAGACATACGTCCATCTAGTCCAACCTTTATACCCCACCCATAATGTCTGATAACAGTTATAGTAACATAGAATTGGAGGTTGTATAAAGACATACATCATCTAGTCCAACCTTTATACCATACCTTTAATGTCTGTATACCAGTTACATAATAACATAGTATTGGAGGTTGTATAAAGACATACATCCATCTAGTCCAACATTCTTAGCCTACTCATGATCCCTACCTAACAGTTGATCTAGAGGAAGGCAATAAAATTCTTTCGGACTGGATGGCAATCAGTAAGAACCCTATATCAACAAAAACTATATGTAAATACGTAATATTTATATTTTAGAATTCACCAACAAACCCATCCAGCACCTGTGCAATTTTTATGCTTTCACTAATAAACCATCTTAAATTCTATTTCAATTATTTCAAATTGTTTATTGTTTGCAACAATTGATCTTATTTTTATATAGAAATTGAGCTCATTTAATATCACGTGATTTTTCAGTATGCATACAAAAGCAACGTTCTTAAATTGTGATCACTTAACCCAGTACCTTATAAATTACAAAAGAAAAAGTATCTTATTCTCTTATTAACTCTTTAAATTTGTTTATCTAGAAAACAGGAACTTTACCTGTAACAAAATGAAACCAACATAATTAAAGGTGTTAAATTGCATATTCTGCATATTACAGTCTAACCACAAACCAAACCTAGAATAAACTTTTTACTCCCTATGAGAGAAAAGAGGGAGAGGGGAAAGAGGGAAAGAACACCCCCTCCACATAATCTATCTCCACACAATCTTCTACTTTCTATATTCAACATACTTTCTTTCTATGGATTCTTTTCAAACTTTCCTTATCCTAATTGACTCTTTCTTTTACATTTCTCCTTCTGATAAATCAGATACACATTACTTTCTGTAAACTTTATTTCATATACATTTTCCAACTCCTACATTAACAACACAGATTCCATCTAAAACACATACATCCCATTTAAAATTATACTACAGAACCATCTATATCCACTTGTAAAACCAAGGGCACTTAGTTAAGAAACAGATCAGTGCTTTGTGGCACTAATAATTTACTCTTTCTCTCTATAAATCAAACATACCAACATCTGGAACTCATCTGAGATAACTCTTGTATACCACCACTATTCAACTATCTTTGATTGTGACTACATTTCCACTCAAAAGCGATAATTTATTTCTAATCCTGTCAAATCCAGGGGTAAATGAAAATAGAACCCCACAGATAAATCAAATACCTTCATCAGAAATATTATAATTTTACACTGCTAACTTAACCCATATCTACTTTTTCACAAAGAGTTGATGCATATACTTTATAATTGTCATTCTTCACATTCTTTTAATAGATACCTAATTGAGGTCTTCACCTCACAAATATTTCATGAACTTAGTCAAATGTACCAATCAGGATTAACCATTGGTTACCAAACAACCGGTGTCATTTCACCGGACCACCCACTTCTGTCTGATCTATTTCTGTCAGACTTCTTTTGACCTTCAATCAAAAGGTAAAGGTGTAAAATGTCTGAAAAACAGTATTGATGCTGGAAACAACTTTTGGTGTTAGGAATAAAACCCAAATGTTAAAGTCAGTTACTGTCGGGAATTTTAGTGTGAAGATGGAGCACAGTTTCACGTACTGAAACAAAAAGTCTGAAATGTCTTCTCTGAATTGTGACTGGTAGCTTTGATGGGTACAAAACTGTGTGTGTTAAGAAGAAAATGAGACTTGTGTAACCGAGTGATCGACACAGATGACCTGATCCCAAGATGTTGTACGGTGCCTTGACCATGCCAAATCACTAACTATTACGCGTTACAACATCATAAGTAATTCAGTATAGTGAATGTCACACCGACCTGTACTGGCCCGACCGTGTCAACAAGGTCCTACCAATGATAAAATGAATTTTGTTGTGTGAACGAAGGATGATTTGATGCGACACACTTAGGTTACTCTTGTACACATAAACCATAGCCCTTGGGAGACGCTTACCATTCAAGGAAGCTCGAATTAAAACAGGTTCGCAAAAATATCAAAGATCGAGCTAGAAGAGCCAGGCTTAACTGTCCTCACATCGTGGTCTGACCCCAGCCACCCACGGAGCGAAGACTTGTGGCACACTCAGTCACCTCGGCCAGAGTGGAACATCAAGTCAGAAAATCCGTGGCCCGACAGCATGAGCACTAGCATGAGAGTGCTGTAAGATAATAATAGAAGGCAAGAGGTATGAGCCATTTTGCGCCGCTTCACTATGTCCTGATCCTCAGCGACTCTATATACCGGGTTCACACTGCAGAGCGTATATAAGTCAATTATATACAGGTGACTGGCATGCAGACTGTTAAGAAGTGGTGAATGTCCAGCGCCGACGCATTCGACACCCTGTCATCTAGGTACTTCGCTGTGCCACCAATGCCCGGTAGGAAACCCCAGAAGCAGCAAGATTTGTCTTGTATATAAAGGGGAATCGGATTCAGAGAGGAAAAATATTATTCTCCCTCTGTACAAGGCATGGTAAGGCCTCATTGGAATATGCGGTGCAGTTTGGCATCCCATATCCAAAAGGAAAATCTTGGAAAATGAGGCAGTTCAGGGAAGGGCAACTAAATTAATAAGGGGAATTGAGGGCTTTCTATGCCTTCCTCTTCTCCCTTCTTCCTTTTCCTTTTCCCGTGACACATTGAACAAGCTCATTAATCTTTCCTGTCCTGAATCTGCACTTCAGGCTTATTAAATAACTATCCCTGTCCTTTCAAATTCCAAGACGCACATTGTCATATATACTTATATAATCGATCTACCCAAATAAGTTGGGTCGCATCTTTCACTACACCACACACCATTAATCAACTAGTGTGTGTAGCCCCCGTCACATTACGAAACTATAATCCCCATTTTTGCTGAATCCTACAATGATAACCAAAACATATGGCACCAAGATTCAGGTTAGACATATACATTCCCCCAGTACAAAGATTAAAAGAAGCTAAGGTCACCACAATAAATATCAATCAACTCAAAGACGGAGGAAAGTTAACTAGTCAAACCAGAAACTACATGGTCCTGCGATCAATTCCAAAACAGGGACAAAATATGCGGTAAGGTTGTGACACAACTACCGGGCCCTTGATTTTGCCTCCTTTCCGACAGTTGACCCCGCATATATAAATAGTAAATATAGCATATAGTAAATATAGCATATATAAACGGTAAATATACAATATAGTAAATATAGTAAATATAGCATATATAAATTGTAAATATAGCATAAAGTAAATATGGCATATATAAATAGTAAATATAGCATATAGCATATATAAATAGTAAATATAGCATATAGAAATAGTAAATATACCATATAATAAATATAGCATATATAAATCTAGTATGCCATATTTACTATTCATATATTGCCATATTTACTTATGCTATATTTACATTTATATATACTATATTTACTATATTGTATATTTACCGTTTATATATGCTATATTTACTATATGCTATATTTACTATTTATATATGCCATATTTATTATATGGTATATTTACTATTTCTATATGCTATATTTACTATTTATATATGCCATATTTACTTTATGCTATATTTACAATTATATAGCTATATTTATATATGGTATATTTACTATTTCTATATGCTATATTTACTATTTATATATGCCATATTTACTTTATGCTATATTTACAATTTATATATGCTATATTTATTATATGGTATATTTACTATTTCTATATGCTATATTTACTATTTATATATGCTATATTTATTATATGGTATATTTACTATTTCTATATGCTATATTTACTATTTATATATGCCATATTTACTTATAGCTATATTACAATTTATATATGCTATATTTATTAAGGTATATTTACTATTCTATATGCTATATTACTATTATATATGCTATATTTATATATGGTATATTACTATGTCTATATGCTATATTTACTATTTATATATATGCTATATTTACTATATGGTATAATTTACTATTTATGCTATATTTACTATTTATATATGCTATGTTCACTATTGGTATATTTACTATTATATATGCTATATTTACTATTTGGTAATATTTACTATTTATATATGCTATATTTACTATTTGGTATATTTACTATTTATATATGCTATTTATCTATTGGTATATTTACTATTATATATGCTATATTTACTATTTTGGTATATTTACTATTTCTATAGCTATATTAACTATATATAGCTATATTTACTATATGCTATATTTACTATTATATATGCCATATTACTAACTCTAAAACAAATTGCAAAGCACTCACAGGGCTTGTGTAGAAGTTCCACTTTTATTACACTATGCTATATTTTAATTTATATATGCTATATTTATTATATGGTATATTTAATGTTTATATATGCTATAATATTATTTAGTATATTTACTATTTCTTATGCTATATTTACTATTTATATATATTCTTTATTTACTATATGGTATATTTACTATTTATGCTATATTTACTATTTATATATGCTATGTTTACTATTTGGTATATTTACTATTTATATATGCTATGTTTACTATTTGGTATATTTACTAATCATATATGCTATGTTTATATGGTATAATTACTATTATTATGCTATATTTACTATTTGCTATATTAACTATTTATAATGCTATATTAACTATATATATGCTAATTTACTATTTGGTATATTTACTATTATATATGCTATATTACTATTGGTATATTAACTATTTATATATGCTATATAAACTATATATATGCTATATTTACTATATGCTATATTTACTATTTATATATGCCATATTTACTAACCTTAAAACAAATTGCAAAGCACTCACAGGCTTGTGTAGAAGTTTCACTTTATTACATGTGCACACATGGAATAAACACATGTAATGAAAGTGGAACTTCTGCACAGCCGTGAGTGTTCTGCAATTTGTTTAAGGTTGGAATTCAAGAATCACATCAGCACCCAGGCCTATAAAGTATCTGAAGGTGACGCACCCCCACGCAAACAAAACCAAAAAACAACAACATAAAAAAACATAAAAACATAAAAACAAAAAAAACAAAAACATAAAAACATACAAAATACATAAATAAAAAAATAACTAAAAAAAAACTAAAAACAAAAAACATACAAAACTAAAAAAAAACAAAAACAAAATAAACAAGAAACAAAAAAAACAAGAACAAAAAAAAAACAATGGAATACAAAAAAAAAACAAAAACAAAACAAAAAACAAGATACAATATAAAAAACATGAAACAAAAAAAAAGTACAAGAAACAAAAAAAAAACATAGGAACAAAAAAAAACAACATAAAAATAATAAAAAATAATAATATAAAAAAACAACAATAAAAAAAAACAAAAATACAAATAAATAATACAACAAATAATAAACAATAAGGAAACAAAAAAAAAACAAAAACAAAAAAAAACACGTAAACAATAAAAAAAACAAGAACAAAAAAAAACACTAAAACAAAAATAAAAACAAGGAAACAAACTAAATAAAAAAAAACTAAAAAAAAAAAACAAACACAAAAAACAACAATACAAAATAAATAATATATAGTATATTTACTATGATAATAATATAATTACTATGGTATATTTACATTTAATATAATAAATTACTATGATATTACATTTAGATATAATAATTTATATATCGTAATTTACGATAATATATAATATAATACTATATGGTATATACTATTTATATATAATATATTTAATATATAGTATATTACTATTTATATATAATAAAATACTAATGGTATATTAACTATTTATAATATAATACTATATGGATATTTATAATTTTATATATAATTAATTACTTATATGGTATATTATATTATATATAATATATTTACTATATGGTATATTTACTATTATTATATAATATATTACTATTACTATTGTGCAGCCGCTACAAAGAGTTAAAAGTCACGCTAACCGATATTAAACTAGTTAACGCAACTTTATTTCCAGAAAAGTGCCCAGCGCACCTCCTTAATGAGGCCCTATGTATCAGTGAAATCAGTGAAACATGTATTTATATTTTTAAAGCTCTTTATGTCTTTGCTCCGTGGATGCATATCCAGTAAGTAAAAATGTCTACCTTATTTTATCATAGACCTGCATTGCAATAGAAGCTTTGATATGTATGCCTGCTGCCAGATGGAACTCCAGGAACCGTCACATATGTACCATGCCCTTTCTACCTCCCCTGGGTCCAGAAAGGTAAACAAAGCACATGAGATGTTTTGCTGTGCAAGTTAACCAGAGGAGTAAAAAAGCAAACCTCATAACCTCATATTAAATAATTATATTTCTGATATCAATCCGAATGCATCTAACCAAGTGAGAAATTTCTTTACAGTTTATATTGTAGGGAAATTAAAGTGGAGCCACACCAGTCTGAAAGTCGATAGTAGAGATTTATTGATATGCATTTAAAACACAAGTGCTGTTCACTCAACTGAATAGTGAGTGACAAAGATAGCTTGTACGGACCCCTTTCTTATACACAATCTTGACCATACGTCACTAGCCCGTCCTATAGAAAAAGACTTTGCAGTCCCTTTTTACTTTAGACATGTAACCTTATTGGCCATTTGTTACCTTACACAACTTTAACAAGAAACATATGTTATCCAATTGTGACTAGAGATCCCAGAGGTCAAGTGTACATATACATTCCATATTCATGCCACGTCTACACAGTCATTGCCTAATGCATGTAGCCAATACAGTTTCTATACAATGATAACATTGATAAATATACTCTTTAACATTTCCCCTCTTTAGTTACTAAGTAACTATAAATATATACCATAAATTATGAATGATAACACAAGATACAACAAAATTACATTTTTATATTTAATACTCTACCCAGACATTAGAATCATACTATTTCTTTCAGTTAAAACTACCCTGTCAATCATACTATGCCTTTAATCTAATTGGAATTTAAAAAATAATTCCTTCTTAACAAATGTCAGATTTTACTTTAAAAACAATAATAGGGAAAATTTACTTTGGTACAATGTAAAAGAGAGTACTTATATTGGTGTCAATCGGATCTACTACATAAATGTAAATTATCTCATTAACATCATATAAACTAAGGTATGAATAAATTGGGTATTAATTTACACTTTACATGTATATTTAATTTTTCATTAAACTAATTATATCCCAATTAAAACCATCTATCAAACATAATGGACTCATTATCAAATTCTCCCTAAATAATCAAATGACCCATGCCATGGTTAGGTGCCTGTAAAGATACTCAGCAATCAGTCCAATTTATAGTATTTGACGTTGTTGAATGCAATTGCAATAAGATGTTATCTGTCCATAGAGCAACAGCTTAATACTCCTCTTCACCCGATGGAAACCCTGATGAGAAACCCCAAGCCTTAGCACTGGATCCTAGGGGGTTAAAGGGTAGCTGGGTATTTCTTTGAAAACCGAAGGAAACCTCTCTCCTCAATATGGCAGTTTGGGGTAGCTGGGTAATAGATTGAATTAGATGGTGCAAATTAAGGTAAAGCATTATTGTGGCTTCCTATATGCACTTGCAGCAATAGTGATCCAATACAATGCAAAGATCCAATTTGGACATCCTTCCACTTTCACAGCTGTTGCAGAAGTTGAAAATATCTAAAAAGACACTTGTCACTTGAGCTGTAGATTTCAGGTCAGTAGGTCATAGATCATGATATTTGCTCAGACATATGGCATCTGATAAAGAAAACCTGGCAATGGGAATGATATCAGGATCTTATGCAATAGCTTTAAGATAATGAGGAAAATATAGTCCCATCTTAGGTAGTTCTCCAATATAATTGGTGCTTTTCTGATAGACATTGCTATTGGAGAATAGGCTTCTGTAATTTGAGTCCATTTTATACATATTTTGTATATCTCTAAATTTTATATTATCATTAACATACTTGTACCCTAATAACCATAAAATCACATACTAATACAATCCTACATAGTATTCTTTAAATCCATATGTAACCTCTAAAAGGTAGCAATGCCTTAGGTATTTTTTTCTTATACTATGGTATTGTACCTCATCCTTATTTAAGACATATTAGAACCTTCTTATTAGGCATTAAACCATTTAAACCATTTAGACATATTTAACAATTAAAATGTAAATCCGAGTGAAACTTTCTTCCATTTATATCTAGGACACATAATGTATCATAGTAACATAATAAAGGAGATGGTGTATTTTAATTTATCATTAAATAAGAACTTAAGTTTACAGATAATATTGTCCAATAGATAGGGCATATTAACAAACTCTGTTGCCCCTACTAATTTTTGTTATACAAATCAAATGTAGTTCTTGCAGCAGTTTCCTATTACATTTTTGAAGGAAAACATCACATCCATATTGCCACATTTAGAAACATACATCTTTTTCTAGGTACAAAATTAACAAGTAGCAACGGGGGGTGTGCAATAGGTGCACATGCTCACAAGGCTCCTGGAAATTCTATAGGCTGTGAAGTTATATTGCCATCAACAGTGTATTCCCTCCCAGACACAGAATATATTACTTGCAATACTAAATCCAACTCACTAGAGAAGAATCCTACAGTACATAGGCATATCGAATGATAACAATACAATACAATGATATCTTAAAGGACAATTAAAGACAGAACAACACAGAACCAGAAGGCAGAACACCTTTATATAAAAACCAGTAGTCCGTGTTACCTCTCATTTTGATATTGGCGCTGGAAATCTACCCAAATAACATGTGGTTTTGCTAGTTTACAGCATTCTATTATCACACAGTTTGGTCAATAACCATTATGTTCTGCACATGCTCAGTCCTCATCCAACTGGTACTTCATCCAGTTCTTACAGGCCTACATTTAATTAAATACAATTAAATGAAGTGGTATTTTATAGCTTATTGATGTCTTTAGGGGGGTGGCTTTCAGATTCTGGAGTATAAAAATTAGGTTTAGTTCTCCTTAATAAAATCTTATGTTTTTCTACTCAAACAATCTTGATACATAAAAGTGAACAATTACACAATTATCCATCTCCACATAATAACTGTATACCACAAAGATTTACATTCAAGTAAAATTGATCTTGTTAGGTTCTTATAAACTTTTAACACACTTTTTTTTAAGGTATTTTAAAAATTAAAATATATGAAAATATCTTTATAGACCCAGGAAATTTTTCAATACATATAATCTTTTCTCATTTGTCAAAAGAAAAGAGACTATGTGCTTGTCCCCCTTAATTTACAGATCCACAATCCACATTTTTCTTATATTTTTTGTGATGTATATTAAATTTCAAATGAAAGAACTATCATTCTATATCAAGAACTAAACACTGTAACTTCTGAGTTACTCAGGAATTCAGGTACAGTATTCTCAACTACACAAATTCCTTAGCTACGAATAGCTGTGACACTCCACTCTTTATTGACTATTTATCTATTTTCCGAATAGGGTGACCCTTAACATAATTACCCGACCCTTTAAAACTAACTAGACCACCTACTTTGTCACCTCAAATAACCCCAGCGATAGCTAAACCTTCCTTGGATGAACATCCTAGGAAAGAACTATCACAAGGAATTTGCATTCTTTTTAACTTTTTTTTTTTTTTTCTAAAGAAAATAATTGGTTTTCTAAAAGAAGTACACTATCATATTTTGTTGACTCAATAGCAAATATGCACATTCATTCTACTTAGTGCCTTGTTGGCAGTTTTATTTTCAACCTACCAGTTCTAAAACTTCCCAAAATCTACTTGGCTAATATTTTTCTTCTTTAAACAAATACCATGAGTGAGTAATTAAAAGGCTATATTTACCTTTAAAACAAAATAGTACACATTTCCAATTCATCTATTTCTACTATGAGTCGACTCTAAGGTAACCTTTTGACACATATTCTATAATTTTAACTTTAAAGCTTTTTAATTAATAAAGAATAAGGTTGTCTTATTCTGGGTTTAAAACAATAACAGATGTTTTTTATAAGGGTCAAATGTTATAAGGGTCATAGAAAAATCTTCAGCTGTCAGTAGTGTTTCCTACTTGTCTATACACACACACAACCTGCAGACCTCTGCACACAGAAAATATATCTGCGCACACAGCTGTTTTCAATTAAAGAGAATTTAGACTGCTGATGATTGCATCTGAGAAATAACATATATGATTAAAACACTACAAGACTGTTAATATCCATTCACACTCAATGAATTGCATTCACATCTTATCCTTGATATCAACAATTAGTATTATTGAGAAACAGTATAGATAATACCAGTTTTCCAATCTTGTATAAACCTGAAAACAAAACAACCTAACCAATAAAAACATAAATATTTTTCAAATGAAGAACATGTGTGCTGTAACGTAACATAGTAACATAGTATTGGAGGTTGTATAAAGACATACGTCCATCTAGTCCAACCTTTATACCCCACCCATAATGTCTGATAACAGTTATAGTAACATAGAATTGGAGGTTGTATAAAGACATACATCCATCTAGTCCAACCTTTATACCATACCTTTAATGTCTGTATACCAGTTACATAATAACATAGTATTGGAGGTTGTATAAAGACATACATCCATCTAGTCCAACATTCTTAGCCTACTCATGATCCCTACCTAACAGTTGATCTAGAGGAAGGCAATAAAATTCTTTCGGACTGGATGGCAATCAGTAAGAACCCTATATCAACAAAAACTATATGTAAATACGTAATATTTATATTTTAGAATTCACCAACAAACCCATCCAGCACCTGTGCAATTTTTATGCTTTCACTAATAACCATCTAAATTCTATTTCAATTATTTCAAATTGTTTATTGTTTGCAACAATTGATCTTATTTTTATATAGAAATTGAGCTCATTTAATATCACGTGATTTTTCAGTATGCATACAAAAGCAACGTTCTTAAATTGTGATCACTTAACCCAGTACCTTATAAATTACAAAAAGAAAAAGTATCTTATTCTCTTATTAACTCTTTAAATTTGTTTATCTAGAAAACAGGAACTTTACCTGTAACAAAATGAAACCAACTAATTAAAGGTGTTAAATTGCATATTCTGCATATTACAGTCTAACCACAAACCAAACTAGAATAAACTTTTTACTCCCTATGAGAGAAAAGAGGGAGAGGGGAAAGAGGGAAAGAACACCCCCTCCACATAATCTATCTCCACACAATCTTCTACTTTCTATATTCAACATACTTTCTTTCTATGGATTCTTTTCAAACTTTCCTTATCCTAATTGACTCTTTCTTTTCACATTTCTCCTTCTGATAAATCAGATACACATTACTTTCTGTAAACTTTATTTCATATACATTTTCCAACTCCTACATTAACAACACAGATTCCATCTAAAACACATACATCCCATTTAAAATTAACTACAGAACCATCTATATCCACTTGTAAAACCAAGGGCACTTAGTTAAGAAACAGATCAGTGCTTTGTGGCACTAATAATTTACTCTTTCTCTCTATAAATCAAACATACCAACATCTGGAACTCATCTGAGATAACTCTTGTATACCACCACTATTCAACTATCTTTGATTGTGACTACATTTCCACTCAAAAGCGATAATTTATTTCTAATCCTGTCAAATCCAGGGGTAAATGAAAATAGAACCCCAAGATAAATCAAATACCTTCATCAGAAATATTATAATTTTACACTGCTAACTTAACCCATATCTACTTTTTCACAAAGAGTTGATGCATATACTTTATAATTGTCATTCTTCACATTCTTTTAATAGATACCTAATTGAGGTCTTCACCTCACAAATATTTCATGAACTTAGTCAAATGTACCAATCAGGATTAACCATTGGTTACCAAACAACCGGTGTCATTTCACCGGACCACCCACTTCTGTCTGATCATTTCTGTCAGATTCTTTTGACCTTCAATCAAAAGGTAAAGGTGTAAAATGTCTGAAAAACAGTATTGATGCTGGAAACAACTTTTGGTGTTAGGAATAAAACCCAAATGTTAAAGTCAGTTACTGTCGGGAATTTTAGTGTGAAGATGGAGCACAGTTTCACGTACTGAAACAAAAAGTCTGAAATGTCTTCTCTGAATTGTGACTGGTAGCTTTGATGGGTACAAAACTGTGTGTGTTAAGAAGAAAATGAGACTTGTGTAACCGAGTGATCGACACAGATGACCTGATCCCAAGATGTTGTACGGTGCCTTGACCATGCCAAATCACTAACTATTACGCGTTACAACATCATAAGTAATTCAGTATAGTGAATGTCACACCGACCTGTACTGGCCCGACCGTGTCAACAAGGTCCTACCAATGATAAAATGAATTTTGTTGTGTGAACGAAGGATGATTTGATGCGACACACTTAGGTTACTCTTGTACACATAAACCATAGCCCTTGGGAGACGCTTACCATTCAAGGAAGCTCGAATTAAAACAGGTTCGCAAAAATATCAAAGATCGAGCTAGAAGAGCCAGGCTTAACTGTCCTCACATCGTGGTCTGACCCCAGCCACCCACGGAGCGAAGACTTGTGGCACACTCAGTCACCTCGGCCAGAGTGGAACATCAAGTCAGAAAATCCGTGGCCCGACAGCATGAGCACTAGCATGAGAGTGCTGTAAGATAATAATAGAAGGCAAGAGGTATGAGCCATTTTGCGCCGCTTCACTATGTCCTGATCCTCAGCGACTCTATATACCGGGTTCACACTGCAGAGCGTATATAAGTCAATTATATACAGGTGACTGGCATGCAGACTGTTAAGAAGTGGTGAATGTCCAGCGCCGACGCATTCGACACCCTGTCATCTAGGTACTTCGCTGTGCCACCAATGCCCGGTAGGAAACCCCAGAAGCAGCAAGATTTGTCTTGTATATAAAGGGGAATCGGATTCAGAGAGGAAAAATATTATTCTCCCTCTGTACAAGGCATGGTAAGGCCTCATTGGAATATGCGGTGCAGTTTGGCATCCCATATCCAAAAGGAAAATCTTGGAAAATGAGGCAGTTCAGGGAAGGGCAACTAAATTAATAAGGGGAATTGAGGGCTTTCTATGCCTTCCTCTTCTCCCTTCTTCCTTTTCCTTTTCCCGTGACACATTGAACAAGCTCATTAATCTTTCCTGTCCTGAATCTGCACTTCAGGCTTATTAAATAACTATCCCTGTCCTTTCAAATTCCAAGACGCACATTGTCATATATACTTATATAATCGATCTACCCAAATAAGTTGGGTCGCATCTTTCACTACACCACACACCATTAATCAACTAGTGTGTGTAGCCCCCGTCACATTACGAAACTATAATCCCCATTTTTGCTGAATCCTACAATGATAACCAAAACATATGGCACCAAGATTCAGGTTAGACATATACATTCCCCCAGTACAAAGATTAAAAGAAGCTAAGGTCACCACAATAAATATCAATCAACTCAAAGACGGAGGAAAGTTAACTAGTCAAACCAGAAACTACATGGTCCTGCGATCAATTCCAAAACAGGGACAAAATATGCGGTAAGGTTGTGACACAACTACCGGGCCCTTGATTTTGCCTCCTTTCCGACAGTTGACCCCAAATAGTAAATATACCATATAATAAATATAGCATATATAAATAGTAAATATAGCATATAGAAATAGTAAATATACCAACTATATGCTATATTTACTATTTATATATGCTATATTTATTATATGGTATATTTACTATTTCTATATGCTATATTTACTATTTATATATGCCATATTTACTTTATGCTATATTTACAATTTATATATGCTATATTTATTATATGGATATATTTACTATTTCTATATGCTATATTTACTATTTATATATGCTATATTTATTATATGGTATATTTACTATTTCTATATGCTATATTTACTATTTATATATGCCATATTTACTTTATGCTATATTTACAATTTATATATGCTATATTTACTATATTGTATTTTAACGTTTATATATGCTATATTTACTATATGCTATATTTACTATTTATATATGCCATATTTATTATGGTATATTTACTATTTCTATATGCTATATTTACTATTTATATATGCCATATTTACTTTATGCTATATTTACAATTTATATATGCTATATTTATTATATGGTATATTTACTATTTCTATATGCTATATTTACTATTTATATATGCCATATTTACTTTATGCTATATTTACAATTTATATATGCTATATTTATTATATGTATATTACTATTTTATATGCTATATTTACATATTTATATATGCTATATTATTATATGGTATATTTACTATTTCTATATGCTATATTTACTATTTATATATGCCATATTTACTTATAGCATATATTACAATTTATATATGCTATATTTTTAAGGTATATTTACTATTTCTATATGCTATATTTACTATTTATATATGCTATATTTATTATATGGTATATTTACTATTTCTATATGCTATATTTACTATTTATATATATGCTATATTTACTATATGGTATATTTACTATTTATGCTATATTTACTATTTATATATGCTATGTTCACTATTTGGTATATTTACTATTTATATATGCTATATTTACTATTTGGTAAATTTACTATTTATATATGCTATATTTACTATTTGGTATATTTACTATTTATATATGCTATATTTATCTATTGGTATATTTACTATTATATAGCTATATTTACATTTGGTATATTACTATTTCTATAGCTATATTAACTATATATAGCTATATTTACTATATGCTATATTTACTATTATATATGCCATATTACTAACTCTAAAACAAATTGCAAAGCACTCACAGGGCTTGTGTAGAAGTTCCACTTTTATTACACTATGCTATATTTTAATTTATATATGCTATATTTATTATATGGTATATTTAATGTTTATATATGCTATAATATTATTTAGTATATTTACTATTTCTTATGCTATATTTACTATTTATATATATTCTTTATTTACTATATGGTATATTTACTATTTATGCTATATTTACTATTTATATATGCTATGTTACTATTTGGTATATTTACTATTTAATTATGCTATGTTTACTATTTGGTATATTTACTAATCATATATGCTATGTTTATATGGTATAATTACTATTATTATGCTATATTTACTATTTGCTATATTAACTATTTATAATGCTATATTAACTATATATATGCTAATTTACTATTTGGTATATTTACTATTATATATGCTATATTACTATTGGTATATTAACTATTTATATATGCATATAAAATATATATATGCTATATTTACTATATGCTATATTTACTATTTATATATGCCATATTTACTAACCTTAAAACAAATTGCAAAGCACTCACAGGCTTGTGTAGAAGTTTCACTTTATTACATGTGCACACATGAATAAACACATGTAATGAAAGTGGAACTTCTGCACAGCCGTGAGTGTTCTGCAATTTGTTTTAAGGTTGGAATTCAAGAATCACATCAGCACCCAGGCCTATAAAGTATCTGAAGGTGACGCACCCCCACGCAAACAAAACCAAAAAACAACAACATAAAAAAACATAAAAACATAAAACAAAAAAACAAAAACATAAAAACATACAGAAATTACATAAATAAAAACAATAACTATAAAAAAAAACTAAAAGACAAAAAACATACAAAACTAAAAAAAAACAAAAACAAAATAAACAAAACAAAAAAAACAAAACAAATAAAAAAACAATGGATATACAAAAAAAAAACAAAAACAAAACAAAAAACAAGATACAATATAAAAAACATGAAACAAAAAAAAATACAAGGGAAACAAAAAAAAAACATAGGAACAAAAATAAAACAACAACAAAATAATAAAAAATAAAAAAAAAAAACAACAAAAAAAAAAACAAAAATAAAATAAAAAACAAAAATAATAAACAATAAGGAAACAAAAAAAAAACAAAATACAAAAAAAAACACAAACAATATAAAAAAACATAAACAAAAAAAAACACTAAAACAATAAATAAAAACAACGGAAACAAACTAAAAAAAAACAAACTAAAAAAAAAAAACAAAACAAAAAAACAACAATACAAAATAAATAATATATAGTATATTTACTATGATAATAATATAATTACTATGGTATATTTACATTTAATATAATAAATTACTATGATATTACATTTAGATATAATAATTTATATATCGTAATTTACATAATATATAATATAATTACTATATGGTATATACTATTTATATATAATATATTTAATATATAGTATATGTACTATTTATATATAATAAAATACTAGATGGTATATTAATATTTATAATATAATACTATATGGTATTTATAATTTATATATAATTAATTACTTATATGGTATATTATATTATATATAATATATTTACTATATGGTATATTTACTATTATTATATAATATATTACTATTACTATTGTGCAGCCGCTACAAAGAGTTAAAATCCACGCTAACCGATATTAAACTAGTTAACGCAACTTTATTTCCAGAAAAGTGCCCAGCGCACCTCCTTAATGAGGCCCTATGTATCAGTGAAATCAGTGAAACATGTATTTATATTTTTAAAGCTCTTTATGTCTTTGCTCCGTGGATGCATATCCAGTAAGTAAAAATGTCTACCTTATTTTATCATAGACCTGCATTGCAATAGAAGCTTTGATATGTATGCCTGCTGCCAGATGGAACTCCAGGAACCGTCACATATGTACCATGCCCTTTCTACCTCCCCTGGTCCAGAAAGGTAAACAAAGCACATGAGATGTTTTGCTGTGCAAGTTAACCAGAGGAGTAAAAAAGCAAACCTCATAACCTCATATTAAATAATTATATTTCTGATATCAATCCGAATGCATCTAACCAAGTGAGAAATTTCTTTACAGTTTATATTGTTAGGGAAATTAAAGTGGAGCCACACCAGTCTGAAAGTCGATAGTAGAGATTTATTGCATATGCATTTAAAACACAAGTGCTGTTCACTCAACTGAATAGTGAGTGACAAAGATAGCTTGTACGGACCCCTTTCTTATACACAATCTTGACCATACGTCACTAGCCCGTCCTATAGAAAAAGACTTTGCAGTCCCTTTTTACTTTAGACATGTAACCTTATTGGCCATTTGTTACCTTACACAACTTTAACAAGAAACATATGTTATCCAATTGTGACTAGAGATCCCAGAGGTCAAGTGTACATATACATTCCATATTCATGCCACGTCTACACAGTCATTGCCTAATGCATGTAGCCAATACAGTTTCTATACAATGATAACATTGATAAATATACTCTTTAACATTTCCCCTCTTTAGTTACTAAGTAACTATAAATATATACCATAAATTATGATATGATAACACAAGATACAACAAAATTACATTTTTATATTTAATACTCTACCCAGACATTAGAATCATACTATTTCTTTCAGTTAAAACTACCCTGTCAATCATACTATGCCTTTAATCTAATTGGAATTTAAAAAATAATTCCTTCTTAACAAATGTCAGATTTTACTTTAAAAACAATAATAGGGAAAATTTACTTTGGTACAATGTAAAAGAGAGTACTTATATTGGTGTCAATCGGATCTACTACATAAATGTAAATTATCTCATTAACATCATATAAACTAAGGTATGAATAAATTGGTATTAATTTACACTTTACATGTATATTTAATTTTTCATTATAACTAATTATATCCCAATTAAAACCATCTATCAAACATAATGGACTCATTATCAAATTCTCCCTAAATAATCAAATGACCCATGCCATGGTTAGGTGCCTGTAAAGATACTCAGCAATCAGTCCAATTTATAGTATTTGACGTTGTTGAATGCAATTGCAATAAGATGTTATCTGTCCATAGAGCAACAGCTTAATACTCCTCTTCACCCGATGGAAACCCTGATGAGAAACCCCAAGCCTTAGCACTGGATCCTAGGGGGTTAAAGGGTAGCTGGGTATTTCTTTGAAAACCCGAAGGAAACCTCTCTCCTCAATATGGCAGTTTGGGGTAGCTGGGTAATAGATTGAATTAGATGGTGCAAATTAAGGTAAAGCATTATTGTGGCTTCCTATATGCACTTGCAGCAATAGATCCAATACAATGCAAAGATCCAATTTGGACATCCTTCCACTTTCACAGCTGTTGCAGAAGTTGAAAATATCTAAAAAGACACTTGTCACTTGAGCTGTAGATTTCAGGTCAGTAGGTCATAGATCATGATATTTGCTCAGACATATGGCATCTGATAAAGAAAACCTGGCAATGGGAATGATATCAGGATCTTATGCAATAGCTTTAAGATAATGAGGAAAATATAGTCCCATCTTAGGTAGTTCTCCAATATAATTGGTGCTTTTCTGATAGACATTGCTATTGGAGAATAGGCTTCTGTAATTTGAGTCCATTTTATACATATTTTGTATATCTCTAAATTTTATATTATCATTAACATACTTGTACCCTAATAACCATAAAATCACATACTAATACAATCCTACATAGTATTCTTTAAATCCATATGTAACCTCTAAAAAGGTAGCAATGCCTTAGGTATTTTTTTCTTATACTATGGTATTGTACCTCATCCTTATTTAAGACATATTAGAACCTTCTTATTAGGCATTAAACCATTTAAACCATTTAGACATATTTAACAATTAAAATGTAATCCGAGTGAAACTTTCTTCCATTTATATCTAGGACACATAATGTATCATAGTAACATAATAAAGGAGATGGTGTATTTTAATTTATCATTAAATAAGAACTTAAGTTTACAGATAATATTGTCCAATAGATAGGGCATATTAACAAACTCTGTTGCCCCTACTAATTTTTGTTATACAAATCAAATGTAGTTCTTGCAGCAGTTTCCTATTACATTTTTGAAGGAAAACATCACATCCATATTGCCACATTTAGAAACATACATCTTTTTCTAGGTACAAAATTAACAAGTAGCAACGGGGGGTGTAGCAATAGGTGCACATGCTCACAAGGCTCCTGGAAATTCTATAGGCTGTGAAGTTATATTGCCATCAACAGTGTATTCCCTCCCAGACACAGAATATATTACTTGCATATACTAAATCCAACTCACTAGAGAAGAATCCTACAGTACATAGGCATATCGAATGATAACAATACAATACAATGATATCTTAAAGGACAATTAAAGACAGAACAACACAGAACCAGAAGGCAGAACACCTTTATATAAAAACCAGTAGTCCGTGTTACCTCTCATTTTGATATTGGCGCTGGAAATCTACCCAAATAACATGTGGTTTTGCTAGTTTACAGCATTCTATTATCACACAGTTTGGTCAATAACCATTATGTTCTGCACATGCTCAGTCCTCATCCAACTGGTACTTCATCCAGTTCTTACAGGCCTACATTTAATTAAATACAATTAAATGAAGTGGTATTTTATAGCTTATTGATGTCTTTAGGGGGTGGCTTTCAGATTCTGGAGTATAAAAATTAGGTTTAGTTCTCCTTAATAAAATCTTATGTTTTTCTACTCAAACAATCTTGATACATAAAAGTGAACAATTACACAATTATCCATCTCCACATAATAACTGTATACCACAAAGATTTACATTCAAGTAAAATTGATCTTGTTAGGTTCTTATAAACTTTTAACACACTTTTTTTTAAGGTATTTTAAAAATTAAAATATATGAAAATATCTTCTATAGACCCAGGAAATTTTTCAATACATACTAATCTTTTCTCATTTGTCAAAAGAAAAGAGACTATGTGCTTGTCCCCCTTAATTTACAGATCCACAATCCACATTTTTCTTATATTTTTTGTGATGTATATTAAATTTCAAATGAAGAACTATCATTCTATATCAAGAACTAAACACTGTAACTTCTGAGTTACTCAGGAATTCAGGTACAGTATTCTCAACTACACAAATTCCTTAGCTACGAATAGCTGTGACACTCCACTCTTTATTGACTATTTATCTATTTTCCGAATAGGGTGACCCTTAACATAATTACCCGACCCTTTAAAACTAACTAGACCACCTACTTTGTCACCTCAAATAACCCCAGCGATAGCTAAACCTTCCTTGGATGAACATCCTAGGAAAGAACTATCACAAGGAATTTGCATTCTTTTTAACTTTTTTTTTTTTTTCTAAAGAAAATAATTGGTTTTCTAAAAGAAGTACACTATCATATTTTGTTGACTCAATAGCAAATATGCACATTCATTCTACTTAGTGCCTTGTTGGCAGTTTTATTTTCAACCTACCAGTTTCTAAAACTTCCCAAAATCTACTTGGCTAATATTTTTCTTCTTTAAACAAATACCATGAGTGAGTAATTAAAAGGCTATATTACCTTTAAAACAAAATAGTACACATTTCCAATTCATCTATTTCTACTATGAGTCGACTCTAAGGTAACCTTTTGACACATATTCTATAATTTTAACTTTAAAGCTTTTAATTAATAAAGAATAAGGTTGTCTTATTCTGGGTTTAAAACAATAACAGATGTTTTTTATAAGGGTCAAATTTATAAGGGTCATAGAAAAATCTTCAGCTGTCAGTAGTGTTTCCTACTTGTCTATACACACACACAACTCTGCAGACCTCTGCACACAGAAAATATATCTGCGCACACAGCTGTTTTCAATTAAAGAGAATTTAGACTGCTGATGATTGCATCTGAGAAATAACATATATGACTTAAAACACTACAAGACTGTTAATATCCATTCACACTCAATGAATTGCATTCACATCTTATCCTTGATATCAACAATTAGTATTATTGAGAAACAGTATAGATAATACCAGTTTTCCAATCTTGTATAAACCTGAAAACAAAACAACCTAACCAATAAAAACATAAATATTTTTCAAATGAAGAACATCGTGTGCTGTAACGTAACATAGTAACATAGTATTGGAGGTTGTATAAAGACATACGTCCATCTAGTCCAACCTTTATACCCCACCCATAATGTCTGATAAACAGTTATAGTAACATAGAATTGGAGGTTGTATAAAGACATACATCCATCTAGTCCAACCTTTATACCATACCTTTAATGTCTGTATACCAGTTACATAATAACATAGTATTGGAGGTTGTATAAAGACATACATCCATCTAGTCCAACATTCTTAGCCTACTCATGATCCCTACCTAACAGTTGATCTAGAGAAGGCAATAAAATTCTTTCGGACTGGATGGCAATCAGTAAGGAACCCTATATCAACAAAAACTATATGTATTAATACGTAATATTTATATTTTAGAATTCACCAACAAACCCATCCAGCACCTGTGCAATTTTTATGCTTTCACTAATAAACCATCTTAAATTCTATTTCAATTATTTCAAATTGTTTATTGTTTGCAACAATTGATCTTATTTTTATATAGAAATTGAGCTCATTTAATATCACGTGATTTTTCAGTATGCATACAAAAGCAACGTTCTTAAATTGTGATCACTTAACCCAGTACCTTATAAATTACAAAAAGAAAAAGTATCTTATTCTCTTATTAACTCTTTAAATTTGTTTATCTAGAAAACAGGAACTTTACCTGTAACAAAATGAAACCAACTAATTAAAGGTGTTAAATTGCATATTCTGCATATTACAGTCTAACCACAACCAAACCTAGAATAAACTTTTTACTCCCTATGAGAGAAAAGAGGGAGAGGGGAAAGAGGGAAAGAACACCCCCTCCACATAATCTATCTCCACACAATCTTCTACTTTCTATATTCAACATACTTTCTTTCTATGGATTCTTTTCAAACTTTCCTTATCCTAATTGACTCTTTCTTTTCACATTTCTCCTTCTGATAAATCAGATACACATTACTTTCTGTAAACTTTATTTCATATACATTTTCCAACTCCTACATTAACAACACAGATTCCATCTAAAACACATACATCCCATTCTAAAATTAACTACAGAACCATCTATATCCACTTGTAAAACCAAGGGCACTTAGTTAAGAAACAGATCAGCTGCTTTGTGGCACTAATAATTTACTCTTTCTCTCTATAAATCAAACATACCAACATCTGGAACTCATCTGAGATAACTCTTGTATACCACCACTATTCAACTATCTTTGATTGTGACTACATTTCCACTCAAAAGCGATAATTTATTTCTAATCCTGTCAAATCCAGGGGTAAATGAAAATAGAACCCACAGATAAATCAAATACCTTCATCAGAAATATTATAATTTTACACTGCTAACTTAACCCATATCTACTTTTTCACAAAGAGTTGATGCATATACTTTATAATTGTCATTCTTCACATTCTTTTAATAGATACCTAATTGAGGTCTTACACCTCACAAATATTTCATGAACTTAGTCAAATGTACCAATCAGGATTAACCATTGGTTACCAAACAACCGGTGTCATTTCACCGGACCACCCACTCTATGTCTGATACTATTTCTGTCAGATTCTTTTGACCTTCAATCAAAAGGTAAAGGTGTAAAATGTCTGAAAAACAGTATTGATGCTGGAAACAACTTTTGGTGTTAGGAATAAAACCCAAATGTTAAAGTCAGTTACTGTCGGGAATTTTAGTGTGAAGATGGAGCACAGTTTCACGTACTGAAACAAAAAGTCTGAAATGTCTTCTCTGAATTGTGACTGGTAGCTTTGATGGGTACAAAACTGTGTGTGTTAAGAAGAAAATGAGACTTGTGTAACCGAGTGATCGACACAGATGACCTGATCCCAAGATGTTGTACGGTGCCTTGACCATGCCAAATCACTAACTATTACGCGTTACAACATCATAAGTAATTCAGTATAGTGAATGTCACACCGACCTGTACTGGCCCGACCGTGTCAACAAGGTCCTACCAATGATAAAATGAATTTTGTTGTGTGAACGAAGGATGATTTGATGCGACACACTTAGGTTACTCTTGTACACATAAACCATAGCCCTTGGGAGACGCTTACCATTCAAGGAAGCTCGAATTAAAACAGGTTCGCAAAAATATCAAAGATCGAGCTAGAAGAGCCAGGCTTAACTGTCCTCACATCGTGGTCTGACCCCAGCCACCCACGGAGCGAAGACTTGTGGCACACTCAGTCACCTCGGCCAGAGTGGAACATCAAGTCAGAAAATCCGTGGCCCGACAGCATGAGCACTAGCATGAGAGTGCTGTAAGATAATAATAGAAGGCAAGAGGTATGAGCCATTTTGCGCCGCTTCACTATGTCCTGATCCTCAGCGACTCTATATACCGGGTTCACACTGCAGAGCGTATATAAGTCAATTATATACAGGTGACTGGCATGCAGACTGTTAAGAAGTGGTGAATGTCCAGCGCCGACGCATTCGACACCCTGTCATCTAGGTACTTCGCTGTGCCACCAATGCCCGGTAGGAAACCCCAGAAGCAGCAAGATTTGTCTTGTATATAAAGGGGAATCGGATTCAGAGAGGAAAAATATTATTCTCCCTCTGTACAAGGCATGGTAAGGCCTCATTGGAATATGCGGTGCAGTTTGGCATCCCATATCCAAAAGGAAAATCTTGGAAAATGAGGCAGTTCAGGGAAGGGCAACTAAATTAATAAGGGGAATTGAGGGCTTTCTATGCCTTCCTCTTCTC
The DNA here is from genome assembly GCA_019447015.1 of Hymenochirus boettgeri. NCBI lineage: Eukaryota > Metazoa > Chordata > Amphibia > Anura > Pipidae > Hymenochirus > Hymenochirus boettgeri. Next base: position 28,185,612 of record CM033477.1, read on the forward strand.
CCTTCTTCCTTTTCCTTTTCCCGTGACACATTGAACAAGCTCATTAATCTTTCCTGTCCTGAATCTGCACTTCAGGCTTATTAAATAACTATCCCTGTCCTTTCAAATTCCAAGACGCACATTGTCATATATACTTATATAATCGATCTACCCAAATAAGTTGGGTCGCATCTTTCACTACACCACACACCATTAATCAACTAGTGTGTGTAGCCCCCGTCACATTACGAAACTATAATCCCCATTTTTGCTGAATCCTACAATGATAACCAAAACATATGGCACCAAGATTCAGGTTAGACATATACATTCCCCCAGTACAAAGATTAAAAGAAGCTAAGGTCACCACAATAAATATCAATCAACTCAAAGACGGAGGAAAGTTAACTAGTCAAACCAGAAACTACATGGTCCTGCGATCAATTCCAAAACAGGGACAAAATATGCGGTAAGGTTGTGACACAACTACCGGGCCCTTGATTTTGCCTCCTTTCCGACAGTTGACCCCTAAATATAGCATATATAAACGGTAAATATACAATATAGTAAATATAGTATATATAAATGGTAAATATATCTTATATAAATATACCATATATTAATATATATTATATATAAATAGTACATTCAAGATACTGTGGGGAGCAATTGTGGGTCTTTTAACAAATCCAGTTTATTATACACACAACATGTTTCGGCTGACACAGCAGCCATCCTCAGGATGTGACATCACAACAAGAACAGGTGAATTTAACAGTACAGGTAAGTCAAAGCCCATCCCCGTGCTCCTCCCAAAGCATATTAACCCCTTGTGCAACAGTACTTCAACCAATCGAACATTATTAAGTAAAAACATTTAAGATCACTTGGTGCGAAATGGTAAAAAGTAGAGCTAAAACATGCAGTACCATAAAAGACTAAAACAGTACAATAAAATTACTATATAAATTTAAATAGCTGTGATAAATATTGTACAGATCTTTGGTACGTACAAGGTTTCGTTAAACTGTACATATAGCAAGGTCCCAATTACTCATATGGGTATACACTGTTCTAGCAACAAATGGATCACTCTGACAATGAACCATCCATTCAAGTTCCTCACACTCACCTGTGGGTTGTGGGGCACTAGATATCTTTTTGTAACACTCATCCCTGTATTTCATCCATTCTTCCACGGTCCTCTCTAGAATTTGGCTGGAAACTTTCTGCAGGACACAGTACATAAAATGGGAGAAACGGCACAAATTGTAAATTTGATTAATTCATTAATTTATGGGTGGACATACAGTATAATTTTTGTCTTTAGTTGTTTAGGGATACTGCTACATATCTGTGTCCTGGCCAGCAGTGATGGGCAACTACAGACCACCAGGCCTTTCATCTCCTAACAGCCTGACAATGGCAGAGTAAGCTGGCTCCTGCTGACATCACAATCAATAGTTGACTGCTGTTGCCCTGCTGCCTACACTGCTCAAGCTTGTAAAAAGTTCATTAAGCAGAGGGAAGAGGCAGATAACTTTGCCAGAAAAAAAAACAGAACTTATCATTAAATATCTGGTTACAAATGCATGTAATAAACTGGGGGAAAAGCAGTTGGGGTTGAAGGCAGATAACTGACAAATTAAATGTTTTTTGCTTTAGGGATGGACATGTTGTCCTGATAGGCTGTATATAGGTAATTTATACTGTAACAAAGGGGTTTATGTCATAATATTGAAAAGTTTGCCTGTGCTCTAAATCTGAAACCACCAATAAAATGTCAGCTTTTTAATGGTCTAATGCAGTTAGATAACATTTGTTTATCTGATTGGTTTCTGCAGATTAATAACATAGGTAAACTTTTATAACACTAAGGGCAGGCCACACTGCAGCGTTTTAACGTGCAATCCAATCACGTGTGCGCAGTTGTGCCCCTACCATGAAGTAAACTGAAACATTTGCTCAGGGCGCACCCTTGCGGAACACTTAAAAGGTGGCAGTTAAAAAAAATCTTCTTTCCTACAATACTGCAATTGAGCACCAGTCCACCAATCAGTGTTAGTCAGCCTACCACACCCACCTTCACAAGCCACGCCTATGTTCCCAGATGAAGTCACACCCACTTCATGTGCCGCCACCCATCTACCGATAGGCGGCATTCAAGAGTTGTTTCAGGTGTCAAAAAACCTAGGAGCACCCCTGCGTGTGCAATCCCATCAAGTGCGAATAAGAGCACACTAGTGCCACATGTTGGCTGCGTTGCGCTGTGATCCGCTTATCGGATCGCATGTGATCATTTTTTTGCGAATTGCATGCCCTCTAATTGCGCAACGCTTTTCCATCCGATGCCGTCTGGTATAATGTGGCCTCACTCTTATTATATAAACCCCAAAATGTCTGCCATTATAACTTTGAACTCCAGTCTAATTTTTAATAATAGCAAGAAATATAGTAATTTTGGAGTAATGTATGCATGTATCATTTTATTTATAATGCGCTGCTTAGGGACACATACTGCATAATATTACACTCCATAATTATACAAAGGGAAAAATAAATAATATAGGACCATAGAAAAAAGTGCTTGAAAATATGGGTTAATATTTATTTGCCTGGTGCAATATTTCAATTGGTAGGGTTCAATATTTCATCAAAATCAATAAAAATGAATCGGACACATCAGTAAAATCTGGCCTCACGTGATTGGTAGTGGGAAAATAATTGTGGTACTGCTTTCATTCACAACCATTTCCAGTAGTCTGTGGGCAGGGATACATGAGACATGAGGAGAATATTCTCTTTTCCTGAGCTTTTACACTTTGCTATTTACAAGCTGATAACACTACTATAATTTCAGTTCTGATTTGTATAACCTTAGGAAGCTGGCACCTCCATCCTAATAACTTGTCCCATCAACTATAACTCCCTCCTGAAGTGCATAACCTTTTCCTTATTGGAGTTACAGTAACTTGCCCTTCATTTAGTTTTATTTAAACTGTTTCTATTTTCTAAATGACTATGAATGTTGGAGTCAGTAGGAAAAAAAGTTTTGCACAAAATGTCAACCATGGGTATATTGCTAAGTATTAGATGCACCAATAGCACTGTACAACCCCCCAGATTTGTAATTATAGGTCCCAAAGGACATGACAGGGATTCCCTCCAGATATTTGGGCACCTATGTTAAACCTGGACACCCAGTGTTCTCTCTAGCATCTCCCTGTCAGCTTTTACTTGCTGTGTTAGATCTGTTCTCCTTGTTCAGCTATAATTTGTAGAGAGCCTGAACTCAGCTCCCTCTTCTTGGAAACAAATGAACTGAAGGAGAAGGAAGGAGGGGGGAGGATGAGCTCAGTTAATAGTACTGAGGAGAACAGATCTAAAATGCCAGGTAAAAGCTGCTGCAGACTTTATAACAGTGGCCCCTGTGACTAGCAGCCATGAGATCCCTATTCCTGCCTCTTTCTTCCTTCCATCCAACTCTCCAATTAGAACTTAGAGTAGGTAAGGAGTGAACAATTCAATGGAGGAGATTTGAAAGGGTTAATGGCAATGTTCTGGGAAAGTGCTGGCACTGAAGGGTTAATGGCAATACTCTGGGAAAGTGCTGGCACTGAAGCGTAAATGGCGATGCTCTGGGAAATTGTTGGCACTGAAGTTATTAAAAGGAAAGTCTGCTGGCATGGAAGGGTTAATTGTAATACCCTGCTGGCACTGAAAGTGTGAATGGCAATACTCTGGGGAAATCTGCTGGCACTGAAGGGTTAATGGCAATATACTGGGAAAGTGCTTACACTGAAAGCGTTAATGCCAATACTCTTGGAGGGCAAGGCCACACTACAGAGCTTTTAAGTGTGATGGGATTGTGATCTGATCACACTAGGGCACCAAAAAGGCTAGAAACGGCTCTGGCAGTAGCCAGTAGTTTTTAAACATCTGGGGGGCTGCAGGATGGACATCCCTTTACAGAGAATGGAATTTACATCCTAAAGACAACTTTTCAGGCTATTCAGGATACAGTCCTCTAAACAGAAAACCCTTAGCATAGGTTCCTCATCTGGAAATTTAGTGGCATCTATAGAAAATAAAACATAGGATCATTTTCCTGGGTCATGTGCATTCCAGCATTAGCTTTTGTCAGTTGCTGTAATTTTAAGTCGGCAGAGAGAAAATAACAGCTTGCATACACTACAATTACTCAAAATATTATGATTACTCCGTGGATCATCTGTCTATACATGAGATATCATCGTATGGTAATTTACCGGATAATGTTTCAAATGAAAATTATTAGTTAAAAAAAGGAAAACGTTTTACAAAGAATAAAAGTAACACAGAGACATATTTGGAGAAGACTATGAGCAACCAAGCATCCTGTTAACATCCCGTTAATCTAAAAATAGCCATAAAAGCAACAATCCTGATTGGATGATATTGGGATGTTAAAAATGTTATTGTCAGACTGTGCATGGGTTATTATATTTGTTTTTTTTAAAATTTTCTTCCTCTGTCGGACAATCTATTGGACAATAATGATTGTACGGTATCGGGATCATTTAATCGGTATTGTTATGCATATAGGCTCAAGATGAAAAGTGTTTTAAAAAGATTATCTTCAAAATCTTCGTTTTAACTGTGATTGGAAGGGAAGCGGTTGTTTCATCTTGGCTTTAGCGCCTTGTCTACCGACCAATGACATAACTAGAGATTTCCTGTGATTTCATCCCAATACTGGATTTGACAATAGCAGTATTCTGCCCAAATTTTCATCAGTAATTTTCAATGGCAAAATTTTGTAATCAATGTATCAATAGTTTATGAGCTGGGGTTTTTTTTGTGCCTTCCTCTGGATCAATTGTTAGGTAGGGTTAAAGAAGAGGATATAAAGGTTGGACTGCATGGTCTTTATTCAACCCCAATTACTATACTACAATGACCATCAACCGTCCTAGCTGTAACTGTGGTCTACCCATAGAGCAGGCACTTTACCTGGAGAATGTCTCTATTAAGTTGCTGATCTGAGGTTTGCGATTATAACATGTCAAGGTTTTGGGGGGCTTGCTACAGAAAATCTAAAAGAAAATTTTTGGGTGCATGTGCTCTTTTTAGGTGTTTCCTGTGTGGTCAGGTTTGATGATGGAGATTAAGCACTGGCTGAAGACATCTCAAGCTGAAGCTTTACTCTGTCTTATACTGTTGATGATTGAGACTTCTGCAGCTGTGATAATATCCACCACAGGAATTCAATTCAGGAGAACCCCTAACACCTTGGTGTTATATGCTGATTGGGACACATTTCAGGGTATTTATTGTCAAGACATTCTTGTACAAGTCATTATGAATTAAGAAAGAAAAGGAACCATCACACAATTTGTCTTAGGTTTATTCCAGAGTGTCCCATATCTTAGGGATTGACTGACAGGTATCTGTGCACTGCAAGATGGTGTGCTGGCGGGCGGGACACTCCCCTATCCTACGTCCATACAGAGTGGCTGCAGCGCTGTGGGAGAACCGGACAACTCCCAAAATCATGTGCAAGAACCAAAATACGTGCAAGTGCTTCCTCCTCCAAAGGACCTCAATGTGGAGCCGGACCAATCAATTATGCATAAAACTTCACTTTTATTTTGAACTCATTAAAAGCATCTTACAACAACGGCAGTGAGCCCTTTCCACTCACTCAGTTCTCCATAAGCTGACGCGTTTCCTGGGCACTTCATCAGAGGAGATGGTCTCTGTGCACCACTGTGAGGTTGTTCTAAAGTAAAGGGGGGATAGTTTGGCCCATCTATGAATTTAAGGGAATCTCCAGCCTTCAGATTCTTTTTTGTGTTTTGATATATTGTAGGGCATACCTTCCCACCCCCAACCGCTAGAAGTGTAAAAATAGAATCCAAACTCTACTTACAGCCCCTTGCCCCAGCTTAGAGGCAGCCAATCACAGCCACAGCTGCCAGCAATAGAAAACGATGCTGGAGCAAGGTTCTGTAAGTAGAGTTAGGATCCTATTTTTACACTTCCATTATAGCGGTTGGGGGTGGGAGGGGATGCCCTGCAATAAATATATAAACCATTTAACGCTACATGAAGGACTGCAAGAGAGGGATCAGGAAGGAGGGGGGGGGCTCCTCTGTGCATGTCACCATCTCTCCCGGAGGCAAGACAGGAGGCAGAGACATTTTGGCAGGAAGACAGCCACTACTCCTCAGTTTCCTGGACTATGGACATGGACTGCAGGGGAACCATAAGGAGCAGGAATGTAAGGTAAGGATTTTTTTAAAACTGTGGGGCCAATAGTGGGTTAAATTTTAGTTTTGTGGGTGGACATGCCCTTTTCTTTTTGTCAACCAAGGTTGGGTCTAAACTGAAAGACATGGTGGTTGACAAAGACCTAGTATTAAAATGTATAAGAAGTTAATATAGTAGAAGAAATCTGGAGGCATGTGTAATATTTATTCATTAGTGTTATACTGTTACAGTACAAACAATTATATTTGCATGACTCATCCAAGCTTATTCCGTTGTCTGTCTGGAGAAGGCCTAGTCTCTGTTGTTAAGGCCTAGTTATCTGTGTTATACGCAACAGCGATAGGGCTTGTTCAGTGAAAGCAGTAAAAGAAAGATTGCACAATGCGAAAGGAAGCCATGAACCAGGTATAAATGATAACACAGAGCCGAATTTCAATAGCCAACTCAAAATACACTGGTGAAACATGTAACACAAATAAACCAAGGTAATACTTAAGAATGAGAGTAATTTGTTACCTGATGATTGCTTATTGTTAGTAGATTTAGCTAAGGAAGCTCCAAGATGGAGCTGAAGGGATCCTTCTAAATTAAGTCTGAAATTCTGATTAATTTGTCCACGTAGTACCAATGTATAGTAGACTATAGGTTCCATTAGGTCTGTGTGTATTGCTACAGATGTGGTTACCTATCAGTCCTGATGTGTGGATCAGGAGCCGAATGATCCTTTGGGGTGCCACACAAAAACTCTATGTTGGCTCCTTATATTAAAATCTGGCTGGCAGCAGAAGTTTGCTATCCGTGAGATTGGACAATTTATTACCATAAACAACCAAAAACAGTCTGACCCAACGCGATTGGCCTTTTATCATTACTGTGTGTACCCAGATTTAGGCCTTGTACATACAGTTCAAGCAGAGGTTGAACTTCATGACCAACAGACTGCCGATCCATAAACAATCGTTAGTCTGTTGGTATTTAAAGTGGTACTGCCCATATTTTGGCATAAGCCTTTGTGCAACCTAGGTTCTTTTTTACTATTACTTAAACATATTTTGTGGATCATTCTTATGCAGTCCTTAAACATATTAAAAGTAAATCCACACCCATATTGAGAAGTCAATGGTTTGATTAATTAAGTGATGGTGCTAAAGAAACAGTGACCCAGCAAGAAAGATGATCTTAGAAGAGACCATGTAAGGAATACAACCCCCAAGACATACCCCTCAACTGTTCTGGTATCACTGGGAAAACCCAGTAGTTTTGCCTCAGCATCCTTGATTGTTGCAATTTATCCTATGATGAGTGCAACCTGGGTTGTTCAGGGGTGTGACTAGGGCATAGCTAGGGAGGTCGGGGGGCAGGGTGGGTCTGAGAAAGGGGTGGTCTGTGAATAGGTCCCACCTATATCCCAATACTGGTTCTCAATAAAGGTATGCTTATAATGAGCTGAAATATTGTGTTGGAGTCATCTTATGTATTACAAGTAGGGATATTAAAAGAAAATATCGCAGCGATGCTTACCTGTGAGAGCCAAAGAGTTACAAGAGGGACGAGAAGAACAAGATTCATCCAGCTGAAGAAAAAAAATGAAAAAATAACATTGTAAATATTTCTCAAGGAGAAGTAAAGCTACAGTGTAAATAAGTCTGAATGTCTTCTATGGTTCCTAACTGGCAAATAAGGTTAATCGTCAGCAGCAATGATTAGAAATTGTCTGTAATTCTGACATTTCTTCATGTCTGTAGCAAATATAGCGAGTCCCTGTTCTCGGTAAACCTGTTCCTATTTACTCCCAATAACACTGTCTAAGACTTATAATAAATGCAGTAAAAATTTTCCATTCATCATTCACTCATTAAATCCCATTGTATCTTACAGGATTTGCTGAATATTGGGCGAGTGTTGGGCCAGGATGGTAACATCATAACACCTCAAGAAAAATAGTGCCGGATGTGTGGGACCTTTTGCAGTTGCAATTACGTCAATGTCAGGGGAGCATGTTTTTTTCTTTGCAAGGTGCTATGGTAATTGCTGTAGAATCCAGTAAATGTCTAATCAGCTAGTGAAACATACAAGAAGCCTTTATAATAGATGTGGCAGTATAAGTATAGCTTTTTAAAGGGGCACTTGACTGCCAATCAAAAATCAATACAAAAAAGCATAATGACATCAAGGGCATGTGTGCCCGTGTCAGAGATAAGTGGTGTGTCACCGTGTCAGGGTAGGGAGAAGCAAAGTGCTGTCAGCTGCAGCCATCTCTTTGTTTCTATATTGTGCCTTTTAATGCAGCTGCTTGGGGAAATTCAAGGTATGTTTTTGTTAAAGGAGAACTCAAACTGAAAAGTAAATGAACTGCATATATTCCATATGGGTGTCACATACAGCCACCTGCTAGTTAGTGATTATAGAATCAATACAGGCTTTATATATATAAGCTTTAGTTCTCCTTTAATAATCACACACAGCTGAAAAAATGAATTACATGGTGCATTGTTATAAGTAACGTATTCCTTTTTGTTATGTATATTAGTATAAACTCTTTGTATGATTGGATTAAGTTGAAAATACTATCAGTTACTTTATGTTTATTAGATACTCTTCAAGGTTTATTGATAAATAACTTTCTATGGCTGAAGAAACATCACATTAACCGACTACTTATAAGATTAGCAATGGCCCCTAGATTTGTCCAAATCCAATTTGTCCCCCCGAGTGTCTATTTTGCCAATGGTCCTGAGTGCAAACATAATCCGAGTGATTCTGCATGATAGGATTTAGAACCATGATACATTCTCCTTTAAAAGAAATTCCAATCTGCGAATTGATTGTCATTCCTGTCTCTTATTGCCATTGTAATAAACGCATTAGTTTAGCTAAAAATAACTTCAAACAAATCCTTTTCATCTGGCCCACAATGCCTGCTCTGTGTTTTCCTCATTGACCTGTATATTGACCAGTTATATTTTCAGCACTTTGTCTTGCATGCAGGCAGACCTGGTGTTCTTATAGATCACTACAGCTCATTCAAATGTTCCTTACAAGCCACTAAATCATGCGGTTTTCATTGTTTAAATCCCCTGATCGGAATTATTATCGAGGAAATTTTCTACGGATCCAAATTTCTGTTTTCTTTTTAATGAAAAACAAGGCAAAGAGCATCAGGCAGGTTATTAAAAGCATAAAAACCCCTTGTGGTTTTTTCAACTAAAACAACTTTGATCTTTCGAGGTTCTGACAATTCCCGCCATCATCTGCAATATAATTATACAGCTGGTAGTTAGATGACCCAAAACCTTGTGAGACAACTTCTAATTCTTTTCCACACACAAAACCCATTTTCAAGAGAAGCCCAATGTGATGGATCTTCTTTTGGTTAGTCCTGAAAGATCACAGTTTATAACTGATAGAGGTTTTCAGTCTTAGTCTTAGGTCACAATCCCTTTCTTTTAAAGTATTCAGCATCAAGCTCTGGTCTGTAAGTCCCTAAGCAGTGTCCATACAAAACTTTAAGGTGCTCCCTGGCTATGCTCTCAAGTAGAGTTTAAACCACCAGGTGAGAGAAAGGTGAGTTTTACTGTGAATGTGGTCCAAATCAGATATGCATAGGTTGGAAGACCTGCTAAGGAGCTTCCTTGGCCACCCCTCCCTACCATCTCACAAACAACGTTATTCTTCTAAGCTCTATAGGGTTTTTTGACCTTTCTTTTACTTTCACAGTTTCTCTTCCTCCATCTTTATTGATCCTCACCAACTCTTCTTCCATGTTGAGAATTAAGTGGTCCTTGCTTGCCCCTGTTTATTGATTATTCCTACCTCCTAATATAGTTTAGTTGAACAATATTTTATCAGACAGTTAATTGTTCTGGCCTTGTGTTGTTGCTGTATAAAAGATAATGCTAAAGCCAGGAGGAAGACTGACAGATGTAAAATAGTTTTCTTTGTGCTGGCACTCCTCACAGAAACGATATTGGAAGGTAGGAACTATCCACCCTACCTCCCTACACCAGGTATTCTTTATTTTAACTGCTGTTAAAAAAAAAACTATAATCTTAATTTCTAAACTTTAATTGTTAAAATCCAACCATGTGATAATTTACCATGATCATGTCATCTATTATTTTACAATAATGGTCACTGTTTTACAGCATTGAGTTTTATTCAACGATATGCAGGGGGGCAGGGTTAAGAGGGCCTATAATCCCCTTCCCCATCCCTCCTCAATCAGCTGTTTTAAACAGCTGATCGCACTTATGCAGTTAAGGTTCATACAATCAATTGTTTAAAAGACATGAACTGAAGTTCCGGTTTGCTTCTGGCCTTTTAAAGGAGAACTAAAGTCTCCAGACAACATAGTCCCAATAGACAGAGCACATTCACAAACATACAACAAGCTGTGTCTCACCTCTGTGGCCAATGGCTGTGGCCATTGGGTGATTTATGTACTTGTGAGTACTAAGGGTCAACTCCCACAATCCACATAAGCCCCCAGCTAAGTGTCAGCATACAGGCACATGCTCTGTAGTGCTCAACAGATCAAAACAAGGAAGTTGCAGCCTTGCTTCCTAGAAGCTGACAGCCAATCACATAACAGAACAAAGATCCTCCCTCTCCCTGACACATTTCAGTTTTTTGTTTTCAAACACATTCAATGCTACTGTCCTAACAATGATATAATCCTTTACTTTTCATACAAAAAGAAAAGTAATCTTTGCAGTGTATTTCATAGATAGCATGGACGTAAGAAACCGAATACAAACATTGTAAGTCTGGGGAACTTGTACATTTACTCTGTCTTGCTAAAAGCAGAGCTCTTAACTCTAGGCTAACAGAGATACTATATAGATCACTGGTACATATCGAATCTTTTCCTATAAAAAACATAATAGAAACAAAAATATATGTAAGTCTAGAGATTCAAATTTGTGACCTTTTGAACTGTGTGTTTTTGAATCTGGTGTCTTACCAGGCGAGCCACCACTGAATAAGCCAAACACTTATTTAGAAATGCTATCTTTTTCTTGAAATATATTAGAAACACAAAAACAGTAAGTCTGGGGTATTGACCTTCTGAACTGTGTATTTCTAAACCTGGAGCCTTACCCGGTGTGTGACACCATTAAATGAGCACAGAGTCCATGTACATTTGGATGCTATTATCTTTTGCTTGGAAACGAATAATAATAATTTTAAAAAATGGAATATGTCCCTTGTAAGACTTTGAAAGCTGCTTGTTGTCCTGCAGTTTATTTTCCAGCAACTCGCACTGACGTAAAAAAAACTGCAGGGTAACAAGCAGCTTTCAAAGACTTTCAGGGATTCCATATTGGTGTGGAGACATCTGTAAAGAAAATACTGCATAGAGACAGTGAATACTGAGGTCAGGGGGCGTGGCTCTTTGATGACTTCATGAGTTGTGGGTTGTACTGGCAACAACATGGAAACCTTCTTATTTACAGAATCTATTTCTCACATGTACTAAATGCAACTTACTAGAGAAGAATCTTACAATGTATAGGTGTTCTGGGGAAAAACTTTCACATTAGGATTTTAAAAAGTTTAAGTTTATTTCTCCTTTAAACTGCTGATTGCGCACATCATGTAGGAGGGCCTGGGTCCCTGCAGTTACGCAGATGCAGTCCTTATTCAATAAAACAAGGTGTTCATGTATGACTGCAGTGTTATTTTATGTCTTAAAGGGTATGTCCACCCTAAATACTATTTTTTCTGTAGTGTACAGTAGCTTACCCCAGCCCACCCCCAACCTCCGTTTTAGTTTTACTAGTTTTTAGTTATACTAATGCTCCTTCCTTCCCTCGGCTGTCTGCTCCTGGCTCTCTGCTTGCCAGAAGCAGCAGAGAGGGGCCGGACCAGCAGCTGCATCTGTGATTGGCTGTGCATTGGCCAATCACAGACGCAGCTGCTGGCTATACAGGCAGCCGAGGGGACGATGAGCATAAGTGTATTTTACATGGTGGTTGGAGGTGGGCTGAGGTAAGCTACACTACAGAAAAGTAGTTTAATGCTAGGGGAAGAAGCAGCCGTAAGGGTTTGTTTTTTTGATAAATGTTGGACATGTACTGCAAGAGAACCATAAGGAGCAGAGATGTAAGGTAAGGATTTTTTAACACTGCACAGTGGGGCCAGTAGTGTGTTCATTTTTAGTTTTGGGGGTGGACATGCCTTTTAAAGTAACAGTAACATTAACACATTTGCATTGTACTAGAACTAAAATGCTGCATTGTTATTTTATGATCTTGCTGCTTCATAAAAATGCACCTTATCTGACAAGCGTTTAGATTCCCTTCTCTGTGCCCCTCCCTTGTCATCTTTCTAATAAATTATACTGCCTTTGTGCCATTTCATCTCAATAAATCATGTGCTGAGAAACAGTTTTAATTATGTTCAATTTGTTAAATGTGTGCACCTGTCATTTCCGTCTTTATAAAAAAAACGCTGAACTCATCCAGGCCATTCATATTTTGCTCTGTTTCCCATATTGCAACAGTATCCTGATGATAAGCTGCCATCTGGGTGTAGCTATAGCAAAAGCAGAGAAAATGGAATATCATACTATTGTGGTTTTTATTGCTATGTTATGTATTGAAGTTCTGTTAATGTGTTAACGGGGATTAAATAATACTTAACGTGACTTTAATCTATGTACCAACAGGGCTATGTACCGAGAGACATTATCAGCTATTTGTGTCTTAAAACCACGTTAACCGATGCACCATGCGTGAACGGGACTTTAAGACATAACTAACGGCAAAAATGAATTTTCCAAGCTGATATTGTCTCGTTTAGACGTAATCTCTAACGTCAGCAAATTGCTGGCATTAAAGTTTTGCAAAAGGCATACTCCATTTGCAATGCACTGAGAGCCACTATTGGTTCGGGGCCCCCCGTGAGATTGGAACAATCAGCTGTTTTTAAAGGAAAGATACGTGCGATCAGCTATTTAAAAGACTGGACCCAAACTTCAGGTTCGGTTCCGGTCTTTTAAACAACTGATAGCGTGTATGTTTCCTTCATACGTTTAAAAACTGATGATCACGGAGGTTGTGGGCATGTGGCTGGCCCTCCTACTGTCTGGGTTCCCCCACGGTTGCGGGACTGGTGGGGGGCGGTAGTTACGCCACTGGTTTAGATCATAAACGCATGATTCTAACATGATTTTTGGAATCTACCTTAACGCCACCAAAACGATGGTCTTGAGCAGGCATAAAAGGAAATCTCATCACATGACTAAAATGTGTACCGTGATCATGTGATCAGAAACTAAGGCCAAGGCCCCACTTAAGTGGACGTAAAAACGCTGTGCTTTTGACATCCGATTGTATATGCGTTTACATGCGCTTGTGTTTCACAGCAGATTATGAGTGGAACGAAAATCACATGTAATGTTGATTATGTCCGCCTGTGTCCGCTTTTCTTTTTGTTTCCATAGACTTATATTAAGTACCGTATGCTTTTGACAAAAATGGACCAAAAATGGTGATTGCGTACATTATAAAATCGCAGCAGAAGCACACAAAGGGGCATGTAGATCGCAGAGCACAAATGGGTCGCAAAGCGAGGCAAAAACGCTAGTGGTGCCTAGCCCTAAACCTGGATATTACTGGGTATGCATGAAACTTTTAAAGGGGAACTTCATGACAGATACTGCACATGTAGTTTCAAAATCATACATCACAATTATCAGTATATGAGTATATGGCATAATGTTCATGTAAATAATTATTAAAAAATTATGCTGTAGACGATTAACACAATGTATAAAAACGCACATTTATACCACTAAAAATCCTGTGTTTAACATGACAATTTGACACAAACCCAAATGTAATATCTCTCGTAACCCTTTATTGAATACGAAAATCAGATGTAACTTTTGCATATTCAATAAGACTCTGTGTACATGGCCCCCTAATGTATCCATAGAAACAACACCATCTACTACAAAATGACCCGCTAAGCATTTCTCAATTCCTGATATAGGCAAGATATAGTAAGGACCAACATAGCACCACAAAGCCCAGGCACGGTGAAGACCACCTTTGAATTAGGAACCCGATAAAGACGGAACATGACAAAGACCATCTTGCACAAGAGGAGCTAAGAAAAGCCTCACAATACAGAGAATAATTTGATTAAATTGCTAATAACACAACTATACAATGACTTGGATTGGTATGTCCCATCCTGGCTGGTATCTGGGGCATGGCCAATCGAAAGACTCACACAGCTAAATATTCCTAAAAATCAGATTCATCAATGAACATCATGTGACTGATTATGATTAAATATCCTTTGCCAAATGGAAAAAATATCTTCTCATACTAAGAAAAAGTATTTATTTTTATAAGACCTCATATCGTGTTAACAGCAAAACATCTGCTGGCATCTCCTGCAACTGGACATAAGAAAAGCTTTTCCATTCCCTCCAACATCCAAACAGGCACACTTCGGGGGAGATGCAATATATTTCGCTATCGCCACCTACGTGCACTGGTTTCCACAATGTATTAATCACTTTGCGACCGTTTATACATTGCGAAAGCGATAGCGGTAAGTTGCGACCTTTTGCGTGTATTTTAAAGACACCATTGAAGAGGCGTTAATTGTCGCTCAAATAACTAGAGCAAAAACAGGAGCAAAATTTATTGCATCACTTTATGCTGCGCAAAGAAAAAGGAATTGCGACATGGTGCAGACAGTGCAAAACCTTCGCTAACACGTTAGTACATAGGTTAGCGTGATTTTAGCTCTTATTTTCTCATTAGCGCGGGTATTGCATCTCTCTGCTAGTGTTTAGAAACAACATGGTGCAAACCTGCTCGGAGAGGATAATCTGCATGGTAATTAACAGCAGTGCTCAACCACTTGTCATGTCATAGATAATTTGTATTACATTCAAATATTTTCCTATTTCCGGGTTATAATCACTCTTCTCGTTTACATAAATTCCTATATTCCAGAAATATACACACATTCTCCATATGCACCAACTCCAGTGAATGTGTAGTTTATTTTTAGATATTTATTGTGTTTACATAAACAGTGTGTGTGTGTGCGTGTGTGTGTGTTTGTACCTGCAACTGACCCACCGCCTGTTTCCATGGTGGGTTCTATACCTACACCAGACCCGTCACCTGCACTGTAAACTAAAAACTCAACCCAAACCTGAAAATGAAAAGAGAAAGTGGTTATTTTTCCCGACTGCCCTCTCCTCTTTGCAGGTAGGAGCAATATAAGCCATATTTCTTCACAAACTGATCCTCTGCTACCTGCACCTGATAGTTCTACAGCAACCTGATTAATTAGTTCTTTTTTACAGTATATTATCCTTTAAGAGTTATTGCACAGGGGCTTCCAGAATCCTCAACCAGATATTGGGACTTCTTGACAATCAGTCCCCACTATCCCCTCACATAATGAATGAGTTAAATAGGAATATAAAAGTCCCATTCACACACGTTCTGTTTTCCTTCATGGAAAGTGATCATAGTGCCAGTTTCTAATCATCTAGTCCAATTTTAACCTTGTCACTGCCGCTGTGGTCATGGAAACCCCAGTATGTGGGGTTTCGTTACAATAAATCATTTTATGACAAGAAGATAATTAATGAAGAAGTTTCTGAACTTTACTTCTCTGCTGTTGAGATTGCAATAGCAGCTGTTGAGATTGCAATAGCAGTGTTAATGATAAAAGTACAGTAACGTACAGTACCTGGTGGAGAGAGGGGGGGTTGGTGCTGAATTTTCTGCTTCCTTAGGGTCACAGTAACTTGTAGAGGTTCCCCAGGGAGGTCACAGTTTGTGTGGTTCCTTATTTCTGATCTTTAAGCCAGTTCTGAAGCTCTCAGCCTATCTCTGTCTTGTTTAATCAACGTGCCCTTCCTCTGTGTAATCTCCATCCTCTCTACCAATACTCCCCCTTCTTTATTCACATCCTCCAATCAAGTCTTCCTCCTCTAGCACTCCTCCACCTCTGCCATCTCCTCTCCATTACGGCTTTTTGCTAGAATAATTTTTTTCCCCTTATAAAGCTGCAGTTTTTTTGCACTCATAAGGGCTGGTACAATAAAAGGTGCAAACATCGTGCTATTGAACTGCAGCAACTAATCAGATGTGATCTAACTGCAGTAACCCAGTTAAAAGGGAACAGCTGATTGGTTACAGCAAATAATAGTACAGGCAAACTTTTGCACCTCTTATTGCATCAGCCCCTTTGCAGACATTCCACCCTGCCAAACTTATGTCAGGGGGGTATACTCTTTACTCCTGCCTCTTCCCCTTTGCCAGAGCTGTCCAGTAACTGCCGGTGACCTGCCACAAGTGAGAAGACCAATTGTTGGTCACTAGGAATGAGGTGCTGCAAAAAACAGGATTTTTCCACAATGCTGCTTATTTCAGAGTTAGGTCTTATATATATTCAATCTTTAGTTCTCCTTTAAGTTTGATTGTACTATCAGTGCATTTTTGTTATGATTTTGTGTAGGTTGTGTAGGTTTTTGGGGAGCAGAAATTTATCCTGTAAAGGATACATGTGACTGTATATTAGCAATATCCGCACCTTGAAGGACGCGTTATTTTATGACAAATACTAATAATAATGATCATATTTAAAGGCCTTGCCACACTATGCTGGGTGGTTACGCGTGGGAAAAGCATTACTGTTCACTTGCGATCCACGCAAAAAATGGTGATGGCATGTGCTCTGGAAAGTGGATTACAAGGACAGCTCCCTAATGTGGCCAACACTAGCCTGCACTTTTACTGATGGCGCTAGTGTGGTCTAGCCCTCAGTGTGTGTTTTATCCTTTGCAAAAGTCAAGTTGTGATTGTGGAAACCTCTCGCACAAATAGTATAAAAGGTGTTATTATGAGATTTCCTTCACCGTTACATTGTCATGTCAATTGTCTGTTGGTCTTTGACTCTGCAACATGTATAAATCCATGCAACTGTGTATTATCATAGCACTATTCAATGCAACGCATCGGTGGGACCAGGACACACTGAATTGTATAGAAAAATGAATGTTGCTGCGTTATCACATACTATATGCGTTAAAACAATTAAAAACAAGCATAGTCGGAACGAGCCATTAGACTATCTCCCATTATCTGAACCCCTCTCTGACAGTCTGATTTTGAAACTGATAAACAGTCTCTCACTCACCAACCGTGTACATTCGGAAACCCTCGAAAATATGTTCCGAACCCCTCAAAAGTAAGTACTGTAAATCCAAAAACGGAACGAAACTTCAGAGTTTTGGCCATCTCTAATCCCAAACCCTCTCTCATTTTCCATGTAGACACAGGCTGTCTCTCACTGATTCCAAACACCCTCTCATTCTCCCTGTAGACACAGGCTGTCTCTCACTGATTCCAAACCCTCTCTCTGTCTCTCTGCAGACACAAGCTGTCTCTCACTGATTCCAAGCCCTCTTTGAATTTCACTGTAGACAAAGGTTGTCTCTCACTGATTCCAAACACTTTCTCCCTGTAGACACAGGCTGTCTCTCACTGATTCCAAATCCTCTATTGTTTTCCCTGTAGACACAGGCTGTCTGTCACTGATTCCAAACCTTCTCTCGTTCTCCCTGTAGACACAGGCTGTCTGTCACTGATTCCAAACCCTCTACTGTTCTCCCTGTAGACACAAGCTGTCTCTCACTGATTCCCAGCCCTCTCTGAATTTCCCTGTAGACACAGGTTGTTTCTCACTGATTCCAAACCCCCTCTCATTTCCCCTGTAGACACAGGCTGTGCCTCACTGATTCCAAATCCTCTTTCATTCTCCCTATAGACACAGGCCGCCTGTCACTGATTCCAAACCCTCTCTCGGTCTCCCTGTAGACACAGGCTGTCTCTCACTGATTCCAAACCCTCTCTCGGTCTCCCTGTAGACACAGACGGTCTCTCACTGACTCCAAACCCTCTCTCGTTCTCCCTGTAGATACAGACTGTCTCTCAATGATTCTAAACCCTCTCTCCTTCTCGCTGTAGACATAGGCTGTCTCTCACTGATTCTAAACCCTCTCTCCTTCTCCCTGTAGACACAGGCTCTCTCTCACTGATTCCAAACCCTCTCTCCTTCTCCCTGTAGACACAGGCTGTCTCCCACTGATTCTAAACCCTCTCTTGGTCTCCCTGTAGACACAGGCTGTCTGTCACTGATTCTAAACACTCTCTCAGCCAAGCTGTCTCTCACTGATTCTAAGCCCTCTCTTGGTATCCCTGTAGACACAGGCTGTCTCTCACTGGTTCTAAACCCTCTCGGTCTCCCTGTAGACACAGGCTGTCTCTCACTGATTCTAAACACTTTCTCATTCTCCCTGTAGACACAGGCTGTCTCTCACTGATTCTAAACCCTCTCTCGGTCTCCCTGTAGACACAGGCTGTCTCTCACTGATTCTAAACCCTCTCTCGGTCTCCCTGCAGACACAGGCTGTCTCTCACTGGTTCTAAACCCTCTCTCGGTCTCCCCGTAGACACAGGCTGTCTCTCACTGGTTCTAAACCCTCTCTCGGTCTCCCTGTAGACACAGGCTGTCTCTCACTGGTTCTAAACCCTCTCTCGGTCTCCCTGTAGACACAGGCTGTCTCTCACTGATTCTAAACACTCTCTCGGTCTCCCTGTAGACACAGGCTGTCTGTCACTGATTCTAAACCCTCTCTCGGTCTCCCTGTAGACACAGGCTGTCTCTCACTGATTCTAAACCCTCTCTCGGTCTCCCTCTAGACACAGGCTGTCTCTCACTGGTTCTAAACCCTCTCTCGGTCTCCCTGTAGACACAGGCTGTCTCTCACTGATTCTAAACCCTCTCTCGGTCTCCCTGTAGACACAGACTGTCTCTCACTGGTTCTAAACCCTCTCTCGGTCTCCCTGTAGACACAGGCTGTCTGTCACTGATTCTAAACCCTCTCTCGGTCTCCCTGTAGACACAGGCTGTCTCTCACTGGTTCTAAACCCTCTCTCTGTCTCCCTGTAGACACAGGCTGTCTGTCACTGATTCTAAACCCTCTCTCGGTCTCCCTGTAGACACAGGCTGTCTGTCACTGATTCTAAACCCTCTCTCGGTCTCCCTGTAGACACAGCTGCTTTATTGATTCTGATCCCTCTGGATTTACTTTTGACTTTAAGATGTTATCTTCTTTCATTTCAGGCGCAGGTCGCACTTAGTATGAATGGCAAACACCAAACTATCATCACTCGCTCTAAGATTCCTGTCACAATAGGCAATAATATCACTTTCTATCCCTGCCATAAACATAACGCTGTTCACGAAACACCAGGTCACTTTACATGAAAATATACACCTCATAGAAACGCTGTAGTGTGAAAGTTATTATGGCATTCCTATATATTCCTATACCTTCCTATACATTCCTATATCTTCCCATACATTCCTATACCTTCCCATACATTCCTATACCTTCCTATATATTCCTATACCTTCCCATACATTCCTATACCTTCCTATACATTACTATACCTTCCCATACATTCCTATACCTTCCCAAACATTCCTTTACCTTCCCATACATTCCTATATATTCCTATACCTTCCTATACATTCCTATACCTTCCTATATATTCCTATACCTTCCTATATATTCCTATACCTTCCTATACATTCCTATACCTTCCTATATATTCCTATACCTTCCTATATATTCCTATACCTTCCTATACATTCCTATACCTTTCTATACATTCCTATACCTTCCCATATATTCCTATACCTTCCTATACATTCCTATACCTTCCTATACATCCCTAATACCTTCCTATACATTCGTATATATTCCTATATCTTCCTATACATCCCTATACCTTCCTATACATTCCTTTACCTTCCATATATTCCTATACCTTCCCATACACTCCTATACCTTCCATATATTATTATATTTCCTATATATTCCTATACCTTCCTATACATTTCTATACCTTCCCATACATTCCTATACATTCCTATACCTTCCTATATATTCCTATACATTCTTATATATTCCTATACATTCCTTAACCTTCCTATACATTATTATATATTCCTATACCTTCCTATACATTCCTATACATCCTATATACATTCCTATACATCCTATACCTTCCTATACATTCTTATATTTTCCTATACATTCTTATATATTCCTATATATTCCTATACCTCCTATACATTCTTATAATACCTATATTTCCTATATTCCTATACATTCCTATACCTTCCTATACATTCTTATATATTCCTATACCTTCCTATACATTCTTATACATTCCTATATATTCCTATAACCTTCCTATACATTCTTATATATTCCTATCATTCCTTATATTCCTATACATTCTTATATATTCCTATACCTTCTATACATTCCTATACCTTCCTATATATTCCTATAAATACCTTCCTATACATTCCTATACCTTCCTATACATTTGTATACATTTTCCTATATATTCCTATACCTTCCTATACATCCCTATACCTTCCTATACATTCTATATATTCCTATACCATCCCTATACACATCCCTATACCTTCCTATAATCTTTCCTATACCTTCCTATATATTCCTATAACCGTCCCTACACTCCTATAACCTTCCTATATATTATTATATATTCCTATATATTCCTATACCTTCCTATACATTTCTATACCTTCCCATACATTCTATACCTTCCTATATATTCCTATACATTCTTATATATTCCTATACATTCCTATAACGTCCGATACATTATCTATATATTCCTATATATTCCTATACCTTCCTATACATTCTTATACATTCCTATATTTTCCTATATATTCCTATACATTCCTATACATTCCTATACCTTCCTATACATTCTTATATATTCCTATACCTTCCTATACATTCTTATATATTCCTATATATTCCTATACCTTCCTATACATTCCTATATATTCCTATACATTCTTATATATTCCTATATATTCCTATACCTTCCTATACATTCTTTTATATTCCTAAACATCCCTATACATTACTATACATTCTTATATATTCCTATATATTCCTATAACTTCCTATACATTATTTTATATTCCTATACATTCCTATACATTCCTATACATTCCTATATATTCCTATACATTCTTATATATTCCTATATAGTCCTATAACTTCCTATACATTATTTTATATTCCTAAACATTCCTATACATTCCTATACATTCTTATATATTCCTTTAAATTCTTATAGATTCCTATACATTACTATATATTCCTATACATTACTATACATTCCTATACATTACTATACATTCCTATACATTCCTATATCTTCCTATACATTACTATACATTCCAATACATTCCTATATCTTCCTATACATTCTTATATATTCCTATACATTACTTTACATTCCTAGATATTCCTATATTTTCCTATACCTTCCTATACATTCTTATATATTCCTATACATTCCTATATTATTTAACATTTGAAAGCTAACATCTGATTGGTTGGGGCAAAATTAGCACCATTTTTAACAATAAAAACTTTTATTGAATAATCATGAATATATTTCATGTTAAATACATTTTCACACATTTCACATTTTTCCCAGTGTTCCAGGGATGTCAAACTTTGGCCTGCCAGATGTTTGAAAACTACAACTCCCAGCATTCCCTAGCTGCAGCCAGGAAATAATGGTATTTAAAGTTTAGAACATCTGGAGACCCACATGACAAATGGTGGACCTACCAGATTTGATAATATTTCAATGTGAACAGCCAGGAGCCATTTACAGAAAGTTCTATTATACGGAGCTGTTTGTGAGCGGCTGTAATTTGTGTCACCCAACTGTGAATTGTCCCCATCTGACGCTGTCATTGCAGAGAGAGTTCCATGGATTTCACCGCTGATAGGCAGAAAGTGGAACGCGCTGACTGATGGAGTAATGATCTCCACAGATCCTATTTATCCCCTAGCAGATGTTCCCTTTGTCTATTTCTACTTTACTTAGCAGGATAATAAAAGTTTCGTTTTTACAGTTCTCTCTATTTATATCTTTCACACGTTTTGATTTATACATTTCTGATTTATGAAATATAATAATATAATATTATCAGTCTAAAGGCCTGATTGTTTACTAGACAAGTCCTGCCACAGGAAATAATGACACCGGCCCTTTAATCGGAATACAGCTTTGGATGTACAGAAATCAACTAGATGTCGAAACAATCAGAATATTACCAGTTTAACACACAGGGATCAGGAGCAAAGTGCAGGGCTCACACCAAGTGCACTGTACACAAACCGTAATTACAGATGGAAAGTGCTATTGCCTGTTGTGAATGGTATTTTAGAGCAGCAAGTGATAACGGTGCAAGGTTAGATAATGATAAAATAGTGTGGTAGTGTGATGTGCGCTGGAAATATCAGAAATCATCTAAAAGTCAAAGTAAACCCAGAGGTGAGGGCCTAGCAGTTTAGGTGCTCATCCCCTGGGTACATCCAATAGGAGGGGGATGATTAGGAGGGTATAATTCCCCTTTAAACTACTATAATTTATTAAGGAATTACCTTAAATCAACAGTAACCCAAAATAAAAAGCAAAACATGTCAATTCTCACTGCTCTGTCAGATCCGGTTCATGAGAGGGGTGCAGGGAACTGTGTTTATAAACATACTCTGGTACACCGATCTCACCTGCATATTTCTGATCCTAAGCACCCTGACTCTGAGCATGCTCATATTCTATTGTTAATGTTTGCAAATAACAATAATAATACATTGTTACATTTACAGTGATTTACAGCGATTTCTGCATAAATAATTCCAAGTACCAAGTGTCCATAATGGTGTCATTCCCTTGGTGGAATTAGTTGCTCAAAAGAGATCTGAGCATGTTTGACCCATCGTACTGTCAATCAGTAGAAACTGATAGGAACATTGTGGTGCATCCTGGGAAGAAAAAGGACCTGAAATGGCAGCTCACTACTGACCAAAGCTTCTTTTTTAGATCAAGTTATTTCATGTTTTTTCCTGTTTAACCAACAGAGAGTAATCTTGTTATAAATTACCCAAGACCAGTATTACTGAGCTGATTTGGGAACTGATAAAAAGTATTCATAGGTGAATAGGAAAAGATTACAGGGAACTGCTGATAACGCTCTGCTACAGACAGTAGCGAAATGCATCCAATCAGCTGCATTTCCTGTCGTGGGCTACCAGGTTTTGTATCTTTTGCTTATTTGGTGGAGTAAAGCCAGTAGAGATGGGAGTATCTGACATGGAACCCCACATATCCGAAATCCAAATGATCCATCCAAATCCAGACAGATCGTCTGGATTTCGGGACTTCGGAGCCTATTTTCTAAAGTGGGCTCACTTTAATTATCTTTTTGTGCTTTCCTTTTTGTTTTGGGGTAAAGATTCCCTCCTGTTTATAAATTAGCACAATACAAATTAAAATCTACTATTCACTATTTATATGGAGGACTCGAGTAAAAAAAAAAAATGTATAAACTAAAATACAGCTGTCCCTCATAGTAGTCAGCGGTGTTGGTGATTTGTTGGTAATACTATGCAGCATTCACTAGCTGTATAGTAACAAACCCAAGACCACCCCAAACCCCGCAACTTCCAATGCTGGCTGCCTCCTCCATTAAAACGCCCCTTACCTGGATGCCACGCCCCCAGAATGCCCCATTATGCCCCTAACTCCACCTCTGCCCACCCCTTTGGCTCCTAACTCCGCCCACCACCTTGATGACCAACGCCATGTCCCCCCTAGCCATGCCCCTTGCCACGCCCCATTTCTCCACCCTGCCCGGAAGCCTCATATGGCAGGGTGGTAAGTTTATGGTTTACCAGTTATTCTTGGTTCTTGTGTATTATCTATTTATCTGTGTATTGGACATACTGTACTTACAGAAGAAAGCCTGAATGCAGTTACAGCTTAACTGATTTTCCTTGATATTACCTTTCGCATTCATATATTGGAAAAGCATTAGACCCACTGTTTCACTGTAATCCACAGCAGTAATGCTGACATACAGGTTAGAGAAAACGGATAGGAAGCCTCTGTTTTTCATGTGAATGTAATAGAGGTCAGAGACGGGAGAGATGGGAAAAGCGTTCTTGCTTCTGGAGATTCTTTACACCTTAATCTGCTTCTTATGGTCTTTGCCACTCAGACTATAGAGTTGTGTATTATGATTGCAGGGACTTCACTCCCAAGCAATTGTTAGTTAATTGCGGTGACTCCTATTTATATATGTATGTACTGAAAAATACATTTCAAAACTGTTGAAATTAATGGTCATCTATACAAAAAGAAAAATGTTATTGTAAATGGACCGTTACTGGAAACTAAAATCCTTCCCAACTATCTCTGTACCATTTGTTGTAGATCTGTCCTCTATTTAGATATGGAATATGACACATCTTGCATTTCAGCTGTGAATCAAGTGTAGGCAACTATAAACTAGTTACCCTTTAGTCTTTAGTCTTCTTGTTCTGCCAGTAGGAGAGCAACCATGTGCTCAAACTCTTCCTACTTCCTGTAGTTTCCCCAGAGGATAGGTGAAGAGCCTGGGACTTTGATAACAGGCAAGCCCAGTTAGTGTGAGAATAGTCTCTGTTATAGATCACTCTAGGAGTGATAGATAGGAGTAGGGTAGCTAGTGAGCAGCCTGAGCTCTAACGAGGAGATTTAGCAAGGACTAGAGTCCTGGGTATACCTCCCAAGAATAGGGACATTGTGCCAGATGGATTCCGTTTGTGAGTATTTATGTAATATCTGTGCCATGCTATGTCACCTCTATTTTGCTAATTGTAATGCCTTATTAATATTGTTCTGTTAATAAATTAAGATACTGTTTAAGTTCAAGAACCACTGGTGTCCATTTATTGCATTCTACCTAGAGTCATAGTTCAGCAACACCCTGTCTCCAGCATATACAACGGCCCACTCTTGATAAAAAAGAGAGACTGTCAGCATGGAATTTGGGTAAGGCTGACAGTCTCTAGAGCAAATTAATTACCTCCATTTTACTATCGTCTTACATTTGGCACCCAACTTTGGGCCTGAAAAGAAGTCTTTGGCTTTGGGAATATTCTGTGGTTCTTTGTTCCTGTACTCTTTCAATAGTGACTGTATAATTGAGTTACCTTTGGCACTACATATCAAATTGATCAAACATTGTAAGTATCATCATGCCTCTGACACTTCCAGTTGATGTATATGCATGGGCTGTAGCAGAGTTTATTAACCCACGACATGCCTTTGCCATTGATCGTGTACCTGGGGATAGTTCTACAGAATTAATTAATGAAACGCTGGCCTACCACCCAAATTTGATGGGCTCCCATTTGGTAACTAAAAAAGATTCAACAGTAACTGGATATTTCACCTTACTGTATAGCAATCCAGAGAAGCTGTTTAATGATATGGGGCCCTATTTTATTTTTCCTGTGGGCACTCTGCCAGTTGGCTGCCCCATTATCTATCCCCGACTGGCATTAAGACTGAAATTCAAATATTAACCCAAGAGACAGATGATGTGCTATCTCTAGAATCACTTGCCAGTTTGACCTCCAGGTGGTTTATCCTCCCCAGTCACTAAAAGTAAGGGAAACTAAATACTTAAAGCTAAAAGCATTCTCAGGAGTTGCCCCTACATCCATAGGAGAATTTGATTAACCTTGCTCTGAGCTGGAGGAAAGGATTCGTTTAACTGAAAACCTGCTCATACTTGTCGCAACATGTTTCAAAGTTTAACACAAAGAGAGAAAGAAGATGTATGTGCTTTCATCCGATGGTTGGAAGCTGGGGTCTAAAAATATCATTGGGGTTTTATCAATTTATCCGAATTTCTCAGGTGATAAGTTGGGCTCCAGCTACCTTTCAGCACCTTATGGAAAAGGTCCTGGGAGATTTGAATTCAAGGAACTGCTTAGTTTACTTTGATGCCATTATTGGAGCCCCTGAGGCACTTACAGGGCGATGCACCAAGCGCCACTATCGGCAACCCGGTGCAAACAGCCCGGTGATGTTATATGCCAATAGCAGCGGTCGGAACATCGCTACCTGGCGATTTTCTATTCCACCATTTTTAACACCAGCTATTAGCTGGCGTTTAAAGTGCCACAATCAAATGGCGATTTCGGCATATAACATCGCTTGTGACGGCTGCGCTGTTAACTTTCGCGTTAGTCACACAGCCGCCGCATAGAAGGAGTTTAAGTCCCTCTAACCGATATAACATCGGTTAGCATGACTTAAACTCCAAAACAGGAGCAATGCCCTGTTAGTCCTTGGGGCGCATGGGAGAGTCTGTCAGCCAGTTAGGGAGTTAGGGAGGCATGAGGGGCGCTGCCAAGGTGATGGGCGGTTAGGTGGGTGGGTCAGCAACAGGCATAAAGAAGGAGGAAAACGGCAGGAACGCACCTTCACTTACCAGCAGCAACACAGAGCAGATCATTTCAGCTATCACAGGTTCAAGAGCTCCACGTGGTCTGCATCATGTCTTGTTGTCAGACTGCTCTCCAGATGTCATCTCCAGTAATCCGAATTTCTCAGGTGATAAGTTGGGCTCCAGCTACCTTTCAGCACCTTATGGAAAAGGTCCTGGGAGATTTAAATTCAAGGAACTGCTTAGTTTACCTTGATGCCATTATTGTATTTGGCTCTACCCTGGAAGCGCATGATAAAAGATTGTTCAGTGTTCTTGAGCAACTTCGAAAGGAAGGCCTAAAACTCTCAAGTTCTTTGTACATTATGGGCTTCCCAACTGAATTCACTCAAACCAAGGGAGACACTTTGAGAGCCGACTGATAAAGGAGTTGTTAAGTCTAATGAATGCTGAAAAAAGTCGTAATACTCCCTATCATCCTGAGGGGGGTGCCCTTCCTGAACGCTTTAATCGCACTCTCGTGTATATGCTGAGTACCCTCTCAGCTATGACTAAGCAATCTTAGGGTCGCCATGTGGGTGCGATGGTTCATGTGTATAATTGCACGCATCATGATTCAATTGTGTTTTTTCCCTATTTCCTCATGTTCGGGAGAGAAGCTCGACTGCCATTTGACATCCAGTTGGGTGTGTCCATTGATGGAATAGGATGTCAAAAGCATTATTAGTATGTGGCTGGTCCCTGAGCAAGCTTAAAAGAGTTTTACCGGTTGGAAGATGAGAATGCCGCAAAGATAAATGCTGGAAACAAAAGACGTTTTGATGCCAAGGTATGGTACCGAGAACTGATGCTTGATGACAAAGCAACTTCTCTGTAACTTGGGTCTAGCTGC
This sequence comes from Hymenochirus boettgeri, assembly GCA_019447015.1. Classification (NCBI taxonomy): domain Eukaryota; kingdom Metazoa; phylum Chordata; class Amphibia; order Anura; family Pipidae; genus Hymenochirus; species Hymenochirus boettgeri. Next base: position 28,213,138 of record CM033477.1, read on the forward strand.
TAAACATAAGTTGCCCAACAGATGGAGGAAAGAGTTATTTGAGGTGGTGGGTAAGCTACCTAATATATCTGTGTACCAAATCCGTGATCCAGAGGGAAGGATTAAAGTCTGGCATAGAAATCATTTGCTCCCAGTACCCAAAGTTTCCATTATTGATGAGAACCCTCATACTGCAGCTGATGCTTACAGACTGGGATAATGGACAATTTTCTGACCATGACTGGTTTGCATCCCCACTTGATAGTCCTCGACAAACTTTGCAACCTGTGGCAAGTGGCAGTTTGCCTCAGAGGGGTGGATGAGATGTTGCTACCCCTCCTTTTCAGTTGAGTATAGAAAATTAACTGTCCCCTGTTTATTATATGGCTAATAGAGATGGACTAGAACTCGAACCCAAGTTCGAGCCAAACTTTTCGAGTTCGAACGAATTCGGACTTTTCAAAACCTTTACATCCATTAAAACCTATACGCGAGCATCAAATCTGCAAGTAAAATGTCCATGACACCTCGGCGCGAGCATCGAATCCGCGAGTAAAGTGTCCATTAAAACCTATATGCGAGCATATAATCCGCGAGAAAAATGTCCATTAAAACCTATACGCGAGCATCGAATCCGCGAGTAAAATGTCCATGATACCTAGGCGCAAACATTGAATGTTCGAACGCGAGAGCTCGAAAATAACGCGAGTGAGAGTAAAATTGGTTTTCGAATGTCCTGGATATTGGAACATGTTCCCCAGACCATTTCCCAGGTCCCACAGCCATTTACATTAAGTTACCATTGATATTATAATTGTATTTCATTCAAACTTTTCAAACTATTTGACTTTAAAGGGCCCGTTTTCGAACTTTCGAACTTTCCATATAGTTCGAAAGTTTGAAAACGGACCGAACTTTCAAAAGTTCGGCCATCTCTAATGGCTAACAGCCCAAGCACTCCTGCTGACTCTGGTCATGGACCATATATACCTATTCCTGGAGATGTGAGAAGAGGTGATCATATTAGGAGACATCCCCCTTTCTTCACTTATGACACTTTGGAAAGGCAGTTCCCTGTTATTCTGCTCCACCTTATGCTTTGATGAATCTAATTGATGCTCATGCTAGACTTGTTAATATGATACCTATGTGCTATTAGTCCTACATCTATTTTTCTGACTGTGTTTAACTGTATTTTTGCTAATTTCTTATTCCATTTCAGCAGACCATTGTCCAGAGTAGGTCTCTGGACAGTCTTCTGAAGCGTGTTAAATTTAATCTGTAAATAAATGTTATTGTATTGTTCCTTGCTGGGGAAAAAGGAATTCACCAGGGGGAGAATGTAGGGAACTGGTAAACTAGTTACTCTTTAGTCTTCTTGGTAGGATTTGGCCAGTAGGGGCCGCTGTGTAAAAGTATAAAAGGGAGAGCAACCTTGTGCTCAGGCTCTTTCTACTTCCTGGAGTTTCCTCAAAGGATAGGGGAAGATCCTGGGACTTCGATAACAGGTAAGCCCAGTTAGTGTTAGACACTATAGATCACTCTAGGAGTGATAGACAGGAGTAGGGTAGCTAGTGAACAGCCTGAGCTCCAACAAGGAGATTTAGCAAGGACTAGAGTCCTGGGTATACCACCCAAGAATAGAGACATTGTGCCAGACATAGGGGTAGAAGATTCTACTACAGAGACCTGCGAGCTGGGGTGGCATTTACATGCTGATTGTTATTTATGCTGTTTCTGATTCCTCTGGTTTGTGAGTATTTATGTAATATCTGTGCCATGCTGTGTCACCTCTATTTTGCTAATTGTAATGCCTTATTAATATTGTTCTGTTAATAAATAAGATACTGTTTAAGTTCAAGAACCACTGGCACCCATTTATTGCATTCTACCTACAGTAGTGTGGTAGTTCAGCACCACCCTGCCTCCAACATTTGTGAGGGCCCAGTCTTGATAAATAAGAGTCTTGTGCATAGAAAATAATCATAAACTTTTCTGCTGTGAGCAGATTTGCTGTTGCTGTTATGACAGTTGGAATGCTGCAGCACAAACCTCAGAGTAAGTGCTACTTACATGTATTCAATTATAAAATAAGATGAGGCAAATTTATTTTATCAGTTTAGTTGCCCTTTAAAGTTTAGAATCTTTCTTAGTGATTTCTCACCAAAGACACACCCGTGTAATTAAAAACCTTTCACTACGGCAGTTTCGCTGTAGTTAGGTACACATGAGCAGGTTTTTGGAAATTTCTGTGTTTTGTTTAGTTGGCCTGAAATATCTGCTATAATTCTTCGCCTGCAGGTAATATATGAACGTCTTCCTATGGACAACACAATCAGTCACAGTGAACTATCGGCCACGGCTTTTACTATTTCGGCCTGGCCGACTGGTCGATAGTGGCAAACAGTCAGCAAGGCCAAAAGATCTGGCCGTGTGAACCAAGCTTTGTTTTATTTCTTTTTAAAGGGCAATTATAGCATTTCCACCCCAACCCCCTCCCAATTAAACCAATGAAAGTACCCAGGGTGAGGACCTAAAACTCCTTCACGTTTCCTTTAAAATTAGGATCACCAGCTTGGTTTGTCCCGCCCTATGGCTTGTGTCCGGAAACTGGCCAATGGAAACACATGCTTCTAGAACAGCCAGCTTTAGATTGACCAAGCTGCCTAACATTTTAGGTTCTCGCCCTGGGTAATTTTTTTGGTTTTAATGGGAGTGGAGAAGGGGCTATAATTACCATTTAACTTCTTCCTTCCCTTAGCACAGGGAGACCCAAAAAAGCTTATTTACAGATTTCCTTACTGTCCCTGAATAAAGCACACTGAGCATGTCTTCCCCAATGGGAGAAAGAACATACTTTTACTAATATCATTAATTAGGGATTAACATTTATGGGGGGGTTATTCATGGAAAGTTGCAATTGTGAAAATTGCTGCAAAATGTGTGCATACAACTTAAAATAGTTTGCGAAATTGCGGCAGTTTTATGCCATTTTACAACTTGCTCCAAATTCCCAAATCTGCCGAAATACTGCCATAGTCACACTGTTAAGGGTGTGGAGGGGAAGGGTAAAATGGTATGAGCCATAGTCAGACTGTTACGGGTGTGGAGGGGAATGGTAAAATGGTATGAGCCATAGTCAGACTGTTACGGGTGTGGAGGGGAATGGTAAAATGGTATGAGCCATAGTCAGACTGTTAAGGGTGTGGAGGGGAAGGGTAAAATGGTGTGAGCCATAGTCAGACTGTTACGGGTGTGGAGGGGGGAGGGTAAAATGGTATGAGCCATAGTCAGATGTTACGGGTTGGGGGGAAGGGTAAAATGGTATGAGCCATAGTCAGACTGTTAAGGGTGTGGGGGGAGGGTAAAATGGTAGGAGCCATAGTCAGACTGTTAAGGGTGTGGAGGGGAAGGGTAAAATGGTAGGAGCCATAGTCAGACTGTACGGGTGTGGAGGGGAAGGGGGAAGAAAATGGTATGAGCCATAGTCAGACTGTTACAGGTGGTGGAGGGAAGAAGATTAAATGGTTGAGCCATAGTCAGACTGTTAAGGGTGTGGAGGGGAAGGTAAAATGGTAGGAGCCATAGTCAGACTGTTAAGGGTGTGGAGGGGAAGGGTAAAATGGTATGAGCCATAGTCAGACTGTTACGGGTGTGGAGGGGAAGGGTAAAATGGTATGAGCCATAGTCAGACTGTTACGGGTGTGGAGGGGAAGGGTAAAATGGTATGAGCCATAGTCAGACTGTTAAGGGTGTGGAGAGGAAGGGTAAAATGGTATGAGCCATAGTCAGACTGTTAATTAAGTGGAGGGGAATAGTTACATTTTAGAAGCCATGCATTTTCATTAAATTTATAATTATTACTAAATTGGATTTCATGTAAAAAGAAGAGGAAAAGCCATGGAAGTATAACAGCCGTACATATATTAAAAAGCCACTGGAAGCTGTTAAGTAAAAGAGCATGCAAACCCATTACCCTTGAATCCGATGAAACACAATTGATTTTAGCAAATGCCTAGCTCACACATTACCGCTATCTACCCATGTCTGCATGGGGATATTCAGATGATTGCAATCTAATCCATATGTAATTTACTTGCATCTATTCTCGGACCCCATGTATATGTCTAGATCTTTCCACAGGGTCTTTTTTGTTAGTATGGATTACATCCATCTCAGTTGCACAAATTGTAAAACATTTTATCATGAGGCCACAGCAGAAGCATTATTTGACACATAGGATTTCAGTTAAACTTAATTCATATAGACTGATTTCCTTGTAATCTGCTCACTTAGCCCACAATATGTATCCATAGGTGTAAGTAGGTGAATGGAGATGGTGTATGTGGGAGGGGGGCCATTAGATACTTCATTATCATTTATGCATGTGGTACACAATGCACCTTGCCAGATGTGCTTGCCTCAATTCAGAATGACTTGTACAAGAATCTGTTGGCAATTATGCATTCAGAAGGTCCCTAAAACCTGGATGTCATATGCGAATTGGGACTTTCCAGGGTATTCTTATTATTATTGTGGATTTATATAGCGCCAACATCTTCCGTGTCGCTTTACAGTTGCATGAATATACATAAGGAAAACATACATGTTATATACAAGGGTAGTGCAAGTAATACAAAGTTCAAATATTTAAAAAATTTAAGTGCGGGTCCAGCAGCATCCAGTGTGGTAAGTTAAAGCATTACTGTGGTACAATAGGATGGAGGCCCCTGCTTAAGAGATTACACGCTAGATGAGATGGGGATGAGACATAAGGTGAAGCAGATCAGTAGCTGTAACTAAGTTGTCAGTGGAGTATAACTAGCGGGTCTGCGATGGGTAAGTAAGGTGGGTAGAAGTATCCAAGTCTAGATTGTAAGCTTGCCTGAAGAGGTGAGTTTTAAAAAGTGTGGCATATAAAGCAAGGAAGGGAGTTCCAGAGCAGGGGGGCAGCACGGGAAAAGTCCTGTATACGGGCATGGGAAGAGATGATTAGAGTGGATGAGAGGAGAAGATCATTAGCAGAGTGTAGATTATGCCTTGAGTAGTATCTCTTTATCAGATCAGAGATGTATGGGGGGGCTATATTGGAGAGAGCCTTGTAGGTTAAGGTTAGCAGTTTAAATTGGATACTTTGGGTAATGGGAAGCCAGTGGAGAGATTGACAAAAAGTGGCAGCATGTGAGAAGTGGAAAGAAAGGTGAATGAGCCTGGCAACAGAGTTAAGGATTGATTGAAGGGGTGCCAGTCGGTTGCTTGGTAGACCGCACAGGAGGGTGTTACAGTAGTCCAGCCGAGAGATGATTAGGGCATGAACTAGAATTTTGGTGGAGTTCTGTGAAAGGAAGGGCCAAATGCGTGAAATGTGGTGTTTAAAGGAAAGTTCTGAGTCAAAAGTTACTCCCAGGCATCTCGCACGTAAGGTGTTGGGGAGATTGGTGTGTCATTGATTTAGATTGTAGTGTTGGGTAGAGGGGTAGATCGAGAGGGTGGGAAAATGACAAGTTCGGTCTTATGCATACTGAGCTTGAGAAAGCGTGAGGACATAATAGCAGAATTGGCATTTAGGCAATCAGGGACCTGGGATGTCAGAGTAACAAGATCAGGGGCAGAGGTGTAAATTTGGGTATCATCAGCATACAGGTGGTATTGGAATCCCAAGGAAATAATGATCTGACCTAGCCCAAAGGTGTAAATGGAGAAGAGACGAGGGCCGAGTACTGAGCCTTGTGGTACCCCCACAGGGAGGGGGAGAGTGGTGGAGTTGGAGCTAGAGTGGGAAACAGTGAACGTCCTACCTGAGAGGTAGGAGGACAGCCAAGAGAGTGAAGAACCCTGGATACCTAGGGAGGATAAGATGTGAAGCAGTAAAGGGTGATCCACTGTATCAAAGGCTGAAGACAGGTCAAGCAGAATAAGTAGTGGCCTTTATATTTAGCATTAAGCAGATCATTAGTAACTTTGGTGAGTCGTTTCTGTGGAGTGGTTGGGACGGAAGCCAGACTGTAGGTGATCAAAGAAGGAGTTGGCAGAAAAGTGATAAACCAGTTCAGCATAGACGTGCCGTTCAAGCAGTTTAGATGCATACGGTAGAAGCGTGACTGGCCGGTAACTGGACAAAGCAGATGGATCCAGAGAAGGTTTGTTGAGAATCGGTGATACAATAGCACGTTTGAACGAGGAAGAAAAAGTACCTGTGGATAGGGACAAGTTAAAAAGAGACTTTAGGGCTGGTGTAAAGGAAGATGAGAGATGGGGAATGAGAAAGGAGGGAATGGCATCAAGGGGACAGGTGGTGAGACGGGTCTTGCTGAGAAGGCTTGAAAGTCTATGTTCTGTAATTGAGAAAACCAGTCGGATGACTAGCGAAACATCTTCAAGAACTAAACTTTAAGACCAGTTGATCTAACTGAATACAATAGATATGAGAATGTTTACAAGCATATAACAAAGTATTACTTTCTTGTTCTTCCTATATATGCTAATCCACAGTGTTTAGAATGACAATTCAGACATTGTTTTATAGAAATTACTATATCTTTACAAGTGAATTCACCATTACCTGGAATCAAATTCAGAATGCCCACGTTTACTTTTATCCAATTAGTTCCTTTACTCCAAAGCTGTATCTAGGCATAAGCAATCTTGGCCAACTGCTTTTTTTCTTTTTAAAGACAGGGATCCTTATTAGCCATAAAGTGATAAATGATCCTCGCTATTTGCATACAGAATATTCATCTTGGTGTTAGGATATCCTTTTAGACTGTGTACCCACCGTTCAACCGATATTTGAGTGTTTTGTTCGATTTAGCCAGAAAAACATTGCATTGGCTTTCTGCGCCCTGTGGCTGACTTCAGTTCATTTATGCGATTTGGATTTTCAGTATTCTGTTTCCTGGAAATAAAAGTGGTACTGCCTATTGAAGTCCACGTGCTAGGCATATCCCATCCATCTGCCTCTCTTATGGGGACAATTCTTGAAGAAGGGATGTGAGTGATCCCTAGAACATTTCTTGTTTCCCAGACACATGCCTAATAAATCTAGTAGGCCTCCTTGTTTTCACTAGCTAAGCAATTGCAGACTTTTTTTTTGGTTACATGTCCAATGGAAATAGAATTTCTATAATTGTGAATTGTGGGGGGCAACATTCACAGGAAAATAGTAAAATGTTTGTTGTTTTCTTGTTTGCTAGGCATATACAGTTTTCTAAAATGTTACAAAAAAATAAATTATCGCCTGCTGACAGATCTAGAAAGAACAAACTGCTACCAGAGATGACCTTAGAGAATCAAGCACCCACAATGAGGTTACGTTATTACTGGCAACTCTCCCCAGGAATCTGACTGCTCCTCCTGCCAGGAAACACTTGCCGTCAAAATCCTCCTGTGATTGAGTTATCTGACAGGGGGAGAGTGGGTACCAGTAATGTGTTCATAGGGAAAGCTGTGTACCAGTGCCAGAAGCACCTTTTTCAGCTAAACAGATCTAACACCACTAATGCTTCTTATCTTTCAGCTGCAAATTGAAATGAAAATTTCTCCATATGTTCCTCTAGAATTAATAGAATTACGGTAAATAAATCCATTAATCAATGTAGAGCTTTTTTCCCCAGGCCCTAGAGCACAGCCTATTACCAATGCAGATCTTGCAGTCTGGACATTGTGTTAAGCTTTAAATACAAACACAGGAACCCTCTGGAATCCTGTCTAAAGAGTCATAGGGAAAATTGTTATCAAGAGAATAATTGAAAAGACAGAAGGCTTAGCAACTCTACAGATGTATTGACTTTGCCATCGTTCTACTGAGAGTAGATTTAATGAAGCTGAAGGGAACACAACACAGGGGAGGTGAAATAATTTAATTCCTTTAATTACTTTGAAATATTAATAGAGATGTGCATATGTAAGCCCAATCTTTGGCATAGTTGCCACTCCACCTAACTTGTTCTTGGAGGGAGAACCGTTTCTGATGCATGAACTAGGCCTGCAGTCACTCCAACAACCACCATATATATATCCTTTATATTGTAGAAATATATTATATTTTTATGGAGATTGCATTGAGTTTTTAGGAGCTACCAATGAGATGGGGTATATAATATTACATATAGGAAAGGTGTGTCTGTATGGGTGGCATTTTTTACTATTACCATCTAAATAACCATAAATATATGCATATAAAGTATAATACTCACTTATATTAGATACATGGCAAAATGTATAAAGTTTATAAATGTACTTGCATTGCTGGAACCCCTATTTAAATATGGTATAGTCAAAATGGATGGTTTAACCACACCTCTGTCACTGCTAAAGCCTGAAAGGAAGTGAGGGAAGTTCCTGTATTTCACCCAATTATGTGCTGTTTGTAAAACATGTGACAGTCTTAACAAATCAAAACATTCTTCTAAATTTGTGGGACAGACTCACTCTCACCTCACCCCACCTCTCAATAGAAAAAAAAAGAGCTGCAGTTTGCTGGACAGGACAGGAAGTGATATATATATATATATATAACATTTGCATGCCTATTTCTCTGAGAATGAAATAACTATGTGATTAATTTAATTACAGGGGGTGTGGAATTTACAGTGTGGACTGGATGTTTTGGAGCCAGAAGAATTTGACAGGCAGGGATTTAGGTATATGGGTGGAAATAGGTGCAGAGATTAGGAAACCTTGCTTTTATATGTTGATGGAGCCACATTCCGTAGAATTTGTACAAATGATTCTGAATTGAGTAAACCAATAACATTAGGATCAGCTTTACAGGTTAAATGCATCGGGGTGTCCAATAGATTAACCTCATTAACCTCCTCATAAATGGAATCTGGGTCCCCTTCCCAAATCAAAAGGAGGTCGTCTATATACGAACATCTTGTAAAGGCAGACCCGCTGTCCCAAAACAGGTAACAAGTAGTTAACCTCATATTCTTTCATAAACTGATTGGCAAATGATGGGGCCACATTGGACCCCATTGCGGTGCCTCGGCATTGAGATATATGATGATTGACCAGATTCCCATTGGAACTCCAAATAGGGATTTACAATTGCCAAAATTGTAATCCAGCTGGATTATTAACTAAACAAAAAGCTGTTTTAGGTGACTTTAATTTTGATGGTTGCCCCTATAACAACGAAATCTGCTCTAAAGGATTTTTTCATATTGTTTTAATATTGCAAAGTGCCTTTTTTTTATAAGATTATCCTGACTTATGCACTTTACAGTATTTATTGCTTCTTAATTTAATAGGATTTAATACTGGTTCAATTATATCTTCGTGGTATTCCCTGCACTCCTGTTTGTTGTTTAGATGGTGCTGTTTTTCCTCCTTCTGATAACCACCAGCAGTGATACTCAGTAAAATAATTATTTTGTAGAAAAAACATACACTTTCTAATTCTCTTAGTTTATTTGTGACATGCTGCGTGCACTACGCACCTGAGGAAGGGGGAAGACCCTGAAACGTAGTGCACACAGCATGTCACAAATAAACTAAGAGAAAATTAGAAAGAGTGTGTTTTTTCTACAAAATAATTATTAATACTGGTTCAGCCTGATGATTTTCCTGTAGTGTTGTTCTTATTTATAATAGAATTTTATTCACGGTGTATCTTTAGATTGTGCTGCAGTGGGTGCGATGCGTGATCCTGTCACATTAGTTAGGTCCATTGATACCATGCCAGGGTTTCCATGGTGATGACAGTAAGTTGACATGGAACTGAGGTGCCGGGATAGACACAATGGTTTGGTTGTCGTGGTGATGGTCAGAAATGGGTTGGAGCTTGTGGCAACTAGCGGATGTAGATGTGATGCTGCTACAGACCGGAAGCACTATAGACGTATATGGAACCCTGTTAGGCATTACTGGTTTTTCGGTTAGCCTCGGTGGGTCTTGTTTTGTAAAGTTTAGACCCCCTTAGCCGTTTGCGTTGTGTGGACGACATTTTTATTCTACAGTACCACTTTTATGGACTGTCCACCCCTCTTTCCAAAAACTGATATAATGTAGATAACCCCCCAAACCCTTAAACCTCAGCTCCCACACAGAGTTATTATACTCACAAGCTTCTCGCTCCACCGCCGCTTCCGGGTTCTTCTCCCAGTCTCCACTGTGGCTGCTCTGTTCTTTTTGTGTTCTTGAGCAGTCGCAGTGGAGACTGCTCCGGGAATGGCAGTCAGTGATTGGCTGTGACATCACAGTCACGGCCGACACTGACTGCCTTACCCGGAAGTGCAGAGCCGCGGCGGTGGATCGAGGAGGAGCATGTAAGTATAATATCTCTGTGTTGGAGCGGATTTCTAAATTTTTACTAAAACAAAGTTAAGGCTTTGGGGGGTTATCTACATTATATCAGTTGGGGGCAGGGTGTGTGAACTTCCGGTTTTGGGTTTTATGTAGTTTTGTTCCACTGTAACACTTTTGTCTTGAGAATGGCCCGATACAGGGTTGAAACGCGTTGACACGTGTGCACAATAAAATCGCTGTTTGGAAGAATCCCAGGAGTGCTCCGGTTAAGGGATATATTCACCCGGGCAGCTGTGTGTCTGGAACAAGGAGTCCCACTCCGCTTTGGTTAATAATAATATATATATATATACTGTTTATACAGCATACAGCATGAAATAAAAATTGAATATAATTTGTATACATTATATTGATTATATTAAAATTCTGGTACAATATGTACATTTGTTTTGTTTTTTAGTAAGATAATAGTTACACCTGTGACATTCTCAGGGCACACACCTTAAATTAAGATTGGTGTTGATAGAAGTTGAATATAAAGGTTTCAGTGGTGAAGTTTTATATCTCCACAGTTTTGAGGCAGGGTCTGCCCTTTGCTTCACCCAACCCCACAAATGGGCAGTACAAATCCTCCCCCAGACAATCCTGATCTTTTGTCCATGGAGCAATGTGGATGTTTCAAATTGGTAGGTAAGGCTCATAGACTCATATAAAATCAGTAATACGGATAACTCATAGCTTCTGACTAGTCAAGCATATTGCATCATTTGTTAACTCCTAGACTGTCCCCCCTGCTGTGCCCTAAGGCTAATATAACTGAAAATATGTCTAAAATCCTTACTTTTCAGTTGTCACTGTCAGAGTGTGGTCGAAGCATTTGGCCATGCCCAGCTCCACCACTGAAACCACCCAACTCCAGCCTCAGTCTACCCAGCACTGTCTGTGGACCACCAGATGTCCCCAGTTGGGCCTCCAAACTGGGTCTGTTCCAAGGAAACCAGGGGGTATGAAAGTATATCAGTTTCCCCACATTTAATTAAAGTCATATCATGCTGTAATAAACGGCCGGGAGGCCGGGGTACTTACAAGTACGCTTTAGAAGGAGGCGAATAGTCCGGAAGATGCAAGACACAGAGGCTGCTGGGAATTGTAGGCTGGATACTGGAACTAGGTGCTGCTGGGACTGAGGATGGATACTGGATACAGGCAAGGTAGGTAACTGGTACAGATGAGGTAAGTAGATGGATACTGGATACAGGCAAGGTGAGTAACTGGATACAATGAGGTAAGTAGAGGATACTGGATACAGGCAAGGTAGTAACTGGATACAGGCAAGGTAAGTAACTGGATACTGGATACAGGCAAGGTATGTAACTGGATACTGGATACAGGCAAGGTAAGTAACTGGATACTGGATACAGGCAAGGTAAGTACTGAGACAGGCAAGGTAAGTAACTGGATACTGGATACAGGCAAGGTAAGTAACTGGATACTGGATACAGGCAAGGTAAGTAACTGGAAAATGGTACAGGCGATGTAAGAGTAACTGGATACTGGATACAGGCAAGGTAAGTAAACTGGATAATGGATACAGGCAAGGTAAGTAACTGGATACTGGATACAGGCAAGGTAAGTAACTGGATACTGGATACAGGCAAGGTAAGTAACTGGATACTGGATACAGGCGATGTAAGTAACTGGATACAGGCAAGGTAAGTAACTTGTGCAGGAAAGGAACAGGATCCAAGGCAGGTGAGTACAAGGAGCCGGGAAGTAGCAAACGCTACTATCAGGCACCGGGTCTAGGAGGACGCTGGTTTTTAAATCTTCGCGGGACCGGAGCGGCAGGTAAGTTTGTGACAGTACCCCCCCCCCCCTTACGGAGGGGCCACAGGACCCAACGGGCCAGGTTTCCCTGGAAAACTTCTGTGAAAAGCTTTGACTAGACGAGGAGCATGCAAATCTGAATGTTTAATCCATGCTCTTTCTTCTGGCCCAAACCCTTTCCAGTGGACCAAATACTGAAGAGACCTCCTCGAGAATCTAGAATCCAAGATCTTCTCGACCTCAAACTCCTGCTGACCAACGGAAATTGGAACGGGAGGTTGTAAAGATGTGGCGAACAGCCACTGGACCGACTAATTCTTGGATAGTAAAAGGACCAATAAATTTGGGTCCCAGTTTGGAGGAAGGAACCCGTAGATTAATATGAGCAGAGGAGAGCCACACTTTATCTCCAACCGAATAAGCTGGGGGTTCTCTACATCTCCTATCTAATGCAGTTTTTTGTACTAAAGCAGATTTCTGAAGGCTGATTTCCGTAGCATGCCAGATAGCGGTCCTCTGGGCCGCAGAGACATTGGCAGCGGGTACATGTGTGCAAAGAAAATCTTGAGGAAAACATCCAGGATTTGTCCCGAAGACACATAAAAAAGGAGATTTACCAGTAGAAGCATGAGGTGAATTGTTATGGGCAAACTCAGCCCAAGGCAGAAGGTCGGCCCAATCATCCTGAGTATAGGAAATCTAACAACGAAGATATTGTTCCAAAGACTGGTTAGTGCGTTCAGTAGACCCGTTGGACTGGGGGTGATAAGCCAAAGAAAATTGTAACTTGATGTTCATGGATTTACAAAGTGCTCTCCAAAATTTGGAAATTGAGTACCTCTGTCAGATACTATTTCAGAAGGGAGTCCATGAAAGCGGAAGATATGGGAAATAAATAATTGAGCTAACTCCGTTGAAGATGGTAGTTTGGGGAGGGGTACAAAATGGGCCATTTTGCTGAAGCGGTCTACTGTCACCCATATAACCGTGTTTTTCTTGGAAGGCGGAAGTTCAACAATAAAGTCCATGGATAGGTGGGTCCAAGGTCTGGACAGAATGGGGAGGGGTTGAAGAAGACCACAGGGGAGGGTTCTAGAAGATTTGGATTGAGCACAGCTGGTACACACTTGAATAAAGTCTTTAACATCATTTCTCATTTTGGGCCACAAAAGGGAACGGGCAAGAATATTAAAAGTTTTGTTAACACCGGGATGTCCGGCTTGCTTGGAACAGTGAGTATGAAGAAGGATAGTTTTCCGAAGTGAAGCAGGAACAAAGATTTTGCCAGGGGGTGTGTCTGAAGGAGCAGAATCTTGTGTGGCTTGAATCTCAGAACAGAGTTGAGGAGATATAGAGGCCAAGATTTTAGTGGTTGGAATAATGGAGCCCTTATCTTGATTAATACAGTCGGACGCAACAAATGATATAGAAAGGGCGTCAGCTTCCTTGTTTTTAGAACCAGGTTGGTAAGTGATGACAAAGTTGAATCGGGAAAAGAATAAGGCCCACCGTGCTTGACGGGGATTTAACCTTTTAAGATTCTGGATGTATTCGAGATTCTTATGGTCGGTAAGGATGGTGATGGGTACAGGGGTGCCTTCCAATAGATGACGCCACTCCTCTAGCTTAATAGCAAGAAGTTCCCTATTCCCTACATCATAGTTCCGCTCGTTGGGTAGAAACTTCCTAGAGAAATAAGCACAGGGATGGAGTTTCCTTTTAGGGCCTAGTCTTTGAGACCTAAGTCCGAGGCATCGACTTCGATGTAGAAGGGGAGACTAGGATCTGGATGTACTAGAACTGGTGCATCAGCAAAGGCTTCCTTGAGTCGTTTGAAGGCTTCAAGGCGTCCATGAATGAGACTTACCACCTTTACTGATGAGGGCTAATATCGGAGAAATTATAGAAGAGAACCCTTGAATGAATTGTCTGTAATAATTGGCAAAGCCAATGAACCTTTAAATAGCTTTGGTTCCCATAGGAAGAGACCAATCTTGGATGGCCGAAACTTTCACAGGATCCATCTGGAAACCTTGCGCTGATACAATGTAGCCCAGGAAGGGTACTTGCAAACACTCAAACAGACACTTTTCCAGTTTGGCATATAGGCTATTCTCTCTCAAACGAAGTAACACCTGTTTAACATGGAGGCAGTGTGAGGGCAGATCTTGAGAAAAGATTAAAATGTCATCAAGATATACGACTACCGAGATACCCAACATATCCTGTCATTCACGAATTCTTGGAACACCGCTGGAGCATTACAAAGGCCAAAGGGCATTACGAGATATTCATAGTGACCGTCCCTAGTGTTAAAGGCTGTTTTCCACTTGTCTCCTTTGCATATACAGATCAGATTGTATGCCCCACGGAGATCCAGTTTGGTAAATATTTTGGCCCCTTTTATCTGTTCAAACAGTTCAGAAATGAGAGGAAGAGGATACCGATTCTTTATAGTGATTTTATTTAACCCACGGTAGTCGATGCAGGGTGGTAAACCTCCGTCTTTTTTTTCAACAAAAAAGAACCCAGCTCCAGCAGGGGAAGTGGAAGGCCGTATGAAACCCCTAGACAAATTTTCAGTAATGTACTCTTTCATGGCTAGAGTTTCAGAGGGAGACAGTGGGTATGTGCGTCCCCGAGGAGGCATAGTACCTGAGAGAAGATCGATGGGGCAATCATGGGATCGGTGCGGTGGTAGCTTTTCAGCTCGCTTTTTACAAAACACATCAGAGAAATCACGATAACATTCAGGGAGGTGGTTCTCAGATTTATTTTCACAGGTAATGGTGGTGCAATGAGTAGAAAGGCAATTTTCAAAACAGAAAGGGCTCCAAGACTTGAGTTTATTGTTAGACCAATCTATAACAGGGTTGTGTAATCTGAGCCATGGAAGTCCGAGAATCAGGGGAGCGGAAGGGCTTTGGATGACAAGGAAAGACAAACGTTCTTGGTGAAATATGCCAATGCGGAATAGGACTGTAGATTTGGAGATGAATTCAGAAGCCAAAGGGTTATTGTCAAAAGCCAGAACTCGAAGAGGTTGCTGCAAGTGAAGGAGAGGAAGCCCCAATTGAGCTGCATAGGTAGAATCAATGAAGTTTCCAGCTGCACCAGAATCAACAAAGGCCTGGGAGGAAAAAGTTTTACCATTAAAGGTGATAGTTGCTGGTAGAAAGAGTTTCAGTGGTTCAAATTTGGCAGGAGACTTAACATTACCTAGAAGGAGCTCCTCCTTAACTTCTAGGTCATGGAGTTTCCTGACTTCTGGGGGCAATTTCTTACAAAGTGTCCTTGCCCAGCACAATAAAGACAAAGTCCGTTAGTACATCGGCATGACTTTTCCTCGGGAGATAGATGAGTGCTGCCAATTTGCATAGGCTCTTCTACCGAAGATATAGGTTGCGGAAAGGTCTGAGCAGGCCTAGGGAAGGTCCTTTCTGCCTGCCGTTCACAAAAGCGGGTATCAATCTGGATATATAGCGTAATCAAGTCTTCCAATGGGACAGGTAACTCTCTAGATACTAATTCGTCCTTGAGGCGATCAGAGAGTCCCTGCCAAAAGGCTGCTGTTAGTGCCTCATTGTTCCACGAAGTCTCCGCGGCAAGGGTGCGAAATTCAATCATATATTATCCCACGGAACGAGGCCCTTGGCGGAGCTGCATCAAACGGGAGGAGGCAGCAGAGGTTCTTCCTGGAGCATCGAAGACCTTTCGAAACATACACAGGAAGTCGGTAACATTATTCACTAAAGGATCGTCTTTTTCCCATAGGGGAGAAGCCCAGGCCAGAGCATTGCCCTCCAACAAGGCGATGATGTACCCAACCTTTGCACGATCCGATGCAAAATGAGATGGTTGAAGTTCAAATTGGATTCAGCACTGATTAATGAATCCACGGCAGGCTTGGGCATCACCGTCAAACCGCGAGGGCTAAGGTATGCGGGGCCCCCCCTGAAGGGAAGGATCACCGGATCCGGACGTTGAAGGAGGCGGCGTAGAACCCGGAGCAGAGGTAGAAGCTGGGGGTAGCCGGACAGCGAGGGTATCCATGAACTGAGCAAACTGGCCCTGATGGTGTTCAAAAATGTCCATGCGTTTGGACAAAGTCTGGAGAGTTTTGCTCAACTCTGCCATAGCCCCCTCAGGCGTTTCCATGGCCTGATAGTACTGTAATAAACGTCCGGGAGGCCGGGGTACTTACGAGTACACTTTAGGAGGAGGCAAATAGTCCAGAAGATGCAAGACACAGAGACTGCTGGGAATTGTAGGCTGGATACTGGAACTAGGTGCTGCTGGGAACTGAAGGCTGGATACAGGCAAGGTAGGTAACTGGATACAGATGAGGTAAGTAGATGGATACTGGATACAGGCAAGGTAGTAACTGGATACAGGCAAGGTAAGTAACTGGATACTGGATACAGGCAATGTAAGTAACTGATACTGGATACAGGCAAGTGTAAGTAACTGGATACAGGCAGGTAAGTAACTGGATCCTGGATACAGGCAAGGTAAGTAACTGGATAGGATATAAGGCAAGGTAAGTAACTGGATACTGATACAGCAAGGTAAGTAACTGGATACTGGATACAGGCAAGGTAAGTAACTGGATACTGGATACAGGCAAGGTAAGTAACTGGATCCTGGATAAAGGCAAGGTAAGTAACTGGATACTGGATACAGGCAAGGTAAGTAACTTGTGCAGGAAAGGAACAGGATCCAAGGCAGGTGAGTACAAGGAGCCGGGAGGTAGCAACCGCTACTATCAGGCACCGAGTTCAGGAGGACACTGGTTTTTAAATCTTCGTGCCGCCCGGCGTGTCGGCGTCGTGACATCATGACGTCTACGATGCTGCCCACCCGGAAGTGCAGTGCGGTGCGGGACCGGAGCGGCAGGTAAGTTCGTGACACATGCACCTCATTCCCAATTAATGAATGGTAAGCAGGTTTATTACTCCAAATGATACTGTCCAGTAGAGCTGAACATGTCTAATATCTTTTGATGAGAAATAGAACGACAGGCAGTGGGCATGTTTCCAGGCAACATGCATGTCAAACAATAAGAGAAAGACAGAAAGGCGGTACACTGAAGGTCATTTTATTAGACAAGAGATGGCAATATTCATGTATCAGCAACTATCTTTTCTAACTTAAAGGAGAATGAAAGTCTATTAATAAATTGGAGGTGATTCATCATGTAATGAGAACTTTATCTGCAATATTTTTAACCAATAATTACCTTAAAACCATTCCAATCATTGATGCTCCGTTTTTTTCTGTCTCCCACGGTACTTTGCTCCTGGTGATGTAAGCACCATTTCAGTCCATGAGGCAGTTGCCAAAAATATATTTGTCTCACAGGGAGATGTTACCAGAAGCAAAGGAGCTTAGGAAAATTAGGAGGCACTGCACCCACAAACACATACATTTTTAGCTACTTTCTAGGAAATTAAAGTACAAATAAATAACCCCTCATAAGTCCTCATCCTTCGGTAATCTCGCTGGTCCTATTTTTCCTGAGCAGAAGGACTTAGGATGTGAGACACTCCAGGCAAGCAATAGGAATCAGAACCTGTGTGGCCCCACTGGGCGCCCCTTTATTTGGGCTGTACACACCCTCTCAAGGCCATGCCTCCTCTTCCCCCTTCTCCCGTCTCCAAGCCATGTGTCTCCCTCTCTCCTTTTTTTCTCCCAAGGCCATGTGTCTATCTCCCTTAAGGCAATGTGCCCCCCTTTTTTGTTCTCTCTCCAATCCATGCTCTTCTCTTTCCCCAAAGGCCATGTGTACCCCTCTATATTGTCTCTTTCCTTCAAGGTCATATCTCCTACAACTAGGGAATGCTGTGAGTTGTAGTTTACAAACATTTGGATACTGCTCCATATTCTGGTGTATCTTGATCGCCGATAACTGAAAATAATGGAAAAAAAAAACATGGTTAAAGTCATTAGAGGAAAATATCCATCTCGTTATTATGTTTGATATGTTAACAGGTTACCAAGGGGAAGCAGCATATGGAAAACTATCAATCAATCAATCAATCAATCTA
The DNA here is from genome assembly GCA_019447015.1 of Hymenochirus boettgeri. NCBI lineage: Eukaryota > Metazoa > Chordata > Amphibia > Anura > Pipidae > Hymenochirus > Hymenochirus boettgeri. The sequence goes on from CM033477.1 coordinate 28,231,242, forward strand.
TATATATATATATATACACACAGTAAGAAAAGCAGCTCAAAGCAACTACACTTACTGAGCTTTGGTTTGCCCAGTACACTCAGAATAATGAAAGCAATCCTTAGCTGCAATATCATTGCTATGGGTTAATGCACTACAAATCTTTTGTATAAAGGAGAACCGCCATGCTAATTAATCTAAATAAACCATAGGAAAACATTGTTTGGCTTCAGTGTTTTTGCATCATTAGCTATAAAGGGATTTCAGATTGCCAAGAGGCTCCATTTACTATAAAAGGAATACTTGACAGCCCAACATTAAAGCTAGAAACGAGAACGAGATGTAAAAAAAATGATTCATTAGTCATTTATAATGATGGTCATTAGCTCAATGTCAAATGTAGTAAAAGATCAGTCATAGATTGTGATTGGCCAATGGGAGTCATGTACTAATTGATGATTTGAATAGAGGAAGTTGTTTACCTTGAATATTAAAGTGGGCCCAAGAATGCATATATTGCCTTAAATAAAGACATAGGGGATGAATCAGTATGTGACATAAAGAATAATCAGTTGAAATATGATAACATATTCTAACAATTATTATTTAATAAGACAGCGCCGCCCCTTTAATGAAAACCCATACCTGCACCCGACCCGCAACCCACTTTTCTATCCACTTCATACCCGCAACCCGACCCGCAAGCTTTTAGCCTTTCTTCCTAAAGTTAGTACAGGGAAGTTAAAAAAAAGTCTAAAAGTTAAAAAAAATGTTTTATTCATAACGAAAAATGTTCATAGAAACAAACCCACCATACCACTAAAATATATAGCAGGGGTCTTCAACTTGTAGGCATCCAAATGTCTGAAAACTACAACTCCCAGCATTCCCTGGATGCCTTCTGATATTGTAAGTGCTGTAGTGGAATGCTACAGCATTAATATAGTTATATTTTTCAAACAAATGTAGGCCCACAGGTAAGAGATCCCTGGTATATGTACAATGTTCACTTTATATAATATATCCCTACTGTGTCCAACTACCTACCCATGGGCCTCTGCTGTCCCTTACAACCTACCCATGGGCCTCTACTGTCCCCTACTTCTCCTACCCATGGGCCTCTACTGTCCCCTACTTACCCTACCCATGGGCCTCTACTGTCCCCTACTACCTACCCATGGGCCTCTACTGTCCCCTACTACCTACCCATGGGCCTCTACTGTCCCCTACTACTAACTACCCATGGACCTCAGCCCTCAGCTCATTTTAAATCTTTATGTACCCAGGCACTCCAAGAGTTAAAGTTGAACATAGCTGTCTGTATTCCTATCCACAATGCCATCCTGTATAACATTCTAACTACATTAACCAGTGATCTCTGTAATACCTACCCAGGCACTACAAGAGTTAAAGTTGTACATAGCTGTCTGTATTCGTACCCACAATGTCATCCTGTATAACATTCTAACTACATTACCCAGTGATCTCTGTAATACCTACCCAGGCACTACAAGAGTTAAAGTTGTACATAGCTGTCTGTATTCGTACCCACAATGTCATCCTGTATAACATTCTAACTACATTACCCAGTGATCTCTGTAATACCTACCCGGGCACTACAAGAGTTAAAGTTGTACATAGCTGTCTGTATTCCTACCCACAATGCCACCCTGTATAACATTCTAACTACATTACCCAGTGATCTCTGTAATACCTACCCGGGCACTACAAGAGTTAAAGTTGTACATAGCTGTCTGTATTCCTATCCACAATGCCATCCTGTATAACATTCTAACTACATTAACCAGTGATCTCTGTAATACCTACCCAGGCACTACAAGAGTTAAAGTTGTACATAGCTGTCTGTATGGCATCCTGTATAACATAAGTACATTAGTGCTGTTGATACTAGATATTTACCCAGCCAAAAACACAGTAAGAGGCTGGGAGCTTTTGTATCTAGATACATTTACCCTTTATGTGCCATAGTGTGATTAAGTGTAAGGTGCTATACACACTGCACATTGTGTTGGATTGATACCATAGTGTGATTTAGTGTAAGGTGCTATACACACTGCACACTGTGTTGGATTGATAACATAGTGTGATTTAGTGTAAGGTGCTATACACAACTGACACATTGTGTTTGGATTGATAACCAGTGTGATTTAGGTAAGGTGCTATACACACTGACATTGTTTGGATTGATAACAAGTGTGATTTAGTGTGGTGCTATACACACTGACATTGTTTGGATTGATAACATAGTGTGATTTAGTGTAAGGTGCTATACACACTGCACATTGTTTGGATTGATAACAAGTGTGATTTAGTGTAAGGTGCTATACACACTGCACATTGTTGGATTGATAACATAGTGTGATTAGTGTAAGGTGCTATACACACTGCACATTGTGTTGGATTGAAACACAGTGTGATTTAGTGTAAGGTGCTTACACACTGCACATTGTTGGATTGATAACACAGTGTGATTTAGTGTAAGGTGCTATACACACTGCACATGTTTGGATTGATAACATAGTGTGATTAGTGTAAGGTGCTATACACACTGCACATTGTTTGGATTGATACATAGTGTGATTTAGTGTAAGTGCTATACACACTGCACATTGTTTGGATTGATAACAGTGTGGATTTAGTGTAAGGTTATACACACTGCACATTGTTTGGTTGATACATAGTGTGATTTGTGTAAGGTGCTATACACATGCACATTGTGTTGGATTGATAACTAGTGTGATTAGTGTAAGTGCTATACACACTGCACATTGTTTTGGATTGATACATAGTGTGATTGTGTAATGCTATACACACTGCACATTGTTGGATTGATAACATAGTGGATTTAGTGTAAGGTGCTATACACACTGCACATTGTTTGGATTGATACCATAGTGTGATTAGTGTAAGGTGCTATACACACTGCACATGTTGGGATTGAAACATAGTGTGATTAGTGTAAGGTGCTATACACACTGCACATTGTTTGGATTGAACATGTGATTAGTGTAAGGTGCTATACACACTGCACATTGTTGGATTGATAACATAGTGTGATTTAGTGTAAGGTGCTATACACACTGCACATTGTTTGGATTGATACATAGTGTGATTAGTGTAAGGTGCTATACACACTGCACATTGTTGGATTGTAACATAGTGTGATTTAGTGTAAGGTGCTATACACTGCAAATTGTTTGGTTGATAACATAGTGTGATTTAGTGTAAGGTGCTATACACACTGCACATTGTTGGATTGATAACAAGTTGATTAGTGTAAGGTGCTATACACACTGCACATTGTTGGATTGATAACATAGTGTGATTTAGTGTAAGGTGCTATACACACTGCACATTGTTTGGATTGATAACATAGTGTATTTAGTGTAAGGTGCTTATACACCGCACATTGTTGGATTGAACATAGTGTGATAGTGTAAGGTGCTATACACATGCACATTGTTTGGATTGATAACATAGTGTGATTTAGTGTAAGGTGCTATACACCTGCAATTGTGTTGGATTGATAACATAGTGTGATTTAGTGTAAGGTGCTATACACACTGCACATTGTTTGGATTGATAACAGTGTGGATTATGATGTAAGGTGCTATACACACTGCACATTGTTGGATTGATAACATAGTGTGATTTAGTGTAGGTGCTATACACACTGCACATTGTTTGGATTGATAACAGTGTGATTTAGTTAAGGTGCTTACACACTGCACATTGTTTGGATTGATAACATAGTGTGATTTAGTGTAAGGTGCTATACACACTGCACATTGTTTGGATTGATAACATAGTGTGATTTAGTGTAAGGTGCTTACACACTGCACATTGTTGGATTGATAACATAGTGTGATTTAGTGTAAGGTGCTATCACACTGCACATTGTTTGGATTGATAACATAGTGTGATTTAGTGTAAGGTGCTATACACACTGCACATTGTTTGGATTGATAACAGTGTGGATTTGTGTAAGGTGTCTAACACACTGCACATTGTTTGGATTGATAACCATAGTGTGATTTAGTGTAAGGTGCTATACACACTGCACATTGTTGGATTGATAACATAGTGTGATTTAGTGTAAGGTGCTATACACACTGCACATTGTTTGGATTGATAACAGTGTGATTTAGTGTAAGGTGCTAACACACTGCACATTGTTTGGATTGAAACATAGTTGATTAGGAAGGTGCTATACACACTGCACTTGTTTGGATTGATAACATAGTGTGATTAGTGTAAGGTGCTATACACACTGCACATTGTGTTGGATTGAATAACAGTGTGATTTAGTGTAAGGTGCTATACACACTGCACATTGTGTTGGATTGAACATAGTGTGATTTAGGTAAGGTGCTACACACTGCACATTGTTTGGATTGATACACAGTGTGATTTAGTGTAAGGTGCTATCACACTGCACATTGTTTGGATTGATACACTAGTGTGATTTAGTGTAAGGTGCTATACACACTGCACATTGTGTTGGATTGATAACAAGTGTGATTTAGTGTAAGGTGCTTACACCTGCACATTGTTTGGATTGATAACAAGTGTGATTTAGTGTAAGGTGATACACACTGCACATTGTTTGGATTGATAACAAGTGTGATTTAGTGTAAGTGCTATACACACTGCACATTGTTTGGATTGATAACACATGTGTGATTTAGTGTAAGGTGCTTAACACCTGCACATTGTTTGGATTGATACATAGTGTGATTTAGTGTAAGGGCTATACACACTGCACATTGTTTGGATTGATAACATAGTGTGATTTAGTGTAAGGTGCTATACACACTGCACATTGTTTGGTTGATAAACATAGTGTGATTTGTGTAAGGTGCTATACACACTGCACATTGTTTGGATTGATAACATAGTGTGATTTAGTGTAAGGTGCTATACACATGCACATTGTTTGGATTGATAAACAGTGTGATTTAGTGTAAGGTGCTATACACACTGCCATTGTTTGGATGATAACACATGTGTGATTTAGTGTAAGGTGCTATACACCTGCATTGTTTGGATGATAACACAGTGTGATTTAGTGTAAGGTGCTTACACATGCACATTGTTGGATTGATAACAGTGTGATTTAGTGTAAGGTGCTATACACACTGCACATTGTTTGGATTGATAACAAGTGTGATTTAGTTGTAGGTGCTACACAATGCACATTGTTTGGATTGATAACATAGTGTGATTTAGTGTAAGGTGCTATACACACTGCACATTGTTTGGATTGATAACATAGTGTGATTTAGTGTAAGGTGCTATACCCACTGCACATTGTTTGGATTGATAACATAGTGTGATTTAGTGTAAGGTGCATACACACATGCACATTGTTTGGATTGATAACATAGTGTGATTTAGTGTAAGGTGCTATACACACTGCACATTGTTGGATTGATAACATAGTGTGATTTAGTGTAAGGTGCTATACACCATGCACATTGTTTGGATTGTAACATAGTGTGATTAGTGTAAGGTGCTATACACACTGCACATTGTTTGGTTGATAACATGTGTGATTTAGTGTAAGGTGCTATACACACTGCCATTGTTTGGATTGATAACAAGTGTGATTTAGTGTAAGGTGCTATACACCTGCACATTGTTTGGATTGATAACAAGTGTGATTTAGTGTAAGGTGCTATACACACTGCACATTGTTTGGATTGATAACAGTGTGATTTAGTGTAAGGTGCTATAACCACTGCACATGTTTGGATTGATAACAGTGTGATTTAGTGTAAGGTGCTTACACCTGCACATTGTTTGGATTGATAACATAGTGTGATTTAGTGTAAGGTGCTATACACACTGCACATTGTTGGATGATAACTAGTGTGATTTAGTGTAAGGTGCTATACACATGCACATTGTGTTGGATTGATAACATAGTGTGATTTAGTGTAAGGTGCTACACCTGCACATTGTTTGGATTGATAACATAGTGTGATTAGTGTAAGGGGCTATCACACTGCACATTGTGTTGGATTGAACATAGTGTGATTTAGTGTAAGGTGCTATACACACTGCACATTGTTTGGATTGATAACATAGTGTGATAGTGTAAGGTGCTATACACAGCACATTGTTTGGATTGATAACAGTGTGATTTAGTGTAAGGTGCTTACACACTGCACATTGTTTGGATTGATAACATAGTGTGATTTAGTGTAAGGTGCTATACACACTGCAATTGTGTTGGATTGATAACAAGTGTGATTTAGTGTAAGGTGCTAACACACTGCCATTGTTTGGATTGATACATAGTGTGATTTAGTGTAAGGTGCTATACACTGCACATTGTTTGGATTGATAACATAGTGTGATTTAGTGAAGGTGCTATACACACTGCACATTGTTTGGATTGATAACATAGTGTGATTTAGTGTAAGGTGCTATACACACTGCACATTGTTTGGATTGATAACAAGTGTGATTTAGTGTAAGGTGCTATACACACTGCACATTGTTTGGATTGATACACATGTGTGATTTAGTGTAAGGTGCTATACACACTGCACATTGTTTGGATTGAAACATAGTGTGATTTAGGTAAGGTGCTATACACACTGCACATTGTTTGGATTGATAACATAGTGTGATTTAGTTTAAGGTGCTATACACACTGCACATTGTTTGGATTGATAACAGTGTGATTTAGTGTAAGGGTGATACACCTGCCATTGTTGGATTGATAACATAGTGTGATTTAGTGTAAGGTGCTATACACACTGCCATTGTTTGGATTGATAACATAGGTGATTTAGTGTAAGGTGCTATACACACTGCACATTGTGTGGATTGATAACAGTGGTGATTTATGTAAGGTGCTATACACACTGCACATTGTTTGGATGATAACATAGTGTGATTTAGTGTAAGGTGCTATACACACTGCACATTGTTTGGATTGATAACCAGTGTGATTTAGTGTAAGGTGCTATACACATGCACATTGTTTGGATTGATAACAGTGTGATTTAGTGTAAGGTGCTATACACACTGCACATTGTTTGGATTGATAACAAGTGGTGATTTAGTGTAAGGTGCATACACACTGCACATTGTTTGGATTGATAACATAGTGTTATTAGTGTAAGGTGCTATACACACTGCACATTGTTTGGATTGAACATAGTGTGATTTAGTGTAAGGTGCTATACACACTGCCCATTGTTGGATTGAACATAGTGTGATTAGTGTAAGGTGCTAACACACTGCACATTGTTTGGATTGTAACATAGTGTGATTTAGTGTAAGGTGCTATACACACTGCACATTGTTGGATTGATACACATAGTGTGATTTAGTTAAGGTGCTATACACACTGCACATTGTTTTGGATTGATAACAGTTGTGATTTAGTGTAAGGTGCTATACACACTGCACATTGTTTTGGATTGATAACAAGTGTGATTAGTGTAAGGTGCTATCACCACTGCACATTGTTTGGATTGATAACAAGTGTGATTTAGTGTAAGGTGCTATACACACTGCACATTGTTTGGATTGATAACTAGTGTGATTTAGTGTAGGTGCTATACACACTGCACATTGTTTGGATTGATAACATAGTGTGATTTAGTGTAAGGTGCTATACACACTGCACATTGTGTTGGATTGATAAACAGTGTGATTTAGTGTAAGGTGCTATACACACGCACATGTGGGATTGATAACAAGTGTGATTTAGTGTAAGGTGCTACACACTGCACATTGTTTGGATTGATAACATAGTGTGATTTAGTGTAAGGTGTATACACACTGCACATTGTGTGGATTGATAACAAGTGTGATTTAGTGTAAGGTGCTATACACACTGCACATTGTTGGATTGATAACAGTTGTGATTTAGTGTAAGGTGCTATACACATGACATTGTTTGGATTGATAACATAGTGTGATTTAGTGTAAGGTGCTATACACACTGCACTTGTTTGGATTGATAAACTATGTGTGATTTAGTGTAAGGTGCTATACACACTGCAAATTGTGTTGGATTGATAAACAGTGTGATTTGGTAAGGTGCTATACACACTGCACATTGTTTGGATTGATAACAAGTGTGATTTAGTGTAAGGTGCTATACACACTGCACATTGTTTGGATTGATAACAAGTGTGATTTAGTGTAAGGTGCTATACAACTGCACATTGTTTGGATTGATAACATAGTGTGATTTAGTGTAAGGTGCTATACACGCACATTTGTTTGGATTGATAACATAGTGTGATTTAGTGTAAGGTGCTATACACACTGCACCTTTTTGGATTGATACACAGTGTGATTTAGTGTAAGGTGCTTACACACTGCACATTGTTTGGATTGATAACAAGTGGTGATTTAGTGTAAGGTGCTATACACACTGCACATTGTTTGGATTGATAAACAGTGTGATTTAGTGTAAGTGCTATACACACTGCACATTGTGTTGGATTGATAACAGTGTGATTTAGTGTAAGGTGCTATACACACCGCACATTGTGTTGGATTGATAACAGTGTGATTTAGTGTAAGGGGCTATACACACTGCACCTTGTTGGATGATAACATAGTGTGATTTAGGTGAGGTGCTATACACACTGCACATTTTGGATTGATAACATAGTGTGATTTAGTGTAAGGTGCTATACACACGCACATTGTTGGATTGATAACATAGTGTGATTTAGTGTAAGGTGCTATACACACTGCACATTGTTTGGATTGATAACATAGTGTGATTTAGTGTAAGGTGCTATACACACCTGCACATTGTTGATTGATAACATAGTGTGATAGTGTAAGGTGCATACACCTGCACATTGTTGGATTGATAACATAGTGTGATTTAGTGTAAGGTGCTATACACACTGCACATGTTGGATTGATAACATAGTGGATTTTAGTGTAAGGTGCTATACACGCTGCACATTGTCTTGGATTGATAACATAGTGTGATTCAGTGTAAGGTGCTATACACGCTGCACATTGTCTTAGATTGATAACACAGTGTGATTTAGTGTAAGGTGCTATACACACTGCGCATTTTCTTAGATTGATAACACAGTGTGATTTAGTGTAAGGTGCTATACACACTGCGCATTGTCTTGGATTGATAACACAGTGTGATTCAGTGTAAGGTGCTATACACACTGCGCATTGTCTTGGATTGATAACACAGTGTGATTTAGTGTAAGGTGCTATACACACTGCGCATTGTCTTAGATTGATAACACAGTGTGATTTAGTGTAAGGTGCTATACACACTGCACATTGTCTTGGATTGATTACATAGTGTGATTTAGTGTAAGGTGCTATACACACTGCACATTGCAGTGATAACACAGTGTGATTTAGTGTAAGGTGCTATACACACTGCAATTGATAACACAGTGTGATTTAGTGTAAGGTGCTATACACACTGCACATTGTCTTGGATTGATAACACAGTGTGATTTAGTGTAAGGTGTTATACACACTGCACATTGTCTTGGATTGATAACATGGTGTGATTTAGTGTAAGGTGCTATACACACTGCACATTGTCTTGGATTGATAACACAGTGTGATTCAGTGTAAGGTGCTATACACACTGCACATTGTCTTGGATTGATAACACAGAGTGTGATTCAGTGTAAGGTGCTATACACACTGCACATTGTCTTGGATTGATAACACAATGTGATTTAGTGTAAGGTGCTATACACACTGCACATTGTCTTGGATTGATAACACAGTGTGATTCAGTGTAAGGTGCTATAAACACTGCGCATTGTCTTGGATGGATAACACAGTGTGATTCAGTGTAAGGTGCTATACACACTGCACATTGTCTTGGATGGATAACACAGTGTGATTTAGTGTAAGGTGATATACACACTGCACATTGTCTTGGATTGATAACACAGTGTGATTCAGTGTAAGGTGCTATACACACTGCACATTGTCTTGGATTGATAACACAGTGTGATTTAGTGTAAGGTGCTATACACACTGCACATTGTCTTGGATTGATAACAGTGTGATTTAGTGTAAGGTGCTATACACACTGCACATTGTCTTGGATTGTGAAAAAATAGTGTGATTTGTGTAAGGTGCTATACACACTGCCCATTGTTGGATTGAACATAGTGTGATTAGTGTAAGGTGCATAACACACTGCACATTGTTTGGATTGTAACATAGTGTGATTTAGTGTAAGGTGCTATACACACTGCACATTGTTGGATTGATACACATAGTGTGATTTAGTTAAGGTGCTATACACACTGCACATTGTTTGGATTGATAACAGTTGTGATTTAGTGTAAGGTGCTATACACACTGCACATTGTTTTGGATTGATAACAAGTGTGATTAGTGTAAGGTGCTATCACCACTGCACATGTGTTTGGATTGATAACAAGTGTGATTTAGTGTAAGGTGCTATACACACTGCACATTGTTTGGATTGATAACAGTGTGATTTAGTGTAGGTGCTATACACACTGCACATTGTTTGGATTGATAACATAGTGTGATTTAGTGTAAGGTGCTATACACACTGCACATTGTGTTGGATTGATAAACAGTGTGATTTAGTGTAAGGTGCTATACACACGCACATGTGTGGATTGATAACAAGTGTGATTTAGTGTAAGGTGCTACACACTGCACATTGTTTGGATTGATAACATAGTGTGATTTAGTGTAAGGTGTATACACACTGCACATTGTTGGATTGATAACAAGTGTGATTTAGTGTAAGGTGCTATACACACTGCACATTGTTGGATTGATAACAGTTGTGATTTAGTGTAAGGTGCTATACACACTGACATTGTTTGGATTGATAACATAGTGTGATTTAGTGTAAGGTGCTATACACACTGCACTTGTTTGGATTGATAAACTATGTGTGATTTAGTGTAAGGTGCTATACACACTGCAATTGTGTTGGATTGATAAACAGTGTGATTTGGTAAGGTGCTATACACACTGCACATTGTTTGGATTGATAACAAGTGTGATTTAGTGTAAGGTGCTATACACACTGCACATTGTTTGGATTGATAACAAGTGTGATTTAGTGTAAGGTGCTATACAAACTGCACATTGTTTGGATTGAAACATAGTGTGATTTAGTGTAAGGTGCTATACACGCACATTGTTTGGATTGATAACATAGTGTGATTTAGTGTAAGGTGCTATACACACTGCACTTTTTGGATTGATACACAGTGTGATTTAGTGTAAGGTGCTTACACACTGCACATTGTTTGGATTGATAACAAAGTGTGATTTAGTGTAAGGTGCTATACACACTGCACATTGTTTGGATTGATAAACAGTGTGATTTAGTGTAAGTGCTATACACACTGCACATTGTGTTGGATTGATAACTAGTGTGATTTAGTGTAAGGTGCTATACACACCTGCACATTGTGTTGGATTGATAACAGTGTGATTTAGTGTAAGGGCTATACACACTGCACTTGTTGGATGATAACATAGTGTGATTTAGTGAAGGTGCTATACACACTGCACATTTTGGATTGATAACATAGTGTGATTTAGTGTAAGGTGCTATACACACTGCACATTGTTGGATTGATAACATAGTGTGATTTAGTGTAAGGTGCTATACACACTGCACATTGTTTGGATTGATAACATAGTGTGATTTAGTGTAAGGTGCTATACACACCTGCACATTGTTGATTGATAACATAGTGTGATAGTGTAAGGTGCATACACCTGCACATTGTTGGATTGATAACATAGTGTGATTTAGTGTAAGGTGCTATACACACTGCACTATTTGGATTGATAACATAGTGTGATTTAGTGTAAGGTGCTATACACAGCACATTGTTTTGGATTGATACCGTGTGGATTAGTGTAAGGTGCTATACACACTGCACATTGTTGGATTGAAACATAGTGTGATTTAGTGTAAGGTGCTATACACACTGCACATTGTTGGATTGATAACATAGTGTGATTTAGTGTAAGGTGCTATACACACTGCACATTGTTTGGATTGATAACAGTGTGATTTATGTGTAGGTGCTATACCACATGCACATTGTTTGGATTGATAACATAGTGTGATTTAGTGTAAGGTGCTATACACACTGCACATTGTTTGGATTGATAACATAGTGTGATTATTTGTAAGGTGCTATACACACTGCACATTGTTTGATTGATACATAGTGTGATTAGTGTAAGGTGCTATACACACTGCACATTGTTTGGATTGATAAACAGTGTGATTTAGTGTAAGGTGCTATACACACTGCCATTGTTTGGATTGATAACAAGTGTGATTAGGTAAGGTGCTTATACACCTGCACATTGTGGATTGATACATAGTGTGATTTAGTGAAGGTGCTATACACTGCACATTGTTTGGATTGATAACATAGTGTGATTTAGTGTAAGGTGCTATACACTGCACATTGTTTGGATTGATAAACTAGTGTGATTTAGTGTAAGGTGCTATACACACTGCACATTGTTTGGATTGAAACATAGTGTGATAGTGTAAGGTGCTATACACACTGCACATTGTTTGGATTGATAACATAGTGTGATTTAGTGTAAGGTGCATACACACTGCACTTGTTTGGATTGATAACATAGTGGATAGTGTAAGGTGCTATACACACTGCACATTGTGTTGGATTGAACATAGTGTGATTTAGTGTAAGGTGCTATACACCATGCACATTGTTTGGATTGATAACATAGTGTGATTTAGTGTAAGGGGCTATACACACTGCACATTGTTGGTTGATAACATAGGTGATTTAGTGTAAGGTGCTATACACACTGCACATTGTTGGATTGATAACATAGTGTGATTTAGTGTAAGGTGCTATACACACTGCACATGTTTGGATTGATAACATAGTGTGATTAGTGTAAGGTGCTTACACACTGCACATTGTTGGATTGATAACATAGTGTGATTAGTGTAAGGTGCTATTCACAATGTATTTTAAGCTAGGTACACACCTAGCGATATTTACTCCTGACCGACCGTTCGATACTTTTGAACGGTCGGCCAGGAGGAATGACTGTCGGTCGCGGCAAAAGCAGCCGCGTCCAATAGTCACCGTGACCGATCGTGCGGTCCATAGAGGACCGCTCGATCGGACGAGGTTTTCCACCCTGTCCGATCGTCCTTTCGTCCGATGGGCACATTCGGATGCGATAATTTCGGTCTGAACTATTGGTCGATCGGACCGAAATATCTCATCGTGTGTACCCAGCTTTAGTTTCAGTTATTACAGACAGATCTCTTTTCATAGACAGGAAAAAACTTTTTTTTTTGAAGACTGGAATTGTTCTACCCGACCTAAACCTGACCCGCAACCAATTCAAACTCAATGCGGGTTACCCGACCCGTGGGTACCCGAACAAATGCAGGACTCTAGGCAGGTAGATGCGGAGTGGCCGCTGGATTTCACACTGAGTGATACTGAAGTATTTTACCTGGATTGAAGAATGCCCAGGCAATGTAGCGTAATGCTGAATGGGGGGGCTCTCAGGGTGTGGATTTGGCTATTACTGTATGGGAATTCTGCTGCCGATTTAAAGGGCAACGTAAGCCTCAGAACAATACATAATAAGAAGGCAGTAGTGGTCATAATTACAACCCTCGACTCAGGTCATGGTATATCTGTTGTATTCAATTAGATCAACTGGACTTGAAGTTTAGTTCTTGAAAACGTTTCGCTAGTTATCCGACTGGCTTTCTCAATTCAGAATGACTTGTACAAGAATGACGAAGGTGGTGCTTGAGAACCTAAAAGCATTAAACATTGATGTAAAAGATATGCAGGGCCAAGGCTATGACAATGGATCAAACATGAAAGGTAAAAACAAAGGTGTGCAGGCTCAGGTTCGTGAGTTAAACCCTAGAGCTTTTTATGTGCCTTGCAATGCACATTCTTTAAACCTGGTTATTAGCGATACAGCATCCTGCAGTAATGAGGCAGGGGAGTTTTTCTATAAAATCAAGAGTTTTCTGCCTCGACACATCGATGGAATATCTTGAAGCAACACCTGTCATCAAGACATCATTGGCTTACACTCAAACCATTAGGTACCACTCGATGCCGTTAAAGCTGTCCGCAACCAGATTGGAGAGATAAGTGATGCCCTCACTGCTGCTATTGAAGACACTGCTTTACCATCCTCAACGAAGTTTACCATCATCGCTGAAATAAGAGGCATCCAGAAAAATATTTGCAGCTTTAGTTTCTTGTGTGGATTATTTCTGTGGTATGACATATTATTTGAAATTATCTTCACAAGTAAAAGTCTCCAAGATATTGAGCAAGACTTACACGGTGCAGTGGAACAGATCGAAAAAACAAAGTTGTTCCTTAAAAATTAAGGAATCATTTGAAAATATCCTCAAGACTGCTCAAGGCCTAGCTGAAAAACTGAAGATTGATAGCCATTTTCCATCTGCTAGAGTACATCGTACAACGAAACAATTTGACTATGAAGCTCCTTACATGTATTCAATTATAGATTAAGATGAGGCAAAGTCATTTTTACAGTATAGTGTCCCTTTAATAAAGTCAGAGGCCTCTGGTGCACTCCTGGGAGATACACTCCTGTTTTTCATAAAACATCTAAAAATTGCAGTCTTCTCTATAAAAATTGGTGAAATACCAATACCAATTGCAAGGTATTCATTGTCTTCCCTACTGAGAGTTCTATTTTATTTTATGGATTATACTATATTGAGTTTATACTTCTCCCTGCATTTCATTTTGCTAAGTGAAATTTTTCTGGAGTTGATTCTTGTAAAAGGCTATCATTTCCTCGACTGTGTTTATTGCTATTTCCACTTGTATACTCACAAGCAAGGCTGCCTTGCAGTGTTACATATAAAGCTGGGTCCCCTGGACCCCAATCTCTAAAAACGTCAAATTAGGAGCAGGACACTTACACTCAAATTGCAATATAATGAAAGCGCAGTGGAAGAAATGCAGGTTTTATAAAGAATGGAAAATTGGTTTGTATCTAAGAGGTCTAGGTATCTATGAGATACAAACAGGGTGATATGGTGGGCCAGGTCTACACAATATATGAAATGATGGGATTGCTTTACTATGAACTGACTCTACGTTGCTTCCTGTTCTTTGTACTAATGTTGAGTATTAGTTTTTCCAAGAATCCCTTTAACTTACTATTGCCCTCATGGCGTTGCATACTGAATACAATCTTTTCCCCTCTATGGTTTTCTCAAAGCCAAAATAGGAGTCAGCGATGAGGAGACTTTGGATATGTAGAGAAAAGGGTCTTTACCGCAGAGCTGCAATTGACTGCTAAACAGCAACAGCCACCCCATGTCATGCACTAATATTAGAGCAATGGAGTATTGTTAAGAGGACGAAACTCAAATCACCCAGTGGAAGCCATGGATACATTTTATTATGCTTCATGCAAACCGTATGTACCAAGTTTGACTATATTTATATAAGTGTTTTAAATTAGTACAAGACCCTGGTCAACATAATTATTTTTTTTTTTTTTAATAAGCTAATTACACTTTCTTATCAATAATGGGGCCAATTTTTACCTCATTCATCCTTGCAGGTGGGACCAATTTATATTCTCCCCATCCTCTGCTTCCCTCCTCCTGACCTTTCCCTTATTTTCCTTATTGGATGTCTGGCTGATGGGGGGGTTACAAGAGGTCATTGCTGCCTCTCCTCTAACACACCTCTTCTGCATTTAGTTGGTCTGTGCATGGCAGTAGAGCAACAATCAGTTGTGGCACTGCAATTTACCACAGTGCACCCTGGAAAATGTGTAGTGCTGGTCATAGCAGATCCAGATGCTGGACAAATGAAGCATAGAAGATTTCAGTTCTCCTTTAAATGCTTTTATACACAAATGTCTGACTGGAATGACTGGAACAAAAGCATAAGAAAGGCTGTGTAGGAGAGAGAGTCACAAAAACATAATAATAATAATTTAACCTTTAGATCTACTTTAAAGGGCATGTCCACCCCCACAACTAAAATTAATCCCACTGTGTAGTGTTAAAAAATCCTTACCTTACACCTCTGCTCCTTATGGTTCTCCTGCAGTGCCTGTTCAAAGTTGAAAATAGTGAAGAGTAGGAGCTGTCTGTGAGCCATCAGGTCCCTGCTGCTTCCTTAACCTCAGTAAGGGCAGTGACATGCACAGGGGGGACTCCCTCCCTCTGGATCTATCTTTGCTTCCTGGTGCCCTACCTCTAAAACCCTTTTCTGTAGTGTAGGGCACCCTACTCCACCCGCAACTGCCAAGTCTGTTTGTTTAAAAAAAGGATCAGAACTTACAGTCCTTCGTTCAAAAATAATCAAAAGTTTGTTTTTTTAACTTCCAACCTAATCCAGGTACACATGCCTACTGACCCATCCTTCCATTTCCATGGCAGCCATATTTAAAGGGTAACTATAGTCAAAAAACACATTTTGACCAATCATCAAAAAAGTTAGTATTTTGTCCCCAACCTGATATGAATACACACACACCAACTGACCTACATTTAATGCATGTGACATATTTAAAGGGTAAGTAAAAAACAACAATGTCCTCTTCATTGGCATTATTGAGTTTTAAAATCTGCAGCACAAACACACAAATTCGCTTCCAAAATGCAGCCCTTCAAGCCAAATTCAAAGTTTATACTTAAACTTTCCCTTTCTAGTTTTATTTGTTGTGTAAAACAGATCGTTCTTCCTACAGTATAATTATCCAAAATGTCATGAAGCTTTCCAAAAGCTATGCATTTAATCACCTTCCAGAAGAGGCAACACCAGGATGGTACTGGGATTCATGCATGTAGATTAGACCTCACTAATCATATTATTAAACCAGGTTATTTAGAAAGAGGTCCAACGATTACACAGTGACAATGTGTGACCCTAAAACCGTATTAACTGGAATACGGTACCTGAATGATGCTCTCGAATATAGTATATATATGAATATAGAAAGGACAGAAAATACAGAAAACACTATCTCCTTTTCGCTTTCTGAATATACTGCTTATTGGGCACTCTTAATTTAGTTAAAGATATCATTTCTTCTAATTCCTATACATCATTGGTGTCCGACACGCAGGCCTCAAGAGGTGCAATGCAATGTGGGCTTGAGCCAGGAGTGGGCAGGGGTTGAGGCAGGGCTGAGAAGAGAGGCCTGGTGGTTGGCTAGGTTGGGGACCCTTGCTTTATGGTGATTGCTTTTTGACACTTAAAGGCTTATGTACTATTGGCCACCATGTTTCAAAAAATAAGGGAAACCGTATGGCAACTCCAATACGTCTAACTACAATTATTGCAAAAACAGTAAGGATTGTCCAATATTTAACATTTGTTTCATTTATAAACAAAGCCATTCAATAAGGAGATTATTACAACAGCTGTTTAGGAGGTAACCATGATCAAACGGTTCATATTGGGTTGTGTAGGATGAACTGCCTTCATCTTAATAAAATAAAGTATTTGAAAAGTTACAGCCTACGAAGTTTCTGAAAAAACTGGTGAATGGACAATTACCCAGATCTACTGGGAAGGGCTACCTACCTTCTCTGGATGGGCCAGTAATAGGTCTGCACACTCTCGCTTGTTGACTGGGGAAGAGAGAAGCAATTTACTTCACGAAGAGCTAAATAAGCGACATCAGTTGAACAGCTCTTTATTTAGCTGGGTACACACTGTACCAATCTTTAATCTGTAGGATTCTGTCATCTTTCAAAGATATGGCTACACACATTCACAAGCGTTCCCCCTATATGAAGTATAGGGAGATTGCTTGTGACTGCCATATACCTTGGCAGTCGACTCCCTATTCTTTATTACAGATAGGAAACCGCAAGAAATTTTCTGGACTTAACGACCGTTTCCAATGCCAACGTTGAACGTTCGTCAACATTGGAAACGGTTGTTACGGGCGTACACACATTATCAAAAAATGGCTGATCCCATCTGTACCAATCAACCCTTTATCGGTAATGTGTGTACCCTTTAACTATATTGGCTGTAATTCACTTTCATACAAATCAAATTTCAATATATACATACATATATGGAACGTTAAGCTGGGTACACACATTACCGATAAAGGGTGATCTGGTCTGCATTTATCTCTATGTTTAACCGATAGCTGGGTACACACAGTACCAACATTTTACAGATCAGACAGAATCTGTAAGTTGTTCTCCATTGGATCTTTAACCCAATAATTACATATTGGCCAATAACTGCGCATGCCACACTGTTAGCCAATAGAAACCGTGCTGGTGATCTGGGTAGCTGAGTGATATCAGTATAATGGTGGCCATAGATGGGCTGATATTTCAGCCAGCCTGATAACTATTAGGTGGATTTCGTTGGGCTCACCACACACAGAGCGACTACCAGCTGATAATATCACTATGACTATATCTACCTTAATAGCCTATCTAAACATTAACTGATTTACTGGCTGATTTTATAACACTTCCCATGTGTACATAGCTATTGTAATATATGGACCCCATATGCTGTAAGGATTAGAAAGGATCTTTGTATAAGCGATTGTCGTCTAAGTCCAATCCTTGCTATTCTCCATTCCACTTCCTTTCTGTCCTTTACATCTCTATACGTCTGTTTTTTCTCTTCCTTTCCATTACCTCTGCCATAATTTCTACCTCCATTACCATCATGTTAGTGCTGCCCACTGTGCATTCTATTAATTGGGGGATTGGTGCAAATTATTGGGCTAATCCCCCCTGTACTATGCTCAGGACCCACATAGGCCATTAAAAGATATGGGAGATGTTAGAAGAAAAACAGGCCAATACAACACCTCACACATTAATACAAATAACTATGTATGTCCAGTCATCATTAACTGGTAGTTAAAGTCATAGTGCGGTTACATATTTATATAACGTAGATAATCAATGTGCATTTTATTTGATAAATTTGGAAAAAAAGATTTAAAACCTAATGTACAGTATGTAAAGTACTCATGAATAAGTAATGGTTACCATAGCAACACCATCCCATAATGGTTTTATGACATCATAAAATTATATAGATTTTAGTCATATGTTGGAGAGACATTGAGGTGAGTGGACCTGTTATTTATTTTCTCTCTAAATCTTCTATTTGGTCAAAACTGTTCTGATAAAATTACATATTTATATAAAGTAGGTAGTCAATGTGCATTTTACTTAAAAAATGGGGAAAAAAAGATTTAAAATAATATATATAGTTGTTTAAAAGTTAGTTTTTCCAAAGTATTCATGAATAAGTAATGGTTACCATAGCAACACCATGAATAATACATCAATAATGGTTACCATAGCAACACCATCCCATAATAGTTTTATGACATCAGTAACAAAGATTTTAGTCATATGTTGGAGAGACATTGAGGTAAGAGGACCCTTTATTTAATCTCTCTCTAAATCTTCTGTTCGGTCTAAACTGTTCTGATAAAATTACATATTTATATAAAGTAGGTAGTCAATGTGCATTTTACTTGAAAAATGGAAGAAAAAAAAGATTTAAAATAATATATAGTTGTTTAAAAGTTATTTTTTCCAAAGTACTCATGAATAAGTAATGGTTACCATAGAAACACCATGAATAATGCATCAATAATGGTTACCATAGCAACACCATCCCATAATAGTTTTATTACGTCAGTAACAAAGATTTTAGTCATATGTTGGAGAGACATTGAGGTGAGTGGACCTGTTATTTAATCTCTCTCTAAATCTTCTGATCGGTCTAAACTTTTCTGATAAAATTAAAAAAAGAATTACAGCTTAAACCTGAAATACACACGGGTAATAGTTACCGTATTTTTTTTTATAATTATTGATTTTTTAGTGAAAGTTTTTAGCAGTTTAACGATAAAGAAAATAAAAAGTTGCCATTAGCGTAACAAATCTTAGTAACCAATAGGGAAGTCATGATACAAACTGGGTATAGATTTGAGTGGGGATTTCAGTTGAACAGCCCAGCTGAGTCTTTACTGGCAGTTTTTTTCAAGCCTCTATTACAATATGATGAATATTCTCTGTAAGAATTAGAAACTGTGGGAGAAATGTAATATCTATAGAGTCTGATTTCACCATTTCAATAACTTTATGTTCTTATTATCAGCTCCTAAAACGTCTCTTTTGCTTTTCTCCATATTAACAGATTTTTATCGAAATGGCATCCAAACGGTTTAGACAATTTTTTGCTGCAATTATTAAATGTTGCGGTGGAAAGAGAAAGGTAAGACTGGTAGATATTTTTATTTCCATCTCATCCTCAGTTCCATCTGTTTTACATGGTAGTGTATTGGTACAAACAGCTATTGATCCAGTAGCATTATACCAAAGATGAGCTGAATGTGCCATTATTAACACTCCACCAGTTACATAGGTTTTAAAGAGACTGTCCACCTCTTTAGGAAAAAATCAGTATGTTGTGCAAAAAAAATTTAGAGTTCGTTTTGTTTCCAATCAGTAACTCTGCTCCCAGCAAGAGATCTCATACTTACAAGTTCGCAATCCACCGCCGCTTCCTGTCTCTGCACTCAAATTCTGTACCTGATAATTAGGGTTTTGTGAATTTATCATTAAAGGGAATGTCCACCCCTCCAGGAAAAAAATGAGTATGTTGTGCAAAAAAAGCCTAAACCTAGAATTTGTTTTGTTTCCAATGAGTAAATCTGCTCCCAACGAGAGATCTTATACTTACCGCCACGGGTCTGCAATCTCCACTTCAGGGTAAGGCAGTAAGTGTTGGCCGTGACAGTGACATCACAGCCAATCACTGACTGCCATTCCTAGAGCAGCCTCCACTGCCGCTGCTCGGGAACACAAAAAAACCCACAGCAGCAGCAGTGGAGACTATTTTTTAGATTCCAGCTGATGGGACACACAGTTCGGACCCAGTTGTTGAGGAAGTAAGTAGAAAATATAAAGTTTCGGTTAAATAAATTTAGAAATGATAAAGATTTCTCTCCGAGTTCTCCGGATACAGCACTGAACATTACCATGCAATCCAAGACTGAAAAGCATTTTAATGCAGATTGTTGTATTGGTGTCTTGAGAAGGAAAAGTAATGCATAATGTTTTGTATTAAATAATAATCATTATCATCATTTTAGGGCTAATACACTTAGATTGAGAGTTTAGTTTGATCAACCACCATGACAGATATTTTATTTAATTGAGCAAAAATATCGCCCATAACTTCCGACCCACCAATTGCTGCTGTCGGATTTTTTTTTTTGGCAAAATGAAAATCTAAATGATTAGGTATATCAGTTACTCAATGGTCCACTAGATCATTTCAGCTAAAACACCACCAATCAGATGTTTAATCAAGTTGCACATTTTTCATGTGTATATCTTATATACGGGTATGTCTGGCCTTAGATATGTAAAACCTATGGAGATACCCAAGTGGGTTCCCCAGAGATTGTTTTGACAAATAATTTATACTGGAAACAATGAACGGGAATCATAATAAAACTAGATTTTTCTTTTCTCTTCTTGGGAAATTTTTAATTCTAATCCCTAAATGTATACACTTTTCATGTTCAGTCGTATTTATCTCATTATATTCAACTATTTTATTTAGCCTCCCCCTGTAGAACAGGAAGCGATTATACCGGCTGTTGAGACAGTGATACCAGCTGATGAGGGAGTAACACCGGCTGTTGAGAGAGTAACACCGGTTGTTGAGGTAGTAATACCAGCTGTTGAGGGAGTAAGTAAAAAATGAGATATTAGCAAAGCATAACAATGACTTGAATGTGGAGGCCGTAATAGATTGTGAAATTCTGTAGACATTCTCCCACCCCCCTTAATTCCCGGATAAAATACATATTATTCATTTACAGTTTTTTATTTTTCATATTTGTAATTTTTATCTTTCAGACTCCAACTGAGGACCCTGGATTGTGTGAACCGGCTGTTGAGGAGGTAAGTAGGCAATAAAAACTTTATGTTTAAATAAAAATTAAATTACATTTCCTTTTATGCCAATAACCAAAAAGCTAAGTTATATTTCTATAGTGTTATTTCCTTTAACCAACATAAAAAAAGATATTTAAAAATGGAAATAAGTTTTCCCTTAGAACTCAGCTTGGAAGCTGCTCAGTTTTATAATACACGAGACTGAAAGGCCTTTTCATGGCAACCTTATGTCTTTACACAATACAAATATATTGTCATAATACAGAGACTACAATGGATTGTGACATCTTTAGACATTTATCATAGCTACTTTCACTAAATGCGTGTAACTCTTACCTAGCAATGAATGATAAAATGCACTTTTGTTAAATAATTAATGTCTCATAATAAACTATTTTTTAGATTCCAGCTGATGGGACACACAGTTCGGACCCAGTTGTTGAGAAAGTAAGTAGAAAATATAAAGTTTCGGTTAAATAAATAAATTGCACTTTTAGAAATGATAAAGATTTCTCTCCGAGTTCTCCGGATACAGCACTGAACATTACTATGCAATCCAAGACTGAAAAGCATTTTAATGCAGATTGTTGTATTGGTGTCTTGAGAAGGAAAAGTAATGCATAATGTTTTGTATTAAATAATAATCATTATCATCATTTTAGGGCTAATATACTTAGATTGAGAGTTTAGTTTGATCAACCACCATGACAGATATTTTAGTTAATTGAGCAATAATATCGCCCATAACTTCCGACCCACCAATTGCTGCTGTCTGACTTTTTTTGGCAAAAAGAAAGTTTAAATGATTAGGCATTTCAGTTATTTAATGGTCCACTAGATCAGTTGAGCTAAAACACTGGCACGGCATTTTCATTTCCAACTGACTACTGATCAGTCTATCGGTAAGAAGGTCTGTTGGGAATATCAGAGAAGTCGACTTGTTTGTATGAGGCCTAAATCTTAATTTTTATCTAACTTTATGCCATTGGGTTGTGATACTTTCCAATTCCTCAGTGTATGTATAGCCATTTCCCTGTGTCTATAATGCTGGCCATACACTAGGCAGACATTAGATAGATTAGACATTCCTCCATAGACAAACGTCTAATCTATCTAATGTCTATAGAACAGATTTCCTTTACAGCGGTTCTTACTTTCTGAAGTTCCTGTGACTTCTGGGCCGTTTATTTGCAAGACCAACGCAAAAAAGAACGGGCTAGATGGTTCTTGGGACAACTCACAAATGTCGGGAGAAATGTCACAGGAGCATCAGAATGTGAAATACCTGAATGGACCTTAAGGAGCTAATAATAGGTTTGAAAGGGCATTCACCTGTCCTTGTCTACTGCCAACCCAATGTAATCCTGACCTTTAATTGTACAATAAATAGATATTTTCATATGTACAATTGTATTTTTAATAATTTTATCTTTTATGTTTTAGCCTCCAGCTGAAGGCTCTGTCTGTGAGCCAGCTGTGAAGGAAGTAAGTAAAAATAAATTTCACATTATGCTGTAATATCTGAAATCCAATTGACTTTCCTATTGGTGTTTAAATAAAGTGAAAACAGGAAGCGCGCAGCCATTTTCCTATTTCCTATCATTTAACCTCTTAGTAGAGTGCAGCAGAGACGCTGCAGCTCTCCGTGAATGAGCCTGTATATTTTATATCTACAGTAGACATTAATTATTTCCTTCTTTACACAGAGTGAAGAAATGACTGACATCCTGGAGGCAGGATTGGAAGGTAATGTAATCCTTACAGTATTGGTTTACTTGTGATCCCTAACCTGGTATTGGCTGTTACTTCCTATTTATGCTTCTAGAGATAGTAGGGATATACAGTTAGAAAGAGGGATTCTCATTAAATATGAACTGATACCTAAAATAGCCGAATCTCAATTTACCTTCCAAATAATTAGAACGTAAACCTTAATATTTAAGTGCTTTTTAGCTAATATATTAGTAATGTAATCAGATAGGGAGAAATTGATGGTTAATATACCCTTGTTAAGTAGGTGTGTGTACCTGGGTCTGGTTGAGGGGGTATGTCTTTTTTGTGTTTATAACCATAAAACTATCTTTTATTGAGGATAAATCTAAATTAGTTTTTTTGACTTTAGTTACTCTTTAAAAGGCTTCCATGGGAATGGAAAGGTAGGTCAGTAGGTGTGTATACCTGTGTCCGTGTGGGGGGTATCACCATTTGTATTTATGACCATGAAAAAAACTGTTTTGAAATATCCGCATTTGAGGATTGTTACAATTATAGTCTATGGGAAAAAATGTCCGGAAATTTGCCGATAACGCCGTATTCCTTCTGCGGATTCCTTAGCTAGAAGATAGCACGTCTCTAGCTCAAAAGCTGTGGGAGGAGATACGGTCCAAGAAAGCGGAAGAATAAAATGGAAGAAGAGAAAGAAGAAGAAATAGAAAGAACAGTAATTTGGCTTTTTTAAGCCAAATTAACTAGTCACATAATGACATATATAAGTCAGGTATCCCACCCCTTCCTTGAAGTCTCACGATTTCTGTGGTGGTCTCCCGCACTCCTGCGAGACCACCCAAAGCACCTGTGACTTAAAAGACCGGCAGCCTCCTCCTCTGGAACGCTCCTTACCTGGATGCCATACCCTCGGAATGCCCCATTATGCCCTTCAGGGGGGAAGTGGGCTCACTTAATTATCTTTTTGTGCTTTCCTTTTTGTTTTGGGGTAAAGATTCCTTCCTGTTTATAAATTAGCACAATACAAATTCAAATCTACTATTTACTATTTACACGGAGGACTCGGGTAAAAAAAAAAAATGTATAAACTAAAATACAGCTGTCCCTCATGGTAGTCAGCGGTGTTGGTGATTTGTCGGTAATACTATGCAGCATTCACTAGCTGCATAGTATTACAGACAAACCACCCCAAACCCCCGCAACTTCAAATGCTGGCTGCCTCCTCCCTTAAAACGCCCCTTACCTGGATGCCATGCCCCCAGAATGCCCCATTATGCCCCTAACTCCACCTTTGCCCACCCCTTTAGCTCCTAACTCCGCCCACCACCTTGATGACCAACGTCATGTCCCCCCCTAGCCATGCCCCTTGCCACGCCCCATTTCTCCACCTTGCCCGGAAGCCTCATATGGCAGGGTGGTAAGTTTATAGTTTGCCAGTTATTCTTGGTTCTGGTGTATTATCTATTTATCTGTGTATTGGACATACTGTACTTACAGAAGAAACGATGAATGCAGTTACAGCTTAACTGATTTTCCTTGATATTACCTTGTGCATTCATATATTGAAAAAGCATTAGACCCACTGTTTCACTGTAATCCACAACAGTAATGCTGACATACAGTTTAGAGAAAACGGATAGGACGCCTTTGTTTTTCATGTGAATGTAATAGAGGTCAGAGACGGGAGAGATGGGAAAAGCGTTCTTGCTTCTAGAGACTCTTTACACCTTAATCTGCTTCTTATGGTCTTTGCCACTCAGACTATAGAGTTGTGTATTATGATTGCAGGGACTTCACTCCCAAGCAATTGTTAGTTAATTGCAGTAACCCCTATTTATATATGTATGTACTGAAAAATACATTTTACATACTGTTTTTAATTAATTAATGGTCATCTATACAAAAAGAAAAATGTTATTTTAAATGGACCGTTACTGAAAACTAAAATCCTTCCCAACTATCTCTGTACCATTTGTTGTAGATCTGTCCTCTATTTAGATATGGAATCTGACACATCTTGCATTTCAGCTGTGAATCAAGTGTAGGCAACTATAAACTAGTTACCCTTTAGTCTTCTTGTTCTGCCAGTAGGAGAGCAACCATGTGCTCAAGCTCTTCCTACTTCCTGTAGTTTCCCCAGAGGATAGGTGAAGAGCCTGGGACTTTGATAACAGGTAAGCCCAGTTAGTGTGAGAATAGTCTCTGTTATAGATCACTCCAGGAGTGATAGATAGGAGTAGGGTAGCTAGTGAGCAGCCTGAGCTCTAACAAGGAGATTTAGCAAGGACTAGAGTCCTGGGTATACCACCCAAGAATTTATTTGAGGTGGTGGGTAAGCTACCTAATATATCTGTGTACCAAATCCGTGATCCAGAGGGAAGGATTAAAGTCTGGCATAGAAATCATTTGCTCCCAGTACCCAAAAGTTTCCATTATTGATGAGAACCCTCATACTGCAGCTGATGCTTACAGACTGGGATGATGGACAATTTTCTGACCATGACTGGTTTGCATCCCCACTTGATAGTCCTCGACAAACTTTGCAACCTGTGGCAAGTGGCAGTTTGCCTCAGAGGGGTAGACTAGATGTTGCTACCCCTCCTTTTCAGTTGAGTATAGAAAATGATCTGTCCCGTTTCTTATATGGCTAATAGAGATTGACTAAAACTTGAACCTGAGTTCGAACAAATTCGGACTTTTCGAACTATCCATTAAAACCTATACGCGAGCATCGAATCTGCAAGTAAAATGTCCATGACACCTAGGCGCGAGCATTGAATCTGCCTTAATTCATTGAATTGAGTCTTAATTCATATAGACTGATTTCCTTGTAATCTGCTCACTTAGCCCACAATATGTATCCATAGGTGTATGTAGATGAATGGAGATGGTGTATGTGGGAGGGGGGCCATTAGATGCTTCAGTAGCATTTATGCATGTGGTATACAATTATACAATGAACCTTGCCAGATGTGCTTGCCTCTTTGGGTAGAGGTTAAGCACTGTAACGGGGTTCTTAGCCTAGTCTACGAAGTTTCCGAAAAAACTGGGGAATGGATAATTACCCAGATCTACTGGGAAGTACTACCTACCTTCTCTGGATGGGCCAGTAATAGGTCTGCACACTCTTGCTTGTTGACTGGGGAAGAGAGAAGCAATTTACTTCACACAGAGCTAAATAGGCGACATCAGTTCAACAGCTCTTTATTTAGCTGGGTACACACTGTACCAATCTTTAATCTGTAGGATTCTGTCACCTTTCAAAGATATGGCTACACACATTCACAAGTGTTCCCCCTATATGAAGTATAGGGAGATTGCTTGTGACTGCTATATACCTTGGCAGTTGACTCCCTATTCTTTATTACAGACGGGAAACTGCAAGAAATTTTCTGTACTTAACGACTGTTTCCAATGCCAACGTTGAATGTTCGTCAACATTGGAAATGGTTGTTACGGGTGTACACACATTATCAAAAAACGGCTGATCCCATCTGTACCAATCAACCCTTTATCGGTAATGTGTGTTCCCTTTAACTATATTGGCCGTAATTCCCTTTCATACAAATCAAATTTCAATATATACATACATATATGGAACTTTAAGCTGGGTACACACATTACCGATAAAGGGTGATCTGATCTGCATTTATCTCTATGTTTAACCGATAGCTGGGTACACACAGTACCAATATTTTACAGATCAGACAGAATCTGTAAGTTGTCCTCCATTGGATCTTTAACCCAATAATTACATATTGGCCAATAACTGTGCATGCCACACTGTTAGCCAATAGAAACCGTGCAGGTGATCTGGGTAGCTGGGTGATATCAGTATAATGGTGGCCATAGATGGGCTGATATTTCAGCCAGCCTGATAACTATTGGGCGGATTTCGTTGGGCTCACCACACACAGAGCGACTACCAGCTGATAATATCACTGTGATTATATCTAACTTAATAGCCTATCTAAACATTAACTGATTTACTGGCTGATTTTATAACACTTCCCATGTGAACATATCTATTGTAATAAATGGACCCCATATGCTGTAAGGATTGGAAAGGATCTGTTTTTTCTCTTCCTTTCCATTACCTCTGCCATAATTTCTACCACCATTACCATCATGTTAGTGCTGCCCACTGTGCATTCTATTAATTGGGGGGTTGGTGCAAATTATTGGGCTAATCACTATGTACTATGCTCAGGACCCACATAGGCCATTAAAACATATGGGAGATGTTAGAAGAAAAACAGGCCAATACAACACCTCACACATTAATACAAATAACTATTAATGTCCAGTCATCATTAACTGGTGGTTAAAGTCATAGTGCAGTTAAATATTTATATAAAGTAGATAATCAATGTGCATTTTATTTGATAAATTTGGAAAAAAAGATTTAAAACCTAATGTACAGTATGTATGTAAAGTACTCATGAATAAGTAATGGTTACCATAGCAACGCCATCCCATTATGGTTTTATGACATATGTTGGAGAGACATTGAGGTGAGTTATTTATTCTCTCTCTAAATCTTTTATTTGGTCAAAACTGTTTTGATAAAATTAAAAAAAGAATTACAGCTTAAAACCTGAAATGCACATGGGTAATAGTTATTGTATTTATTATATAATTATTGATTTTTTATGAAAGTTTTTAGCAGTTTAACAATAAAGACAATAAAAAGTTGACAATAGGTAAGTCATGTTACAAACTGGGTATAGATCTGAGTGGGGATTTCAGTTGAACAGCCCAGCTGAGTCTTTCCTTGCAGTTTTTTTCAAGCCTCTATTACAATATGATTAATATTCTCTGTAAGAATTAGAAATTGTGGGAGAAATGTAATATCTATAGAGTCTGTTTTCACCATTTCAATAACTTTATGTTCTTATTATCAGCTCCTAAAACGTCTTTTTTGCTTTTCTCTATATTAACAGATTTTTATCGAAATGGCATCCAAACGGTTTAGGCAATTTTTTGCTGCAATTATTAAATGTTGTGGCGGAAAGAGAAAGGTAAGACTGATAGATATTTTTATTTCCATCTCATCCTCAGTTCCATCTGTTTTAGTTGGTAGTGTATTGGTACAAACAGCTATTTATCCAGCAGCATTATACCAAAGATGAGCTGAATGTGCCATTATTAACACTCCACCAGTACATAGGTTTTAATGCCAAATACACAAAACCCTAAATATCAGGTACAGAATTTTATCTGTGTCCGTTATCCTGCTAAATGTAAAACTCAGTGCTCCTCTTATCATTTATACATCATTCCATAGGGAGATATAGTATGTTTGTTTGTCATGTATATGGTCACCTCTACGTTTGTCAAAATTAAATATAAACTAATCTAATCATACAATTTTTTTTTAGAAAAAGATACCAGTTCATGTTCCTGCTGTTGAGCTTGTAAGTATAAAAAGAGAAATTCCAATTCCAGCAGTTAAACAAGTAGGGTACATGGAACTAACGTAATAATAGATTGTGATTTCTAAACATTTCATTAGGTTTGGACCTAACAAAAGGAAGTTCCCTGTGAGTGAAACGAACTTGTGAGTGTCCCTTTCTCTTAAGGACCTTGATCTCAAGGACATAGAAAAAGAAGGACACTTAATCATTTGATGGTTGTATGGTGTGTGTGAAAGTTTGAAAATAAGGATTGTTTGAAAGTTTGAAAATAAGGATTGTTTGTACTGTTAAGGACTATGTGTGCAGGACTGAGTGTGCAGTAAGCAGACTAATCCTTCTTCTTCCAGTTAAAGGGGTGTGCTGGACTTCTATATTCTAGTATTGTACCTGTTGTAATCACAAACAGGCTGTGAAAGAGTTAATAAGTGTTTGGTTTTTTTTTCCCCTCTCTTTCTGGCTCTTGCACTAATTGGTGTGGGGGTTGGGGCCTATTAGTTAAATAGGATTCACAGTTGTTGGGCCTGTGGTTTGGACCTAACAAAAGGAAGTTTCCTGTGAGTGAAACAAACTTGTGAGTGTCCCTTTCTCTTAAGGACCTTGATCTCAAGGACATAGAAAAAGAAGGACATTGAAACAAGAAGGGCAATTAAACAAGGTTTGTGCGTCACTGTGTTGGTGTGGTGTATTAGAAGGGACAGTTTTGTCAGTACCATGCAATGTGCATCGTGCCACATGTATAGGAACCTGGAGCAGACGTTCCGGGGAACCTATGTCTGTGTCAGGTGTGAGTGGGTTGCCCGTTTGGAAGCTGAGGTGGAGAGTCTAAGGGGGCAGCTTGCAGCATTGCGGGGATTGGCAGAACTGGGGGGTCAGCAGGCACTGACTGGGGCCAGTATAGAGGTGGGTGGAAGAGGGACAAGAAAGGATGAGGAAGGAGGTAGTTTTGTTAGGGTTACTACAGATTTGCTGCCTTAGGTAATGAAGTGGAGGAGGACACCTCGGAATTAGCGTGTATGGATGGGGCTAGTCCCTTGAGCACCCAGGGGACTGCCATCTCTGATACAAGGGAGGAGGAACGAAGGGTCAGGAATGCAAGGCAGGTGGAAGTGGTAGGGGACTCCATTATAAGGAAGGTAGATAGGGTAATCTGCCGCCAAGACCCTACATGCCGAACTGTGTGTTGCCTGCCTGGTGCTAGGGTTCGGCATGTGGTGGATCGTGTAGACAGATTATTGGGTGGGGCCGGGTGTGACCCGGCGGTCTTGGTTCACATTGGTGCCAATGACAAAGTTAGAGGTGGAGGTGAGGTCCTTAAACATGATTTCCGAGAACTAGGGGCCAAGATAAAAGCAAGGACCTCCAGGGTAGTGTTTTCAGAAATACTACCGCAGCCACGTGCTAAGCCAGGGAGACAGCGGGAGCTTAGGAGCATTAATGCGTGGCTAAGAGAGTGGTGTAAGAAAGAAGGGTTTGGGTTTATTGAGAACTGGGCAGACTTTGCTGTCGGCTACAGGCTCTTTAGTAGGGATGGGTTGCACCTCACTGATGGTGGTGCAGCTGTTTTAGGGGAGAAGATGGCTAGAGGGTTGGAGGAGATTTTAAACTAGGTTTGGGGGGGGGAGGGTATTAGCAGTCTCACTGGGATAGATAGTCCAGGAGGAAAGCAGGGTGTAGATAGGCCAGTGGTGGGCGAAAAGGGGGGTGGGGCTAGCATAGGGGATAGGGAGGAATGTGTATTAAAGTGTACGAATAAATTACAGGATCATAATCTAAAATGTATGTTTGCAAATGCGAGAAGCCTGGCTGACAAAATGGGTGAATTGGAAATGATGGCATTGAATGAAAAGTATGATGTAATAGGTATAGCAGAAACGTGGTTGAACAGTTCTCACGACTGGGCTGTAAATATAGAAGGATATGCCTTGTTTAGGCAGGACAGAAAAAAAAGGAAAGGGGGAGGAGTATGTGTTTATGTTAAAAAAGAATTGAAGCCAAATTTAAAAGAAGAGATAACTGGTGATATGGATGATAAAGTGGAGGCAATATGGGTGGAATTAGGCAACAGGAAAGGGGGTAATGTCATTGTTGGTGTCTGCTATAAGCCGCCAAATGCTAGCAGAGAGGAGGTGAGTCAACTTCATATGCAGTTGGCAAGGGCTGCAAGTTTGGGGAGTGTGCTCATTATGGGGGACTTCAATTACCCTGACATTGATTGGTGTGGTGGAACTGCCATCACAGAAAAAGGCGATGAGTTCCTGAATTTGCTGCAGGATAATTTTCTCTCACAGGTGGTTGAGGTTCCTACTAGAAAAGGAGCTCTGTTGGATCTGGTAATATCTAACATTGTGGAGCGCATTATAGATATAAAGGTAACTGGAGGCTTAGGGAATAGTGACCATGAAATAGTGGCATTTGGACTTTGTTATCGAAAGGAAAAGTGCGCTGGGTTAACAAAGACATTTAATTTCAGGAAAGCAAATTTTCCCAGGTTAAAAGCAGCTCTTCAGAATGTCAACTGGGATAATGTATTATCAGGTAAAGGTACTGAACAGAAGTGGACTGTGTTCAAGGGGATTTTAAGCCAGTTCACATCTAAATTTATACCCTTGGGAAATAAATGTAAAAAAAATAAATCCGTGCCCATGTGGCTGAATTCTGATGTAAAGAGGCAAATGGTAAGGAAGAAAAAGGCATTTAAAACCTTTAAGGCCGAGGGAACGGAAAGGGCCTTTAGGGATTATGAAAACTGTAACAAGGAGTGTAAGAAAGCAATCAAACTAGCTAAAATTAATAATGAAGTTAGGATATCTGAAGAAAGCATCACTAAGCCTAAACATTTTTTTAAGTATATTAATAGTAAGAAGATGAGGACTGAGAATGTGGCACCATTAATTAATGGGGATAAGTTAGTTACAGAGGATGGCGATAAAGCAAATGTCTTGAATAATTTTTTTTTCTCTGTATACACTATAGAAGATCCAAGTACAGATATCATAGAGTATAGTAGCAATAATGGTATACAAGATTCAAGTTCACTTTGGTTAACCGAGGATATGGTACAGAAAGAACTAAATAAGAACTAAATTCTTATTTTTGCTGATTCCCTCATGTCCGGTGGTGTGCCTCTGGATTGGAAAAAGGCTGATGTTATTCCAATATTCAAAAAGGGTAGTCGTTCACAGCCGGGTAATTACAGGCCTGTAAGTTTAACTTCAGTGGTGGGGAAGATCCTGGAAAGTTTAATAAGGGAACGTGTTCTAGAGTATGTTTCAAGGACTGACATTATAAGTAGTAACCAGCATGGATTTAGGAGGAATAGATCTTGTCAAACTAACTTGCTTGGCTTTTATGAGGAAGTAAGTAGAAATTTAGACTCTGGTATAGCAGTAGATGTAGTTTACTTGGATTTTGCAAAGGCTTTTGATACAGTCCCCCATAGGCGACTAATGAATAAGCTATGGTCTGTTGGTCTGGGGAGTCACATTTGTACATGGATAGAAAATTGGTTAATGAATAGGATGCAGAGAGTAGTTGTTAATGGGGCTTCATCATTATGGACTAAAGTGCTAAGTGGGGTGCCACAGGGTTCTGTGTTGGGGCCGCTTCTATTTAATCTATTAATGATTTGGAAGTGGGTATTGTCAGCAAGGTTTCTGTGTTTGCTGACGACACAAAACTTTGTTGACCATTAAAAACTTCAGAGGATGTGCAATCGTTGCAAGGGGATCTAGATAGATTATCACATTGGGCTGCTAAGTGGCAAATGAAATTCAATGTTGATAAATGTAAGGTGATGCATTTTGGACTTAAAAATACTTGTGCTACATATACTATAAATGGCTCTGTGTTAAGTGAATCCCTGTTGGAAATGGATCTTGGAGTTTTGGTGGATAACAAACTTAAAGGTAGCAAGCAGTGCCAGGCGGCAACAGCCAGAGCCAGCATGGTATTGTCTTGTATAAAGAGAGGTATGGATTCAAGGGAGAAAAATGTAATTCTCCCTCTTTACAAAGCATTGGTAAGGCCTCATTTGGAATATGCAGTGCAATTTTGGAATCCTGTGTACAAAAAGGACATCTTTGAAATGAAAAGGGTTCAGAGAAGGGCAACTAAATTAATAAGGGGATTGGGGGAGCTTGAATATGAAGAGAGACTGGAAAAGTTACAATTATGTACGCTGGAGAAAAGGCGCTTGCGTGGGGATATGATTACTGTGTATAAATACATTAACGGGCCATACAATAAACTATCTGGGGCATTGTTCACCAATAGAACATGTCAAAGGACATGAGGACATCCCTTAAGACTTGAAGAAAAAAGGTTTAGGCTTCAAGCTCGGAAAGGGTTTTTTACTGTGAGAACGGTAAAGCTATGGAACTGTCTTCCAGTGGACGTTGTAATGGCAGGTTCATTGGTCAGTTTCAAAAAAAAGCTGGATGAGTTTCTGCAAACAAGGAATGTTGCAAGTTACTGGTATTGATACATAAAGTAGAGTTGATCCAGGGAAATTTCCGATTGCCACTTGGAGTCAGGAAGGAATTTTTTCCCCCTTCATAAATTTGGTGGTTTTTTTTGCCTTCCTCTGGATCAACAGTTAGGCAGGAAATGAGGATATTGCTAGATGGGTTGGACTTGATGGACGTATGTCTTTATTCAACCTCAAATACTATACTATACTATCTCCTTCTATACTATCAAGCCTCTCCAATCCTATTACTTAATTGTATAATAAGATGTTATAATAAAACTAGATTTTTCTCTTCTTTACTTGGCAAACTTTTAATCCTAATCCCTAAATGTATACACTTTTTATGTTCAGTCGTATTTATCTCATTATATTCAACTATTTCTTTTTAGCCTCCAGCTGTAGAACTGGAAGCGCCTATAATGGCTGTTGAGAGAGCAATACCAGCTGAGGGAGTGTTACCAGCTGATGAGGGAGTAATACCCGCTAATAAAAAATTAATACCAGCTGAGGAAGTGATACCAGCTGATGAGGGAGTAATACCCGCTGATGAAGAATTAATACCAGCTGAGGTAGTGATACCAGCTGATGAGGGAGTAATACCCGCTGATGAGGAAGTAATACCAGCTGAGGGAGTAATACTAGCTGATGAGGTAGTAATGCCAGCTGTTGAGGGAGTAAGTAGAAAATGAGATATTAGCAAAGCATAACAATGACTTGAATGTAGAGGCCGTAATAGATTATGAAATTCTGTAGACATTCTCCCATCCCCCTTAATTCCTGGATAAAATACATATTATTCATTTACAGTTTTTCATATTTGTAATTTTTATCTTTCAGACTCCATCTGAGGACCCTGAATTGTGTGAACCGGCTGTTGAGAAGGTAAGTAGACAATAAAAACTTTATGTTTAAATAAAAATTAAATTACATTTCCTTTTATGCCTATATGCCACTAAATGTGTGTAATGAATGATAAAATGCACTTTTTAAAAATAATTAATGTCTCATAATAAACTATTTTTTAGATTCCAGCTGAGGGGACACACATTTCAGACCCAGTTGTTGAGAAAGTAAGTAGAAAATATAAAGTTTCGGTTAATAAAGTGCACTTTTAGAAATGATAAAGATTTCTCTCAGAGTTCTCCTGATACAGCACTGAACATTACTATGCAATCCAAGACTGAAAAGCATTTTAATGCAGATTGTTGTATTGGTGTCTTGAGAAGGAAAACTAATGCATAATGTTTTGTATTAAATAATCATTATCATCATTTTAGGGCTAATACACTTAGATTGAGAGTTTAGTTTGATCAACCACCATGACAGATATTTTAGTTAATTGAGCAATAATATCGCCCATAACTTCTGACCCACCAATTGCAACTGTCTGACTTTTTTTGGCAAAAAGAAAGTTTAAATGATTAGGCATATCAGTTATTTAATGGTCCACTAGATCAGTTGAGCTAAAACATTGGCACAGCATTTTCATTTCCAACTGACTACTGATCAGTCTATCGGTAAGAAGATCTGTTGGGAATATCAGAGAAGTCGACTTGTTTGTATGAGGCCTAAATCTTAAATTTTAGCTAATTTTATGCCATTGGGTTATGATACTTTCCAATTCCTCAGTGTATGTATAGCCATTTCCCTTTGTCTATAATGCTGGCCATACACTAGGCATACATTAGATAGATTAGACATTCCTCCATAAACAAACGTCTAATCTATCTAATGTCTATAGAATAGATTTCCTTTACAGCGGTTCTTACTTTCTGAGGTTCCTGTGACGTCTGGGCCGTTTATTTGCAAGACCAGCGCAAAAAAGAACGGGCTAGGTGGTTCTTGGGACAACTCACGAATGTCAGGAGAAATGTCACAGGAGCATCAGAAAGTGAAATACAGTGTATAGACCTTAAGGAGCTAATAATAGGTTTGAAAGGGCATTCACCTGTCCTTGTCTACTGCCAACCCAATGTAATCCTGACCTTTAATTGTACAATAAATATATATTTTCATATGTACAATTGTATTTTTAATAATTTTATCTTTTATTTTTTAGCCTCCAGCTGAAGACTCTGTCTGTGAGCCATCTGTGATGGAAGTAAGTAAAAATCAAGTTCACATTATGCTGTAATATCTGAAATCCAATTGACTTTCCTATTAGTGTTTAAATAAAGTGAAACCAGGAAGCGCGCAGCCATTTTCCTATTTCCAATCGTTTAACCTCTTAGTAGAGCGCAGCAGAGACGCTGCAGCTCTCCGTGAATGAGCCTGTATATTTTATATCTACAGTAGACATTAATTATTTCCTTCTTTACACAGAGTGAAGAAATGACTGGCATCCTGGAGGCAGGATTGGAAGGTAATGTAATTCATACAGTATTGGTTTACTTGTGATCTTCAACCTATTATTGGCTGTTACTTTCTATTTATGCTTCTAGAGATAGTAGAGATGTGCAGTTAGAAATAGGGATTCTCATTAAATACGAACTGATACCTAAAATAGCCGAATCTCAATTTACCTTCCAAATAATTAGAACGTAAACCTTAATATTTAAGTGCTTTTTAGCTAAACGTATAATTTTCAATATTAGTAATATAATTAGGTAGGGAGAAATTGATGGTTAATATACCCTTTGTTACACATATATATATTGTAATACACACACTGCTACAGAAACTGTATAAATATACACTATTAAACAAATGGCAAAATCCGACAATTTTACAACCATATATAGTTTGGCCCTGACTCCATATTATATATATTTTAGCTTGTGTTGCAATCCAGTTTTATTTATAATTATTTAATTCTAATCTTACTCCTGTTATCTCAGGGCAGGGGGACCCATCTCACATTAACTATCAACCTATAAAGTCAAATGTATTCTACTACTTGACTAAATGGTTTTGTAATGTTGATATTAACAGTTTTCTTTTTTAATGCAGTCATACAGCTAAAAGAACAGAAAAAACTAGAATCAAAGAGGAGAAAAAAGCAAATGAGAAAAAAAAGGAAGGAAGAAGTCCAGAAAAAAAGGCACTTGAGATAGAGCAGGACAAAGGGAAGAAGGAAGAAGTCCAGAAAAAAAAAGACACTTGAGATCGAGCAAGGACCAAGGAAAGAAGCAGAAGTCCAGAAAAAAAAGGAAGGAAGAAGTCCAGAAAAAAAGGCACTTGAGATAGAGCAGGACAAAGGGAAGAAGGAAGAAATCCAGAAAAAAAAGGGATTTGAGATGGAGCAGGACAAAGGAAAGGAGGAAGAAGTCCACACAAAAAAGAGACTTGAGATAGAGCAGGACCAAGGGAAGAAGGAAGAAGTCCAGAACAAACCAATGGGGGGGCAAGACAAAAAGGAAGAAAAACCAGAGGGAGGGCAGGACCTGAGAGGGGAAAGGCCGGAAGGGGGGCAAGACCCATGGAAGGGCAGGACTGAAGGGGGGGCAGGACCAAAGGTGGGGCAGGCCAATAACAAGGGAAGACAACCAGTTAAACAGGATGAATGGATAGAAGTAGAAGGGAGGAGGGAGAAAAAGCAGAAGAGAAATGGAAGCAAGAGGGAAGAAGAAAAAAAAGGTCTGGAGGTAGAGGAGAACCAAAGGGGGGACAGGACCAGAGGGGGGGAAGTCCTAACGTGTGACATGACTGAAGGAGGGGTAGGACCAAAGGGGGGGCAGAACCATGTGGAGGGAAGACCGGCAGGGTATCAGGACGAAAGGATGGAAAAGAAACGCTGGAAAAAGGGAAAGGATGTGAGTTGGGGAGACATAGATTGGGGCAGGACTTCCATACAGAAAGAACCAGAATGGGGCCGGGACCTAAAGAAGGAAAGACTGGAGGTAGGGCCGAGCCAAATGGGGGAAAGACCCAAAGGGGAGCAAAACTAAAGGGGGGACAGGACCAGAGGGGGGAAGGTCGAAATGGGGCTAAGACCATTAATTGGGAAGCCATAAGAAGTAACATGACTGAACGAGGTGTAGGACCAAAGAGGGGGCAGAACCATGTAGAGGGAAGACCGGCAGGGTATCAGGACGAAAGGATGGAAAATAAACGCTGGAAAAAGGGAAAGGATGTGAGTTGGGGAGACATAGATTGGGGAAAGACTTACGTACAGAAAGAACCAGATTGGGGGCGGGACCTCAAGAAGGAAAGACTGGAGGTAGGGCCGAACCAAATGGGGGAAAGACCCAAAGGAGAGCAAGACCAAAGGGGGGACAGGACCAGAGGGGGGGAAGGCCGAAATGGGACTAAGACCATTAATTGGGAAGCCATAAGGTGTAACATGACTGAAGGAGGGGTAGGACCAAAGGGGGGGCAGAACCATTTGGAGGGAAGACCGGCAGGGTATCAGGATGAAAGGATGCAAAAGAAACGCTGGAAAAAGGGAAAGGATGTGAGTTGGGGAGACATAGATTGAGGCAGGACTTACGTACAGAAAGAACCAGATTGGGGGCAGGACCTAAAGAAGGAAAGACTGGAGGTAGGGCCGAACCAAATGGGGGAAAGACCCAGAGGGAAGCAAGACCAAAGGGGGGACAGGACCAGAGGGGGGGAAGGCCAAAATGGGGCTAAAACCATTAATTGGGAAGTCATAAGGGGTAATATGACTGAAGGAGGGGTAGGACCAAAGGGGGGGAGGAATCCAAATTATAATGAAATGGGAACTATTTATTGTACATGGGGTAGAAATCCAAATTATAATGAAATGAAATCCAAATTATAATGAAATGGGAACTATTTATTGTACATGGGGGTAGAAATCCAAATTATAATGAAATGGGAACTATTTATTGTACCCTGGGTTGATTCAGTTGCTCAGTAGAGATCTGAGCATGTTTGACCCATCCAACAGCCAATCAGTAGAAATTACTGTTAGGAACATTCCAAGGATGTGGTGCATTCTGGGAAGAAGAAGGACTGTTAGAACCTGAAATGTCAGCTCACTAATGTCAACAGCAAGGTTAAAGGACAATTATACTCACCTTTTCCCCGATCCACTGCAGCATAGTACCCAGGGTGAGGACCTAAAATCGCTAAGTCCTCACCCTGGGTTCTTTCTCTAACTCCTGCACTACTTACCCCAAATCTGCTTCGCCGATCGCTTCGTTCCTCCGCTCTTCCTGCTTCAATGACAGATCGCGAGGCAACCAATAGGAAGATACGCTCTGCAAGGAGGCGTGTCTTCCAATTGGCTGCCTCGCGACTGTCACTGATAGTAGAAGAGAGGTGGAACAGTCTGGATCGCCGAAGCAGATTTGCGGTAAGTAGTGCAGGAGTTAGAGAAAGAACCCAGGGTGAGGACTTAGCGATTTTAGGTCCTCACCCTGGGTACTATGCTGCAGTGGATCGGGGAAAAGGTGAGTATAATTGTCCTTTAAGTAGCAGAGGTCCTCATTCCTGAATTTATCTTAGTTCCCCCAAACAAGTCCTTTACAGTCTGGCTTATATAGTGGGTCTGTCCCCCTCTCAGAATCCAGGACTGTTCCCAGACTGACCAATGCAAAGATGCACTCCTTGCAAAGCGCATCTTCCCATTCCCAGTTCAGGAGTGTGAGGGGGGAATTGTGTGGGGCATAATAGAGAATATAATTCTCCTTCTAACACTATTTTAAACCACCAGACTATTAAATAATTTACCAATTAGAAGTCTGTCAGTCGGTAAAACACTGCTTCAACATTGTGACATGCCCTATTTGGTCAAAAGTGCGATCAAGGTCCTTGTGTACTGTGTATAAAGGTCGCCGTAGACGCAACAATTTCGTCTTACAATTGTTGGTTAATCGATTGACGATCATATGTTTGGGTTTTTTTTCCCCCTATTCGAGGTGCTGAATATGCTGAATCATTCCGTCTATGGCCACCATTACTATATAGAAGACAGGTCTTTTATAGCTGCTCACCAGTCTGCAGTCTTATCCGCCTGGGTGCTAATTGTAGAGGGCAGAATATGGGACCGAATGGTCAATTGGCAAGCAACCCTGGGTCAATAAGAACTGAGATTCAATAAAAGTTCTTGGTGCTTATTTTGGTCTAACCAATCAGATCTTATTTAACATTTGAAAGCTAACATCTGATTGGTTGGGGCAAAATTAGCACAATTTTAATTGTGTATTAAAGGACAATTATTCTCACCTATTCCACAATCTACTGCTGCATAATAACCATGGTGAGGACCTAAATCACTTAAGTCCTCACCCTGGGTACTTTACCTAACTGCTTACTTACTTAAAGTCTCCCTCTGCGTTTCAGTCTGTTCCTTCCCACTGGCACTGTCCGTGACAGTCGGCAATATAGCCAATAGGAAGACACTACTCCTTGCAGAGAGGAAATCTAAGGAAAACTTTGTGTAAGTATATCAGCAGTTCGGTAAAGTACCCAGGGATGAGGACTTGGCGTTTTACTAAGGGAAGAAAGAAAAAGAGGGGAGTATAAATTGTTCTTTAATACCAGTAATTTTCTATATTTTGGAATTTTAGAAACATCCAGCCCACCATTTTACCACATCTGCTGAAAGACAGTTTCACCGTTCTCACTGTAAATAAACATTTTCTAACATGAACATAAAACTTTTTTTCTTCTAATTTTAAAGGATGTCCATGAGTCCTCTATTAGTAAACAATGCACCAGAGAGTTTATTATATGGCTGGCCCTTTAATATAGTTATATAAAGCAATCATATCATGCAAATCCTATTGGGATTTAAAGAGTGGGGCTATAAATTTGCTATTGGAGTGGCCCATCACATATTATGTAACTGCAGTTAAAAGGTAATGTTATTGCTGCAAAGGAATAGCATTTAAAGAGCACGTTCACCCTTTCCACAAAACTTTATACCTTCCCTACCAAGTTGTCGGATTTTTAACATACTGCTGATAATTCATCCGGAAATATCGGCTCCTGTGTACCCAGCCTGAAATTGGGGAATCAGGACATTAGAAATATCAGCCTCTTGTGTGAATAGACAGTGTTATCCATTATCTGGTCAGGTTGATGTCATAAATAACAAAGCATACAGGGAGATTCTGTAAAAATTCTTATTGTTTAAAATGGTGCTAATTTTGTCCCAACCAATCAGATTTTATTTAAGATTTGAAGCTTACATCTTATTGGTTGGGGTAAAATTGGCAGATAAATAAGTGAATTAATATTTTACTTGCATGAGAAGTGTCCTCCGGAGTTCTGTGTCCCGGTACAGTGCAGCGGCGTCTTCTATTTATCTGTATATACTTACATGGGCTTGCGACGGGCCTGGGGCGGCTTGTGCCTTGGCCACCTTGAGCATGTGGTGAGTTATCTGAATACCGTTTTTTGCTGTTTTGTAGCTGAATCCTTGTGTGAGTTACGGCCTCCATGTCAGCAAAGGGTTCGGGGTTGGAATGCACCCAGGCCACAGTTTTCAATAAGTGAGTTAAATGAGCTCTGTATAACCACTCACCCAGCTTGGGATCGGTTATAATATAGTAAGAGGGTTGTAGCACCTACCGTATATACTCGAGTATAAACCGACCCGAGTATAAACCGAGGTACCCAATTTCAGCAAAAATCCTAATAAAAGTTGTTGACCCGAGTATAAACCGAGGGTAGAAATGCCAACTCACGTGGCATTCAAGATGTTTGGAAACTACAACTCCCAGCATGCTTTATTAGCTGGGAGTTGCAGTTTCCAAACATCTTGAATGCCAAGTGAGGGTGGCATTCAAGATGTTTGGAAACTACAACTCCCAGCATGCTTTATTAGCTGGGAGTTGCAGTTTCCAAAACATCTGAATGCCAAGTGAGGGTGGATTCAAGATGTTGGAAACTAAAGCATGCTGGGAGTTGTAGTTTCCAAACATCTTGAATGCCACCCTCACTTGGCATTCAAGATGTTTGGAAACTGCAACTCCCAGCTAATAAAGCATGCTGGGAGTTGTAGTTTCCAAACATCTTGAATGCCACCCTCCCCCACCCAGTTCAGTTTGTACCTGTGGGCTCTCTTCTCCCTCTGGGCTCTCTTCTCGGCATTCTGGCAGCCGCGCGCGCATTCCTGTACTGGCGCGCCGGCTGACGTCACTGCTTGGCGCCGGGCAGTGACGTCAGACCGGCG
The DNA here is from genome assembly GCA_019447015.1 of Hymenochirus boettgeri. Lineage (NCBI taxonomy): Eukaryota > Metazoa > Chordata > Amphibia > Anura > Pipidae > Hymenochirus > Hymenochirus boettgeri. Next base: position 28,272,923 of record CM033477.1, read on the forward strand.
CGCCAGTACAGAAAAAGATCGCGCAGCTGCCGGAATGCCCAGGTAAGTGGTTGACTCGAGTATAAACCGAGTCCGAGTTTTCAGGCTGATTTTTCAGCCTGAAAAACTCGGTTTATACTCGAGTATATACGGTATATATCTATATTTATTTACTGGGGTAAAATTAGCACCTCTTTTAACAATAAGAACTTTTATTGAATCTCCCTGATAGTTTTCGTTTTGTAATTACCTTCCATATAACCTAATAACCTAAATAATACATTGCGGTGTTATTAATAACATTTTTTAAGATCAGATGATCTGCAGATGTAATTATTTTAATAATAAAGCATTAGCACTTTTTTCTTCCCTTCTTTAATCATGTAGTTGACAAGCCTGACGCTATCTGGCCTTCCTTTGTCACAGGGCCCACTCAGTTACACAGGAGATCAAAGAGGAATCAACGTGCTTTGGCTGCCTCCTCCATATTGCGTGGAAGGCTGAATATTTCCTTTCCTCTGAGATGATTCTCTCGCCTCACGGATTTTACACAATCCCCTGCAGAGACTGTAATGTCTCATCTATTTTACCAGTGGTCTGTGTACAAAGCATTTCTACCATTGTCTGTGTGCCAAGCATTTAACCAGTGCCTGGCTGTGTGCATTGTCAATTTCTCAACCAGTTTATCAGTGTCTGCATGCCAAGCATTTAACCAGTCTTTGTGCCAACTATTTTACCAGTGGTTCTATACAAAGCATTTTACCACTCTCTGTGCCAAGCATTTTACTAGCGTCAGTTGGTTAGTTATCTTAGAAGGTTTGAGGATCTAAGTTTAGAAATAACTTTTGAATCTGATTGAATAGTTTGCTAGGTGTGTGGGTAAAGTATGTTTGTCTGTTTTAAAATGAGAGCCTTTAAAAAAATGTTAGTAATGAATTTGGATGTTTTTTATGAAAATTATTATTTGGTTTGCGGTGCCGATTTCTGTTTGCAGCAGTGTTGGGGGGTCCATGGCCAAATTTTGCATCGGGGCCTATAAGTCTGTAATTACATCACTGCTTCAGAGGATTGGTAAGCTTTATACTACTAGTATGAGAGAGATTTTATTCGGTGACAAAGAAGTAAACTTTACATTCACGTATGTTCAAAGGGCCTAAAATGCTATTTTCATTTAGGCCAGGCAGCCAATCTCTCAGGCAATATATTGCTTTGTGGTCTGTTGGTAGAAAGGAAAGGTGCACAGCTGGTATTTTTGCCCAACGGTTGGGCCACATTGTCACCACGTGTGTGCCAAGCCTTACACTCATTCAATATTTGCAAACCTTTTCCTTGTCACTGCTCCCTGCCTGACCAGTTACGGTCTATTTATATAGGAAGTGTAGCGTGCATAGATAAACTGTTCCCCCTGGTACATTAAAAATAGAACAACTGTTGCATCACAACAATATTTGTCCTTTGGGTTTTTACTGAGCTTACAGGTAGCACTACCTACTGTCTTTAAGTTATGTTCCCAAAGCAAAATCATAATGGAAAAATGCAACAAATTAGAAAACGCATTCACAACGCCTTCAACTGCACTTGGTTCCATTTTCGATATAATGTAATTCAGACTAACTGACAGAAAATGCTGCATTCAGTGCACTTTCTAAACAGACTGCAGGGAGTTGTAGTTTAATATCTAGAGGTCTGCAGGTTAATCACCTCTGTGCTAGTGCAAGCCATAGACAGCTTTGTATGAGCTTTAAAGCTAGTTACACACGAAACAATAATTCAGCCTGACCGACATTTCAGTGTGTCAGTCAGGCCGAATTATTGTATGGCGGCTTTTTGCATCCGCAACCAATCGCCGAACGATTGGATAGGTCAGAAAATCACAACCAATCGTACGGTCCTCTATGGACCACATGATTGGTTATGGCTACTTTTGCCTCGACTGACAGTCCTACCTCCTGGCTGACCGTCCGAAAGCCTTGAACAGTCGGTCAGGAGGAAGGATTGTATAGTGTGTATCTAGCTTTAAGGATCTTAAAACAGATGCATTTCTAAGCATAGTGGGTATGTGCCCTTAAACCACATTCCTACAGCGTGGTCAGCAGGGGGTTAATATTGTTTCTGGAAAGGGTTAATTGCCTGCAGAGGAATGTGAGAAGCCATTCAGGGAGACATGTTTAGGCAGGCCCAGGTGACAGTGCACTTTCAGTCACTGCCAGTCTCTCTGCCCTGGGAGGTAATGCGGGAAAGGAGGGAGACTTGGGTCTGGGCAGGTCTGCTCTTGTTAAACATTCCTGAGAGGACGTTCAAATGGTTAACACCTGTCTAGGCCTGTTGCTTTCATTGTAGAAGGCAGGTCTTAAGGCGAGGAAGGGTTTAAAGGTAAGTGAGACCCTGCTAAGGGTTAATATTAAAATAGGTTGTAGTAAAAAAATCGCAGAGAACTGCCCTGTGTAAAGACATAAGTGACCATTAAAGGTTGCTACTAAGGCAATTAGTTCACCATCAATAGTAAAAGAAATATAGGTAAAAATAGTGATACCACTGCTATTAGCTACAGTATCTCTGTAAATTCTTATTTTATAGTCATTTAATACAATCATTTAGTTTTCTATTACTGCAGCCTTCTTTGAATACAGTGTGAGGTTGGTCGTAGAATACCAGGCTGTAGTAAACTACTGCAATAGTATTCTATGGGAATCGTAAAAATGATCATTAAAGGAGCGGTATTGTTAAAAAGCGATACTACGCCTTTATAACTATGGCCCTGAATATATCAGAAGGTAGGATACTCAGTCCTACCTCCCACTGCATTATAAAATAAAGGGAAAGCCTTTTTTAATGTTATTTTCGCAGAATAGTAGCTATCTGTTGGTAAGTTCCCAGTTTCTGGGCTAGAGACTTAAGCAAAAAAGTGTATGATTAGCAAAATATTAGGGTGAAGAATTCCAATAAGCAGGGGTGTTGAAGCAGATTTTGGGTTGTCAGAGACCACAGGCATATTAATATATTAACCCGTGTTGCAAAATACAATACATTATCATAAAAAAGTAGAAGAGATTTTTGGGTAATTCATGTTTCCAGGGTAACCCTTGAGCACATTCTATACCTTCTATGAGGCTTTTAACAGTGCAGATCCAGAGTGCCAGTTGCAGACCAGTTTTGGCTTTATGGAACCATCATCAGTACAGTGTAGGCCTATGTTTTGGATGGGGCTTTTGCTCAAGGGCCCCGAAATTAAGTCTTTTCTATTATTATTTGTATTTGAGAAATACAAGACTTAGGGACCTATTTATGAAGGCGTGGCATCGCTAAAAAGCGCATTAAACGATTGTTAATTTAAGGATCATTAATTTAACAATCATTAATTTAACAATCGTTACTTTATGATCGTTATTGTTAATTAATGATAACAATCGTAAGTTACCGATAAAGATCGTAAATCTACGATAACGCAATCCCCATAGAATACCGCATGGTATTCTACGACCAAACGTTTGTTAATTAAAGGTCATGTCCACCCCCCAAACTAAAATGTTACTTGTACTGTCCCCACAGTACAATAAAAATAAATCCTTACCGTACATCCCTGCTTCTTGTGGTTCTCCTGTTCTGCCTCTGCAAAGTTCAGGAAACGGCTGGGTAGGAGCTGTCAGAGCCTCGTCCGGTGCCTCTTTCCTTGCTAACCTCAGCAAGGTCTGAGGCATGCTCAGTAGAGCCCTTTCCCCCCTCTCCCTCACTCCCTCCTGATCCCTCTGTGGCTGGCAATTATCTAACTATGAAAGCTTTTGCCACCATGCAGGGAATACCCTCCCACCCCCAAGCGCTCTATTCATAAGTATAAAAGCGCTTCCAGTCTCTACTTACAAGTCCTCGTTCCTGCGCTGTTTTACACTGAAGGCAGCCGCGGCTGTGATTGGCTGCCTCTCAGCCAATCACAGTGGCAGCTGCCAGTCCGGCCCCCTGCTTGCAGTTCCAACGGGCAGGGGAGCCAGACCAGAACATTGCAGGATTGAGGAGGTGGAATTAAAGATTGGAGGCGCTTTTACACTTATGAATACAGTGGTTGGGGGGAGGGTATCCCCTGCATGGTGGCAACATTTTTTTATGAGGGTGGAAAGAATGTTCGACATAAATGCACGACCACGATACTGTGCATTTACGATTATGGCCCCTAATCTCTTGGTGATGATCATATAAAAGCACAAACCCCCATCTGCCCAAGATGAAGTTTACTAACCTTGTATTTTGAACTAGGGATGACATCACTAAGCACTGATCACAAATATTGATATAAATGACAGAATTTAGAGCAATACAGGCCGGTGCAATAAGAGATGGCATAGAAAAGTCACGCTAATGGTGTTGTAGCAATGTATGGGGGTGTTAGCATGACTAAAATGTGGGTCATTGTTAGCCTAGCGATCTAATAAAATTCAAGACGTAAATGGTGACAATTTTTGGCAGACATTAAATGAAAATAGATCTTAAACACATGCAAAAGGAAAAGACAAAATCATAATGTAATATGAGGTGCTATGGACCCCCTGAATCACTATCGAGGAGAAGAATAAAGGAGGGATAGAGGAGAAGGATCCAATTACAGCTTATATTGCATTGACTTAATAATAAGGGACATTTGCGTCTGTGGAACTGTCTTCCAGCAGATGTGGTAATGGCAAGTTTATTGACTAGCTTAAAAAAATGTTCTGGATAAGTTTCTAGAATTCAAAAGCATTGAAAATTGTACCACTGCGTGGTATCACCCAGACAATACCATGTATGACCACGGCCATAAAAGTACAACTGTGGATGTAGCTTTACCATAAAGAGCCCAAAGTCTGTAACAGAGTATGTATTATATATGCAGGAACACCGAGTGAATTATTTATTTTAGGAGTAACCGTTCCTTGTTACAGAGAGTCATTTGTGTCTGTAAAGCAACAGGAAGTTTCAAAAAAATGATTTTGTGAACTTCTGCTATTGGCAATGTGTACCTAAAAAAAGCACTGTGGACCAATGTGGTAAGGCAATGTCCACATTGTACAGATGGAACTATTAAATCACTGAAGATTCTGTGCTGAGGATTTAATACAGTTGAAAGAGATGGTGACATCAAAGAAAAGGATAATATAGTGGATAATGCACCCCAACTGTAAATTATAAGGATATTAAAAGTCACATAGGAGTTCCATGACCATATAAAAGTACAAGGCTGCAGGTCGAGTACCTTTTATACAGGACACGGAACTCCAAGGTGACTTTTAATACCCTTATAATTTACAGTTGGGGTGCATTATTTATTATAACCTACCCCTTTGTGGCTTCTGGTTTCTATAATCTGGTTGCTATAATCTTACAGTTCCTCCCATAGAAATCCACTACAGTGGTAGGTTATATGGGGATTTTAGATAGAATTTATAACTGAAAAGTAAAGAAAATTCTTGCATTGTTTTTACAAGTCAGTATTACAAAACCAAACCAAATTCTAGGATCCTCCGTATAGCGGATCCCACAGCAAGCAGTGGATTGTGGGAATGTTTCTGTTGTCACTATGTGCGGGAGAATTCTTGTTCCTTTTTAATAAAGTTTGTTATGCAAGTCTAATAGAAGAAAGGTGACTCTCGTGCTTTCAGTGAATAAACAGGCGGCGTTGGTGCACCTGCAAACAGCAGCGATAAGGTTAAGTGCCTGCTGGACACATGATCCCCCGCTGACTGCCAGATGAGGTTACCAGGTTTTGTTCTCTCACATCTGATACCAGGAATGGATCACAACATTGCTGGTACACCACTAGTACAAACAACTGGCATTGCTAACCTGGTGTGGGCCCTGTGTTTGTGTCAGGCACAAATCTTCACTGACTCTACAACGCTATACCTGTTCTCAATGACGCACAAATATGCATTCAGCTTCTATGGATCGAGTGCTGATCAGGCTCAGGGTGTTCTAAAGGGACAGTGCACTGCTAATACACATACACAATTAAGCTTATTTAGTCTGAGCCTGTTTTGCCTATGATGTTAACCAATGAGATTCTATTAAAAAAGATTGGATCTGATTGGTTGCTGCAAATTAAAAGCATATGCAAATCTTTGCAGCTTTTATTAATCTTTGCAGCTTTTTTCCAAAACTAAATCCCCCCCCCCACCCCACTACTGGCCCCACTGTGTAGTGTTAAATCCTTACCTTACCCCTCTGCTCCATGTGGTTGCCCTGCAGTGTCTAGCCAAAGTCCCAGAAAGTGAAGAGCAGGAGTCTCCTCTCAGCCAAACCCAGACGCGGCTGCCATTCCAGCCCCCAGGGCCGGATCAGAATGCCGGGGGAACAAAGCTCTGTAAGTATATTCCTGATGGGGTTTTTTAGCAAACAAACATGGAGGTTAGGCTGAGTACACACCAGCCAATATTTTCGGCCGACCGACCGATTCCCTGCACTTTCAGTCGTTCGGCTGAAAATATTGGCTGGTGTGGGGCGGGTGGCCACGACCGACATCGATCGTTCGTTCGGCCAAATCACAAACGAAAGATCGGACGTGTCGGTAAATTCTGATCGATCGCGCAGTTCCCTATGGGACCGCACGATCGATCACTCGAAAATTCGGCCGCAGACGAATTTGCCGCGACCAACGGACATTTGTCCCGGCCGATCGCTCGCTCGTAGTGAAAGCTCAGTCGGGACAAAAAGTCCCTCCCTGTGTACCCAGCCTTTAGGGGTGGGCTAGGGTCCCCTACACTACAGAAAAACTTTATTTCTTTTATAGACGGAGATACCCTTTAAATAAGTATGTTACCTCTACATAAATAAAGTAATATAGTGCACTCTGTTTACCTTTATACATATTGCCAAATAACCAGATATTATATGTTTTTATTTTTTTTAATTCAAGCTTTATTAAAGATTATTGGTAATATCCTAAACAAAAGTAATGCTTATAAAATTATAATACCGTAATAATAGAAAAAGGAAAAGGATGTCCAGACCATAATGGAGTATCAATCTTGAGAAATATAAAAAATGGCTATACTTCTTCCCCTCTGTAAATTAGCGGTGTGAAGACCACGTGGATACGCACTCTGGTTTCTACCTGGAGACACCTGCGTCCAGGTAGCGGCCAGCGACTTTATTACTATCACACATATTAGGTCAACTATGATATCACACGTCATTGTGTAACAAGGTAAATGGTGCCATGATGCAACTGATTAGTGTCATAGGCCCAAATCCTCGTATTCAAAGGGCAGATCTACCCTAACCTCTTACTCAATAGTTCAATCTTCATGTTCCTGGATCCTATTTCAGGTGATTACAATACTGGTTAAAAGCATTGAGGAGCATGATAGTGTGGGTGGACAGCTATAGGCATGACTGCATTCAGGCTGTAGAAGGTCTAAGTTCACATGTAACAACTAAACCTGTTAAGGAGCTTGCAGGACTTACAGTGGTTAATATGCAGCTATTGGAATGTGCAATAATCATTCCTCTCTGGGTATGTTTGTCTTGGCCAGACCAGTAGCATTTTATTTATACTTATTAACTTATTACATAGCTCTCTCTTTTTATTGATGTATTAGAGTCATTCTCTAGGCTAGTGGGCCAGACCTACATTTAGGGGTAGCACTCCCAACCCACTCCCATTAATTATGATTTTTGAAATGTTTTGGTTGTGGGATGCAACTCATTCATAAATAGCAGGAACTACACAAAAGCTAGAATGAGCAGATTATTCCTAAAGCTTCTTCTGCAGCGCCAGAGCTTTAAGGTGGCCATACATATGAATGATAATGGGTAAATCTTCCACACGGGGGGATTTACCTATTATTGTTCATGTGTATGGGTTTTCCCAACCGGGCAGAGTGGCGACGAACGACCATAGTCGCCACTATGGTCGGGAAGGGAAAGATGGAAATTTTAGTAAAGGGAGCCGATACGATTGTACAGTGTATGGCCGCATGACCGACCGATCCCCATACCGCGTATGGGGAATGGTCGGGTATGTGTATGCGATTCCCACAGCATGTGTGCCAACAGATACCAATGTGATCTGTCGGTCACATGTGTATGGCCACCTTAACAGTAATAAAGCTGCTTTTTGTATAAGTGTCCTCAGTCAAAGGAATGATCAGATCAGCCATTAACGATTAACCTAGAAATGTTAGCAGAACTACTTACAGTATGTTTGGCCCATCATAGAGCAAGTTTGCGATTGGGAGGTTGCTTATAATGAATTCATTTAAAGAAAATATAGTGGTACTGACCCACCAGGATACAGGGTAAGCCCCCAGTGGGCTTACAGTCCACCAGGGTTTTACCCCGTGTTAAGTAAATGCAGGGTATACACAGTGGCAAGGGGAGAATACGAAATAGCAAGGTAGTAGACCTAAGGAGTCAGGAGAAGACCAATTATGTCTGCATATAAAATGGAGGTGTAGGAACAATTCTAGTCAGAGATAAATATGGTATAACATCAAACCAATAGGAGAAGAGGAGAGATTGAGGATTAATGGGGTAAATGGAGACATGAGTATGGAAGTGATCCAAGAATAAGATCAGAATAAACATCACTGTGAGAACAACAGAAAGGTGAGTGATGGTATGAATGATTAATTGCTCCTTAGAATATTAAATATTTACACCGGCCCATGCTTTGTCTTCTGGCAGCTTGCGTGTGAGTGTGTAGGAAGGATGGCCTGAGAGCATGGCTGAGAAGAATAAAGGAAGCAAGACAATCTAATAAAGAAGTGGGAAAGACTAACAGAAGAACAGGATTCATAGATTAGTGGGGGAACCTTAACAAAACTATTTCATTGGTAACTGAACACCTTGCATCATTGTGATCAAATATCTGAACAATACTAGATTAACCTCCTGAATGTCCATCCATTATGGGGTCTTGATAGACTGAGAAACCTGGAGGATTGCTGGTTGGACATTATCTGTTTTTTTATTTTGGGGGAATCTCCGTCTCACCTCATTGCTAAAATCCCCAGTTCTCTTAGGGTACCAAAGGACAATGGATATTTAGCAATTTGCTCTCTGGCTATATATGTTATGAAAGGCCCTTGTTGCAACTCTCCAATAAGGCTCATACAGACATGCAATAGTGTGCACGAGCAGGCAACACACACAGGCCGAATGGCTGTGTTGATCGATAGTATAGCAGATCACCAACAACACCCGAATGAATGTCCACATGTGCAATTATTGACTGAAACAGCCATACAGTTGGGAGTTGTTGATGATCCAATGAATGGAGGTTTCATAGACTATAATCAAATAAAGGTGATCCTCTGCACTCGTCCACCTGTGGGTGCACACTCCTCCGAATAGTCCAACCCTTAATGGACATATATTAATAGGAAACAGCAAGGAAACGAGGGTCGCACTCCAAAGTAAATATACCGTCATTATTGTAAACCACACATATATCACTGTGATATATGTGTGGTTTACAATAAATTGAAGTTATATCTACTTTGGAGTGCGACCCTCGTTTCCTTGCTGTTTCCGTTTCATAGACTATAGACTATAATGTTTTATTGCCAGAAAGTTGCCTAAAAACACGTTTGTGATGTGCCATGGGATGCAAAGTCTAGTTATAAGAATGGATACCTAGGGACTAGAAATGGACTGGAAGGCAGATCCGAACCCAATTCCGAGACAGATTTTCGAGAGACTTAGCACCTAAAATTACGGAACATTCGAGGATTTTCGAATTTTCCTTTTTTTCTTGGATTTTTGACCACATGTCCCAGATTCACCAATGGCAGCTAATTTTTATCAGTGTCAACCCACTGTTTGCCATGGCAATAAGAATTCTGGGGTTCCAGGTCTTAAAGGGACAGTTCAGTGGAAATATAAATATTTGTTAAATTGTTAGTTTGTGTAATGCCTTCTTAGTTATTCTACATATTCTCTCCCATTTTTAAAAATCAGTTGATTTCATACCCTTTGCTGTTCCCTGGCCCTGCTGTTGACACTAGTGAGCTGACATTTCAGGTTCTAACGGTCCTTCTTCTTCCCAGAATGCACCACATCCTTGGAATGTTCCTAACAGTAATTTCTACTGATTGGCTGTTGGATGGGTCAAACATGCTCAGATCTCTACTGAGCAACTGAATCAACCCAGGCGCTGGGTCAAGGGCAAGACCATAACAGTCTCTACTACGGGTCCTGCAAACAGGAAGTCAGTATTTCGGAAGCATTTATTTATACATAGACAAAATGCTGAATTGGCAGATTAAGGTCATTGGGATGAAAAAATACTGCTCTTTTTTCTGAAAAGCATATGTATTTCCACTGAACTTCCCCTTTAACAAGAAGTAGTTTCCAACTTTGCCGAAGAAAAAACAATAAATCCTCGAACGCGGATTCCGATTTCTCGTAATTTCGAAATATTCAGAACCTTTGAAAAACCTGGAATCTTTCAAATTGATGAGAAATCTTGAACAATCTACACAGAATGACAAAACAGTCAGCGCAGGAAGTTTCTGGTACTGGATGGTGTTTTTTAAAAAAAGATTTTGCCCATTAATAAGTGTTCCTCAGACCATTCCCCAGGTTCCTGCGCCATTAACAGTTTCCATTGCTATTTATACCATAAATGCAGGCGGAATTTTCGATTTTTTTAATGGGTCCACTCGTGGGGCGGATATTTGCAAGTTTGGCTATTTCTACTCTAGGCAGAGATGTGCACTTATGACAGGTCACACATGGTATCCTTTTAAATGAATTCAATTCATGTCCTATGCCAAATTGGTATCACCAATCCTGTTCCACTGTGCAGACAAAATGCTAAATTTAAACTTAACCGAACGACAGCTTCCTGTTATAAGTGACCAGTTCTCTGCTGTGATCTATGTAGAATGAGGCATAAGGTCAGCCAAGCAACAATACAAATGTGCAGCAATACAGGCATGTTTAAAAGGAACCAATCAGAGAACGTTCTGAGAATAATGTATTAATGTACTGTTTAATTTGAGAAAGCTGACTTTTTTTTTCATGTTTTTTTAAGGAGAACTAATGACAAAATACAGTAAAGTTCAGTTAATGTCCTTAATGTCTATACTTATTTTTTAAGATAACAGATGATTATTTACTTGTAGTTAATAATTATTGGGGCCAATCTTTCCTCCCAGAGTCCTCTGTGTCTGAAAGTGATGTTTCCTGTTCAAGCATCCCTTTAGCTTTAAGAGGGTATAGACATTAACAGCTATGGAGGTCCACGTGAAATGGGTAGCAATCATATTTCCAGGTTAGAACAGTAGTTCACAATCTCCTGAGGTTTTACCTTTAGTTATCATTTAAATCAGTTTTTACATATTTCATGACAATCACAAATATGTTGATTTGTGTATAACTTACATAGGGTTTATGATATGACATGACATTACATTATGATAATTTCATGTAAACAGGACCTCATGTTACCATTAGTGTTTATTTCTCCTTTAATATATACAGATACTTTTGGTATTTAAAGGGCAAGTCCAGCCCCAAAATGAAAACTTACATACAGGTAAATCACCCCCCAAAACCCTAAACTGTAACAGTTTGAAATCTGAAATATATAAGTCTAACCTGAAATCCTGCACAATGTCCTGTTTCCCCTGTTTCTGCTTCCAGGTTCATCCAGTTAGTAACTGTCAGTTATGGATTTGACAGTTGACATCACAGCCAATGACTGAATGTTAATCCCCTGTCTGCCTCTTCTGAGCATGCCCAGGCTCAGTACAGGTCACTAAATTGCTCAGTTTCCATGAGGCATCCAGAAGCATAGCAGGCATACAGTAATGAATTCATAGGACAAAGTATGATATATCAACATATTTTAAAGAGGCCATTCTTTCTAAAAGATGTTCTTATGAGGGTGGAGTTGTCCTTTAAAGCCTTGAACAGGCATTTGATAACCATCACGATCACTGATTTTTCACTGCAATATTTCGGTCAATTGGAGATTTTTGGCCTGCAGACCTTGGTTGAACTTTTGTCCAAATCAGACAAAAATCCGATCAGACCGAATGTTAAATTTTGCCCAATCACATGATCCTTAATGGGCCCAGCAGAAATTTGCTTTTTTACAAGTACGCTTGTCTGGGGATCATTAGATGATAACTCCGAAGGAGATTTATTCAAGCGTGCAGATACGCTATGTTTAAGGTGAGATTCTGACGCTCCTGGGATATTAGATAGGCCGATCTTTTGTGTGATTGAGGTTCCATTGAAAATAAATTGTTGAAACCGTTGCAGGAACAATGGACTGATTGATCAAATGCAAAAACTGGTTTGGTAGCTGGTAGCATGGCTACCATATTGGTGCAGTTTATTATACATAACTACCAGTGAAGCAGACCGTGCAACCAAAGGGGGGTCCATCTTCTTATTTTTCTTATGACAGATATAGATGCTTCCCAGAAAACCACTGTAGATAAAGCAGGAATCGGGGTCCATCATAGTTTTGCTAGGGGGCTCAGTGATTCCTAGTTTTGCCCCTGGTTAGGGAGGAGCAACTGCAACTGCAGGGTGACCAGTGTGGGCACCAACTTCTTACTTTTCCTATCATTGGTACACCCGCCGGCCCAGACAGGAAGGGACCCCATTATAATTTTGCTGGGGACGGGCTGGTGATTTCTAGTTATGGGTCCAAACTTACAAGTGTGGTATCACTCCAGCACAACAAGAGTGTCCACTTGCCAGAATTTAGCAGGTGTAATCCTCTAGGGCACCCAGGTGAGGAAGGGGGCAGGTGGCTTCCCAAAACGTATATTTTCCGCACAATTGTATATGCTATTGCAGTGTGCTCCTTCCATCAAACCAGTGACTGGGAGGTTTATGTGTTTGTACAATTAGCTTTAAATTTCAATTTAGAACCCAAATTCCTAAATTCTGGATAAAATGTTCAAAAAAGGGAAATAACACTGAGTCCCAAATTGGCCTATTATGTAGATAACAATGACAGCATGTATCTATATTAATGAATCTTGGGTCATTAAGGTCATGAAGTTATCCTCCCATCACCCCTCTTCCTCACCACAGAGATCCCCATACCTCCCCCGTGCTGTGTAATTACACCACCAGTAACTGAGACCCTGCTGGAAATAATTAGCTGTTATCTGCTGAGAGACTAGATGATCACACAGGGTTCTTGGGTTACATATGGCTGGGAACTTCACACTATGTAATATGATGGAGACTCGCCACTTAAGTAAATAGAGCGCGGGAGAGTCAATCAGTTGGCACAGCCAATGGAGTGATCTCGATCTGGGATGAACAATCCTGACATTGACTAATTGTAGGAGACAGAGGGAAGTTATTCAGGGCTAATAGCACAGAACAGATAGTCGTCTTTCTTATTGCTATCCACATCTCATCGCCCCTTAAAACATAATCTGAAAGAAAGACCATTGGATGAGTAAACGGAGGATGCAGGCATGCAAATTGATTATTAAAGGCCCCAGGGAGAGGGGAGATTAGGCTTATTTATTCTGAACTCCAGGTGACTCATTAACATAGGAAAACCTATCATCAACTCACCTGCTGAAAGAGCCACCTGCCTTCCAATAAACCAGGGATGTCCTGTGACAGGGGATGAGGGGAATACCATATGGTGGGCCAGAGATGGATATCCCATTTCCTGTCCTTTATAGATCAGCAGGTATACACTGGATTTGAAAATCCCTTATAATAAGCTTTTGTCTCTCTTTCCATAAACTAAGATGAATATTCTTCTCTAGCACTGAATACATTTCACAGCACATTTTACTGTTAGTAAGCAATGACTGCCAACTGGACTAGATTTATTAAAAACCTTTTCAGGTAAAAGTGTCTCAGTCTGTGGCCATTGCCCCTCACACACACAGAGAATAATAGGTGTGTGTGTATTAAATTGGTCTCTCTGTGCACTTTACAATGTGTGGATTTGCACAATCCTGTTAATCCATTGACCCTCCCCACCTACATCCCTTCAGGGTTTTACAGGTAGAAACAGTTTTTCTATGTAGAAATGCACTGGTTGTAAGTTTTGATCATTTGTATGTTTAAAGAGTATGTACAGTGGGTAAAATATGTTAATTTATAAATTAAATCTTTAATTCAGGTAGGTAGGTAGGGGGTAGCAGGAGGAGGTAGGGGGTAGCTGGAGTTAGCAGTGCAGCAGTGGCTGATATCTCTACTGCAGGATTCCCCACCCTCTTACTTCCTTTTATACTATTAACACATGTATGCCTCTGTTGGAGATGGGAGGAAATATAGGGAGGTTGGTCAATGTCAGATGTGATTAAAATTACATTTGGCATGGCTATTAGAAAAGCAGTGGCCGAAGGCACTTCCAATGGACCATGGACCATAAGTACGGCGAACAGTCGGTAGCTAGACATTTTCGAGAGGAGGGCCACCCAATAGCGACGATGAGATGGATGACAATTGACAGTGAACCATCTGAGGAAGGCAAAGATAGAAACAAAGCCCTTTTACAACGTGAAGCCAGATGGATTCATAGACTCCAAACACTGGCCCCAAAGGGCCTCAACGAACAGTGGACCCTAGCTTGTTTTCTCTAAATGTCTAGCCATTCCATCTTCAGCTATCACCATATTTTTCTAGTTATTTGGTGCTAACTATACTCATCATGTTCCCTATGATGGTCATCGTTCTCCATCTTCCTAATTTTATTTAATTTCATCTAGTTAATTAGTTAGAGGTACAACAGCCGTGCATACTAGCCTGACTTGTATTAATTGAATACCGTATCATGCCCAGATTTTAGCATTTTTCATCTTATAGAGAGTATCCATCCTGTTTTATATATTACTTCTTTATATTTTTTATCCTGAAATATCTTATCCACTGCTTCTTTGCTCTATCCCGCATTATCTATAGATGTATATCACTGGTGGACTCACTACTGTTATTAGCCATACAATTTAGGTCCACATATATTTATTCTGACTTTTATCTGCTATTTATTCGAGCCACTATTTTCACTTTAGTACCTCAGCACATTTATGATCGGGGGAGTATAGACACTGAATCAGCTGTTACTATCGGGTTTCTGTAGGGGTTGGACTATGGGAGGTGTTATATGTCACATTCGTATGTTTACATCACATCCTGATGACGGCCAACATGGCGTCCGAAACGTGTTGATGGCGTGGTGTTTTTTACAATAAATAATTGTTTCTTCACAAGTCCCAGGAGTGCTCCGATTACTTCACTGTGATTATTTCTACCACTAAGGAAGGCACCCGGGCGATATTACTAAAGTAGCGGTTTGTGCCTCGTCTCGCTCTCTACTAAAATTACATTTTGATATAGTTTCTTCAGAGTATTTCACATTAACATATATGGTCGATCAGGTAGAAATATCAATGAAAAAAATTGGTTTGCACCTTTCTCCAAATTGGACCTGTTGGTAAATTCTGCAAGATCTTTTTCCAACTGCCAGACTGCCAATCAGTTTATTGATCGGTAGGTAATCTGTCTAAAAAGATAGGTACGAAATTGTGCTGTGTGTACCTGGTTTACTTGACTGCAGCAGTTCCCCCCTAGCTGTCAATGCCAATGCTGTGTATTTCTAGAATTGTGTTTTAATTTGGCATTAGAACCCTCATGGCCCTCTTGCTGGAGTAGAATTACATTTCCTATTATCTGCCAAAGCTGAGAATATTGGAACATGAAATTGCAGTTTGGTTTTTTTTTTACACTAAAACACTTCCAGGGTTATTCAATAAAAGTTCTTATTGTTAAAAATGGTGCTAATTTTGCCACGACCAATTAGATGTTAGTTTTCAAATGTTAAATAACATCTGATTGGTTGGGGCAAAATTAGCACCATTTTTAACGATAAGAACTTTTATTGAATCTCCCTGTTCATATCATATAATTCTGTCTAAACCTTTTTTTTTTTTTTTAAATAATTTTGATTGAATTATATAACAATTCCAATGTAAGTTCTTACTGAGTGTGTATGAAATATATCCATTATATCAAGGATCCACCAAATTCTATTAAGAAGGGCTACTCTAGATGTGCTAGATCAGAGCAGTATTCTTAACAAGGCAACCTAGGCATCTGCCAGCATAGGGACCAGCAAGGGACCAAACTTTAAAAGCAGTAACAATATTATTGTCCATACAATATATATATAGTGAAAAAGGGGACCCCAAATGACAGCCCTGTCTTAATGATCATATCTCATAGCCCCTATCCGGGAGTGTTTACTTGTAAATAAGATGGAGTAATGTACCAATCATAAAGGGTTTTGTATGATTTCTATTTGTTTACTATGTTTGAATATTTGCTGGTCTGTTATAGCCGTTCCTCCCATTTTATCATTGGTTTTGTGTGTGATCCCTGTCTTTCATTCCATATTCAATTGTATAAGAAGCTTAAAAGTTTAAACTTCAAGGGATGTGTTGATACAGAGGAGGTTAATGGCAAAGTTGATGTACTGATACCAGTACTGCTCATCTATGTGATGTCTAACCTCTTAACTGATGATGGATAATTTTATAAAGGTAAATCAAGCCCCCAAACTGCAATAATTAGAAAGCTGACATATATCAGAAAAAGTTCAAAAGGTTTTCTCCTCTCCGTGCTTTCTGAGCTTGTTACGAGCTTGCACTTGCCCAGAGGAGACAGCTGGCAGAATATTATTCAGTCATTGGCTGTAATGTCAGTTGTCATATCCATAACTGACAGAAAAACCAGGAAACAAATATGTGTACCAGGGCATTGTGCAGCATTCTAACTATTGCAGTTTTGTGGCTTGATTTACCTATATACAATTTTTCATTTCAGGCCCTTTAAATAGCATCCGATTGGTTGCTGCAGATTAATAACACGTGAAAAACATTTGTACCTTTCATTGCATCACCCTCTAAGGATTTCTTTATTACAGAGAACTCTAGGCTCTCTGCCATCTACTTACAGGAGCATAAGCAGTCAGTATCCAGTATAAAGCCAGTAAATCCTGAATGGTAGCACAGGTGATGAACTTTAAAGTGTATGTACACCAGAAAAAGGACTTTGCCTCATCTCAATCTATAAATAAATACATGAAAGTAGCCCTTACTCTGAGGTGTGTCTTGCTGCATGCATTCAACGAGTATGGTATCCCCTAAATAAATTGGGCCCATAAAATCAGCCTGATTTCATTTTTGGGATGGTCAAAAATGTCCTTAATTGTGAGGGCAAGCATGCTCAGTAATCACTATGAGGCACCACTGGGAGAGGGAATTTACCACCATCCACATACGAACTGTCACCATTTCCAGCTACAGCAAAATTGCACACAGCAGAAGAGTTTATGATTATAAGGCACTTGATTGACAGCTGAAATGTTATGGTGGCCTCAGACAAAATTTTATTACCGAATGATCGCAAGTGATAACAACGATTGTCCAAATGTCTGCCCATTCCAATAACGAAATCAGATGATTTGATTGGCCTAATTTCGTCAGCGGATACCATACACAAAGACAATCATGCTCAGTATGCTTCTTCCTGAAAAAAGCATGAAGTCCAATTGGCTGCTTATCATACTGTGATAAGGGGAGGAAGAAAGTAACGGAAGGGTCTGCTGTAGTAAAAGATGTGTATTTATACTATATACTGTATACATATATTTTGGTGGGTTATGGCCTATAATTATCAGAATAGTGAGAAAAGGTGTTTACCTTTTAAACTTGCAGGTATGGTTGAATCTGCATATCAAGGGTTGGATTCATTAAAACGGAATGTCAGGGGCATTATACAACAGTAAATGAACTCTTTTGATATAACAAAATTCCGAACTGCAGGTAGGAGCGTTAATATTCCAAACCAAGTGGGCGAGGCAAATGGTGTAGAAAGGAAACAAGGAGAGAATTTCAACTATTCTCCTGGGATAATCTAGATAAATGTAATTCTGAGAACAGTCACGTTTTGCATTGTCATTGTAAATATCTTTATTTGTTGGTATACACATTTTCAAAAAAAAATATTTTGTCCAACCACAATTTGTTATTTAAATGTAAAAATGCAATTATAAGAAAACTTTAAAATGGAGTCACAGTGGCATTTGATTATTCTCATTAGGCCTGGGAAGACCAATATAAACTACCAATATGGCTGCCATCTAGAATAGATCTGTTTAAAATGATTTCCTTTTGTACATCCCTACACAATATTGAGCACCTGAACAGAATCCATTTTCGTGCCTTGTTCAGTTTTATATATACAATTGGGCCCCGTCTTCTCATTAGCTGCTAAAAGTTAAAAAAAGAAAAACACAAGTGCACAAGATCACACAACATTATTGTGAATACACAGAGCTGTATTGGTGGTTTCAAATAAGAAAACCATGTTGCTGTCTAAAGGGCATTCCTGCAAATTGTATGTTTCAGCTATCCAATCACAGTACAGCACAAATTTAAGTCAACCAAATCTATATTGGGTTCTAATGCTGTCAATACAATGTCAACTTGTAATTTTGACCAGAAACATCTTTATATGAACAGACCATATACACCCTCCAAGTGAGCTCTCTATTTTGGAATATATTCCCTTTGTCTTTACATGAAAGCACCCAGTGATCTCTGCTTCCTGCGCATAAAAGCATATTGGAGCATGCATAGCCACTAATCTGCCGGCAAGAATTATTATGCCAATTAATCTACTGCAAAATATTTCAGGGTAAAATAAAGATTTTTAATGGAATGTCTAAAAACTGGACTACAAAGATTTTCTGATAGGAGTAAAAGGAACAAATAGGGGACGGGGCAAAATAGTTCAATATGGCTATGGGCTTTCAGTCCAGAGCAGCAATTCTACGGACCATGACAATCTACTGGATGACCACAAGGTTATTCCTGCAATGCTGCCTGTCCTGTGTATTTGTGAGGTGGTTCTGAACACCAGTATTTTCCTTCCAAAGTCATAAGGGTTGGCAGCTCAAATTCAGGGATGCCCAGTCTGTGTTACCTTCCCTATCTTTTACTTTGTGCACTGCCATTTCTAACAGGGTTATAAATAAGTCACATGAGTTCTATTATAGGTCATAACAGTGTCTCAACTCGTTCCCAAGGTGGACATTCATACAGCACGTCTTCCACAAAGCCACTTTCGCCATACCACTGCTCCAGCACGGGTTCCTCCTTAACCTGTTCCCATGTGTGCTGTGCCTCTGAGTGTAGGTACCAGTGGTTTTCCAACATAGAATGATCCTGTTGGTTCATGTCCAACCCTGAGGTTCCTGTAAGAGCTGCATTCAGACTAGATGCTGCCAGTTCTCCTTCCCAGCACATAGATATTAAAGTTGTTTGTAAATCCAGATCATCAAAGTTGCTCCCTTGCAAAGGGTCATCGGGGGTAAACAGGACGTCCCCCTGACGTTCTGGGGCTCTAAGTGCTGGCAAAACTGGGCTAGGTTTCTCATACCTGCGAGAGGGCTTGCGTGGACTAGGAACATGTTGCATGTGATGGCCGCTGGACCTTGTATTTGACTGGTAAGGATGGTAGGCAATTGCCTTGTTGCAGCGTGGAGGGTCGAGGTGGGAAGATGGCATTCTCCTCCTCTTCAGAACACCATTCACAAACATGTCAGCATAGCGAGGGTCCATCTGCCAGAATCCTCCTTTTCCTGGCTCATCCTTGCCTCTGGGTACTTTCATGAAGCACTTGTTCAGGGACAGGTTGTGACGGATGGAATTCTGTAACACAGAGTAAAGGCTTATTTCCAGTCTGAGAGTATTAGGATTCTTGGTGATCAAGGTACATGTAGCAATATAGGAAAAGTCTAGATAAGATCCAGAGAAGCTAAGGAAACAGTTTGTTAAGTTTGTTAAGTCAGAGATGGCGAACCTGCAGCCTTTCAGATGTTTGGAAAATTCAACTCCCAGCATGCCTTGGTTGCCTTCTGCAACCAAGGCATGTTGGTAGTTGTAGTTTCCAAACATCTGGAGGGGCGCAATTTCGTCATCTCTGTTAAATTTTTTAGACCAGCAGATTCTCATTGGTTAATACAGACAGGACTTGAACACTGGCCTATACTTTTACATAGCTCCCTATATCTCTAGATTGCAGGCACAGAAATATTTCAGTCACATTATGCTTTGGAGTTCTTACTCCCATTGTTCATGTTTTTTTATTTCCTTGATTCCTTTTGTTGTTGTCCTACTGACAGTTATTGAGCAGGAGAGACATTAATAACCTTATTGTGCTCATAACGACTGCTGCTGTTTCTTTGTTAATCATCGCCCCTCTACCTGCCAAGATCTCGTAAATTCAAATAAACCAATTTCTACAATCCACAAAACACGGAAATCCTCCAGCCAATAAAATAATGGCAACCTACCAAATGTTTGTGAACTGAACTGTATCTATGGGTAGCACATGTCCATTCCTCTTTTATTTCCCTTGCTGTCCTCCTACTCCTTTCTCCTTTTGCTGTAGGTCAGGTGTCTCTTTCTAGTAAAGGGTACAATGCCCTATTGTACAGCTGTCTCAGGGACCAGTCAGCATATGCTTGACCATAGACAGACACCTAGCAGGAGCCTCCACTAAAAAAGATGCTTCCTATAAATAATGCAAGTATGACAGACAGGAGAGCTGCCCTATTAGGTAATGTACACTGACGGCAGGAAGGACCTGTCGTTTTGTACAGAATGTTGCAGCTACACACGGACAGGAAGCCATACCCCACTGCCCAATTCAAAGTAAAGACACCTGCATAGAAAGGATAGAAAAGGAAACCTTTCTCACAGAATCTTCCTTTAGAATTATATACTAAGACCTCCCTCCATACACAAAACACTTTGATTTCTTTTTCTGATTTTCTGTCAATCTATATCTTAGGGGAAGTTCATTGGGAAAAAAATCCTATACATTTATTTATCTATATTATCTATATTACTGTAAATAATGTATTGCCTTTATATCTTTACACAGAGAAATGTAGGGATCCAGGCAGGCAACCATAGTCATTGGTTGATTAAAATAATTGCTTTATTTTTAAAACCATCAGGACAGCAAATACAAGCAGGGTGTTGGATGAGAACAAGCTCTGCCCAGTGCCTTCATATCTTTGTTATACTTTGCTGTGGTAAATAGTAAGCTGCCCTTTTAGCTTCTGCAGTTGTCCTTCCTCTTCCCAGAATGCACACTGACGTGGAATGTTCCTAACAGTAATTTCTACTGATTGGCTGTTGGATGGGTCAAACATGCTCAGATCTCTACTGAGCAACTAAATCAACCCAGGGACAGAGACCATAACGGTCTCTATTAGGAATCCTGCAAACAGGAAGTAAGTGCTGAAATGCATTTATTTATCCAGAGAGAAATCACTTATGGGGCAAATTATTCTCATTAAAATAAGCAAATACTCCCTTTATTTCCTGAAAGCATGTGTATCCGTGTTGAACTTCCCCTTTAAAAAGCCACTTTGGCCAGAATACTGGGGCTCTAGGCTTGTATACACAACAAAGTGGCTTATGTAAAAAGAGATTCTAACGTTTGCCCATGTTATTAAGAATTATACCACACAATGGTATACATCAGGAATGGCCAATCTGCATCCTTCCAGATGTTTACAAACTACAACTCCCAGCATTCCCTGCTTGCTACTGCTGGGATTGTAGTTTGTAAATATCTGGAGGGATACAGGTTGCCCGTCCCTGATGTTTAACTTTATGTGACATAATTCTGTATAAATAAACCTCTACATTCCAACAGCCTGTTCTTTCCATGGATAGGGTATAATAGATTTGCACCTGTAGATTCCACTAAAGCTCAACAGCAATGCACCTGGACCTAATGAATGAATGAATGATCTTCCTTCTTACCTGCCAGCTGGGGTCAGCATGTCGGTAATAACAAAAGTTCTGTGTGATCCAGTTATATATGGCAGAGAGAGTGAGCTTTCGCTGCTGGCTGGCTTCCATGGCCATACAGATGAGGGTGGCATAGGAATAAGGTGGCTTGACATTAGCATTGGTTCTGTAATCCACTTCTTCTACAGAGTTGGGGGAAGCAGTTGGCAGAGAGGGCCAGACAGGGGCAGCTGGAACAGATCTCGGTTTCCCAGCACGTGGAGCCTGGCAAGAAGCTGTGTCGCCCACCGGTGGGCTGCAGGGCCCCTGAGAGGAACGAGAAGAAGATGGGCGACTGTTGGCGATGGAGGACAAGTCTGTACTCAGAATTGAGAAGTCCTGTAGCCACTGGAGGTTGGTAAGGCTGTCATCTTCTCTAATAAACTCTCCTCCCAGTGGAAGTTGGTGGTGGGTGGAAAGGACTGGCATGGTTCTGTGACAGAAGACACACAGGATCTGCAATAATAGAAAAATAAAAAATATAGAGAAATAAATTTTCTAGGATCAGCCATCCCTAGTAACCATCTAGGGGTTAAAATGACAGAATGGAAAATTCCCTGGAGAGATATGTAATAATAAATCTGCTATTTAAAGTAATCTGCATCCTGATTTCCCACATCCCTACTAGCAGGTTGAATGGAGCACACAACATTGCTTAAATTACTGGAAAGGAGAACTATAGTGCACATAAAAAAAAAAAACGTTAAAATGAAAAGTACCTGCATCAGGGAGGTAGGGTTGATAATTCCTACCTCCCAATATTGTTTCTGTGAAGAGCTCCACTATGAAAAAAACTGCTTCTGCCAGTCTTCCTCTGTGCTTCAGCACTATCTTTAATAAAGGGAAAGTCCAGGATACTATCCTGGCAGATGGAAACTGTATGTGCTGTAGTTCCTCAACAAAACCATATTTGGAGGCAGGAATAACCAATCCAACCTCCCTGCCCCAGGTACTTTTCATCTTTAAAAAGTTATTTTTTTCAGTGGAGTTGTCCTTTGATTTACATTTCCCCGTGCAGTTAGGAAATGCTAGATTTGGTTTTTAATAAGGTCTATTCTATGTGATCTGCACCCCCTGACCTCTGCCACTTTATTATTACTGTGTTATCCTGTATATTCCACAGCAGCACTTCTGTGCAAAGCTCTGCAATGCACTGTTGAGTTGTTTGCCTTTAGCTCTCCATTTAGCTGCCTCTATCCCTAATGATAGTAAATATAACAGCATTTCTGTCCCCAGTAGGCCTGGCGATAACACCGTCACCTCCCCCTAGACCTCACCTCAGAGCCTGTTTGTTCTCTTGTTCTCAGAACAAACAGCGCGTGTTCTACCTGTTAGCGCGCGTGTCACTGGATCTCCCAGGGAGTGCCATTATATCCAGGGAGTAACCATTTCATTGCTCCCTGTGTTCTGGGGGCCTGGTCACTGAATAGAGAATATACCATTTTATAAGTTGAAGGGGGGTAATTTAATTATCATCTACCTTAAAATCTACAAAAGAACAAAGGGTGTATATTGATAGTGGGGGACCATACTGCTTGCATTGGTTGAGTCATTGAAAGTTACAGAAAATCCTTTAAACTAATAATAAATCTCCACTCTCTATATATATTAAAGTATATGTACACCGGGAAATTTGTTTTTTTAAATTGCCCATTACTGGAAACTATAATTCTTTCCAACTGTACCATTTATTTGTTAATCTGTCCCTTATTTCTTTAGATATGCAGTCTGAAAAATCTTACACATTAACTGTCAATCAAGTGCCTTAATATCATCAACTATACTGTTATGTATAGTTTTGCTGTAGTTGGTGTATGAACTGCATGGTAGGAAATCCCCTCTCCCAATGTTGCCTCATAGGCATTACTGAGCATGCTTGCCCTCACAGAGTCACATAGTCTGGCAGGGGGCTGGATGACTGAGCTTGAGCAAAACAAGTACTGGAAGTCATGCAGCAACACAAACACACCAGAGTAATTGATGCTTACATGTATTCATTTATAGATTGAAATGAGACAAAGTCACTTATTTAGTGTACAATTCCTTTAAAACTGATACTATATTGCAGGAAGCTCACCAGATATATTATTTCTATATTATACAAACTAGCAGTAACCAGGTTTCCTCAAACCAACAATAAATCCAACATTCTTTGTGCCTTTGCTAAAAATCTACTGTTAGGAGTGAGTGAACTTTATGTTGAACCATTCTGGCTATCAGCAAGATAATGGGTTATTCCTGTATGTATATATCCTGTAATGAACACAGTGACCAAGCCCAGAAAGACTATAATCCTGCCCTGGCATTGTAATCTCACCCTGTATAATACAGAAAATAACAATCTCTGTCCTAATATTCAACTATAACCCCTATTTTTATGAAAGGGGAAGTTTAGTGCAAATTCATTTACTTTTAAGAAAAAGGAGCAGTATTTTTCCATCCTAAGGACCTTAACCTGTCTGTGCATAAACAAATGCTTCCGAAATGCTGACTTCCTGTTTGCAGGACCCCTAATAGAGACCTTTATGGTCTTGCCCTTGACCCAGCACCTGGGTTGATTTAGTTGCTCAGTAGAGATCTGAGCATGTTTGGCCCATCCAACAGCCAATTAGTAGAAATTACTGTTAGGAACATTCCAATATAGTGTGCATTCTGGGAAGAAGAAGGACAGTTACAGAACCTAAAATGTCAGCTCACTAATGTCAACAGCAGGGAACAGCAAAGGGTATGAAATCAACTGATAATATACAAGGTGATCCTCTGCACTCGTCCACGTGAGTGCCTACTCCTCAAGATAATCCAACCCTTAATGGATATATATTAACTGGAAACAGCAAGAAAGCGAGGGTCGCACTCCAAAACAAACTTGATTATTTTAGACCACACATATATCACAACGTTTCGGGGGGAAACTTGCCCCCTTCCTCCATCACCTGAGGAAGGGGCAAGTTTCCCCCGCAACGTTGTGATATATGTGTGGTCTAAATTCAAGTTTGTTTTGGAGTGCGACCCTCGCTTTCTTGCTGTTTCCTATGAAATCAACTGACTTCAAAATGGAAGAGAATATGTAGAATAACTAGGTATGCATAATATACAAAATAATGACATTTTCCACTGAACTTTCCCTTTAAAGCTTATCCTAATAGTCAAATTGCATGAAATAAAAGACAAAAATCCTGAGGCAGTTAAGCATTACCTTACATACTAATGTCACAATTGATTATATAGACACCTAGCACTGGCTGAATCTGACTTAGTATAGACAGTATAGATTATGACAGTCTACTGCTGTCAAATAATAAAAAATACACTGGTTTTAATTGAAAAGTCATATTGTATTTGAACCCCAACTAAGTTTATTACACACATTTCAAAGAGGCCTGGTAATCAGATGTCTGTTAAAGGTGACCCCAAAGAAAACAATAATAGAGAATTAAACAATAGATACATCTGAGATAGATAGATAGACAGGCAGGCAGATAGACAGACAGATAGATAGATGCTAGATAGACAGGCAGACAGATAGAAAGAAAGACATATTCTAGATAGATGCTAGACAGACAGATAGACAGATAAATAGGCAGGCAGGCAGGCAGACAGACAGATAGATAAATGCTAGATAGAGAGGCAGACAGATAGAAAGACAGATTCTAGATAGATAGATAGATGCTAGATAGATATATAGATAGATAGATAGATAGATAGATAACAGATAGATAGACAGACAGACAGATGATAGATAGATAGATAGATAGATAGATAGATAGATAGATAGATAGATAGATAGATAGATAGACAGGCAGACAGATAGAATGACAGATTCTAGATAGATAGATAGATAGATAGACAGACAGACGGATAGAAAGACAGATTCTAGATATATAGATAGATAGATATGATAGATGCTAGATATATAGATAGATAGATAGACAGACATGCAGACAGATAGAAAGACAGGTAGAAAGACAGATTCTAGATAGATAGAAGATAGATAGATATGATAGATAGATGCTAGATAAATAGACAGACAGACAGACAGAAAGACAGATTCTAGATAGATAGATAGATGACAGATAGTTAGATAGATAGATGACAGATTGATAGATAGATAGATAGATAGATAGATAGATATAGACAGGCAGACAGACAGATACACACACACCACACACACACATATAGACACACATTAAAAGTCTATGTTTAAACCCAGAGCCACTGTAAGATGTGTTTCTGGACTGTAACGTCATAGCTGGTGGGATGATGAGAATTGCAGTTTAACAACAGCTGGAAATTCAGGTTAAAGCTCTTTACTGTAAATTACATTTCAGGTTAAATGCAAAACTGTCAGCAACTGGGCATAACTTTACTTTCCCTATATTCTATACAGACCTATACATAGACCTATACACCCACTTACATCTCTTTACAGAGTTTTAATTCAATAAATATACAATGACACTACAACTAAATATGTGCATCTTACCTTTGCTTATTTAAATGCAGCCCCCCCAAGCCCAGAATGATATGGGTTGTGATGTGCTGCCTGCAGCTTCCTGAGATAAACTGACACCGTTGTATTTGCAGCAAGGTGATGCCAACTTAACTCCCTGGGGGATCTCAGCTCATTAAACAGATCTCCGACATCTGATTGGCTGTTCGTTGCCTAGTGTCCAGTTTTCTTTGCTAGCCAATAAGAACACAGAAGGTTCTGACTCCTCCCCTTTAGGGGAACTGTAAGAAAAGTTCATGCTTCCTGGTCCTGTGGAATGTTACAGTTACTGGCTGGGGGAATTGTGTCTGAATGGAACAAAACGACAAAGCTAAAGGTGATTAAAGGATAACTATTGTGTATAAAGTTTATTTAAAAAACAGTTAAACTGAAAAGTATTTGGGACAGCCAGGGATATAGGATTGGTAATTCCTACCTCCCAATGTTGTTGTTTCTGTGAGGAGCAGCAGCCCAAAGAAAACTGATTCTGCCAGTCTTCCTCCTGGCTTCAGCGCTTTCTTTAATACAGGAATAGTCCAGGACTAGCCTGGCAAATGAAAACTGTATGTGCTGTAAGCTTGTAACTCCTTAACAAAATGATATTGTGAGGTAGGAATAATCAATCTGACCTCCCTGCCCCAGGTACTTTCCATTTTTAAACAGTTAATTTTTAAAGTATAAATATCCTTTTAAGGTCTCTGTCCAATCAAATGAATTTATTATCACTAGTGGGAGATGGTTATTAACATAAATATATCAATTCTACAGAGACATGATGTTGGATCTTTCCTGGCTAGAAGAGAATGAGAATAATTCTTATTTTTGTTTCTGTAGAACAGAAGCTGGAGAGTTAAGGCCATATACACAGCATCGATATTTTTCCGAACATTTCAGCAAATTCAATTTTGTGTTTCTGATAGACCGATCAGCGATATCGATCAGCCTATGGGAAAGAACAATCAATTACAGGCATGATCAATTACAACTCCCAGCATGCCTTGGTTGGAGAATAGTTTACAAGGCAGGTAACTGTCAAATTCAGAGGGAAAGGGAATTACCTTAAGGACTAGGCCACACTTGCGCGTGCGCTTGCGATTTGATTATAATGGAAATCATGATTTTGCATATGTTTCCGTTTTGGTAACGCATGTGTTCACCATTTTTGGTGCGTTAACGCATGCGTTTCCATAACACAAAACACAAACGGAAAACGCACAAGAACCACGCGCAACAATTGCATGCGGGATTTGGTGTGTGCGCGATTTGGTGCATTGTAGTTTGTCCTCAGCCTCAGTAAGAATTGACTAGGTCTGTGGTTGGCATCAGGCTGCTATTTCACTGGCCTCGATGGTAAATCTGTGCCAGGATAGAAATCAGTGCAACTATACATTGTGTGCTATTTCCTGTCCTGATTGCCCACACACTGCATGTTGACCAGGCTGTTATTTTTTGGCTAGGTAAGTGCCATTTCTAGGTGGGTGAGATATTGCACTGAGCATCTTATATTGTATTTACTGGAGCAAAAAAAATGAATAAAAATTTATTTCCACAATAATAATTTTGTGGCAGAAATAGAAACCAGTGTTTCATAGGATTTTTATGTGGACAGTGATGGATCCATCAAGGTAACCAATCACAAACAGTGGAGCAGAGCAACTATTTATTCACAGTTCATAGACCAGGCCTGGCATCTGCCTTTACCAGGAAGTACTGTGTAGAAATGCACCAATACATTTTATTTCTCTGTGGGTATTTTTGCAGTTTCTGCTGAACTGGATTGTGGATCTTATAACCTGTTATTATTCTATTTCGGAAGTTTTTTCTTACAATGGGAGGAACTTGTACATGTTTCCTAACAGTTCACTTTCCCAAGAGTTTATAAAGCATTTAGAGTCTTTACGGTTGAACAGACCTGTGTTTTTCCCGTGCCCTAAATGTCTATATAAGTGAATTGAGCCAGTAATTGATCAGCTGTGTGATATTTGAGCCACTAATTCTGATTTGCCCATCTCAGATTAAAAGGAGAGATAGCGGGAGAGAATCTGAAGGCAGCGTCTAATAAAAAGAGATATTTTAACAGACAATATGCAACAGTCTAGAGATCATTCATTATTAGAGCATAATAAGGGATAAAGCAGGACACTCCTGGGTTGTTATCCCACAGATACTTTAATGGACAAATGCAGGCAAATAAGATTACATTGTATGGAGGAACAGATATTCCCAATAACACACACAGGCAAATACAAATCTAAACTGGTGTAATGGAAACCCATATTAAAGGGTATCTACAGAAAGATCCAACTAGTTCAAAACTTTTTTCAGATTTTAAATCTGAGCTGTAGATCCTGAGAAATCATAATTTTAATCACAACATTTACAGGGAAAGACCTGTCACTCCAGGAGCAGAGATTGTAATATGTGACCCATTAATGACCTCTTACTAGGATCTTTAGCTGTCTGACAGCACACTTTCTGCAACAATTGAGAGAATCAACAGAGAAAAGAAGGCAGGTAGAAGGGGGAGGGAAGGAGATGTGTAAGCAGAGCAGTGTCCATGGTGAGGCTGTGCAGAACCTATAAGTGTCGCAGACACTACAAGAAGGCAGTGAGTAAGGGAGGGTGGGGGGAATTAGGAGCACTCACTAAACATTAATAATTTAATGACAAAGCAAGCACAGATAAATATGTGAGTACCACCATTTTAGTTGACTCAAACTGTATTTTCAGATAGTGTAAAGTTGTTTGAGTGAGTATAGTGACCCTTTAAATACAATGGCAAATTCAAGTATTTTAACTGAAAACAGAGAGATTAAACACAAACATGAAAATGATCTCACCAGTGTACCAATGTTGTGGTGAACTCCATAAGAAGCAGAAAGTCAGGAAATGTTTTCACTACAGAAAGCCTGGTGGTAGTCACTACCACACCTCTTGTCCACTGGTAAGGACATGCTCAGTGTACTTATCCAGGAAACAAGAAGGTGAGAGAGTGAAGCTCTGCGTATTTGGATCCTTGTGGGCCAGATCAAGTTCATGTAGAAGCCTGGCAGTATCCTGCTGTCAGGATGGGTGTGGATCCAAGAAACTGTAATGGCTAAAATAAAAATGTCAAATCTGTTGTTGCCTCTGCATCTGCTTTACTTCTCTCATCTTAGGGAGCCTGATGCAACATTCTACAAGGATACTGGACCTTGTAAATAAAGTGTTAACGAGTTTAAACTTGTGCTGTATGTGCTTTCTGTGTGTGTTCCTGTAGCCCAAACATATAGCAGGGTTCTCCAATAAAAAGGATTATTAGCAACAATTCTGGTGGCGTGTTTCCTTTATCAGCTCTGGGTAATGTTTTCTGTGCAGAGGAGCAGTAAGAGGGATAATCACATGGCTCCTTTATTTCTTTCTTATAAGGAATATAATGTTGCTGACCTCTGAATCTTATTCTTGAGCATCAGAGTATTGCTTGAATACCTGAGCATGGGACTGCAATGGTGAATTACAGTACTCACGTAAAAAACTGTCTGTACTGCATTTCTTTGGCCTTTTAAGTAGTCATATCACCCTCTAATGGAAAGATTTTATTACTACAACCAGTATTTAAACCAGGAGAGGAAGTTTAGTTGATAAAGGGTAGCAAGTGATGCCTTAGCATTTTGAGGGGCAGTACCCCATCCACAGGTGTAAATGTAGCAGAGCATGTGATAATCTTAAATAGCAAATAGCCCCCCCCCACCCTCCGGAAAGAATGTTGCTAATTGCTTATCTCCATACATACAGGACACATATAGAAATATACTAATTCACAATACAGGACTGTTCTATTATCAGAATATGTATATAATGCATAAGGCTCTGGACTTTCAATGGGGAGGTGCAGTGGAATATATCCTTATAAAAACCTCTTAACTACGTAGTTAAAAGGGTTTTATAAGAAGAGATACCACTGCATCTTCCGTGGAAAGTCTGTTAGTTATCTCTATGAAAAAATAATCACATTGTGCGGACCTGAATAGTAGAAATCAGCTGAAGCAGCAGCACAATATCAGCTTCAAGTTGGTTAAACTGCCGGTCATCCACAGTGCGGCTGGGTCTCCCCGGCTGCACTATGGATGACTCAGCACGGATCACGGCCGGCCGGCCGGCAGTTTAACTAACTAAGCAGGTGCAATGTGCTGCTGCTTCAGCTGATTTCTACTATTCAGGTCCGTGCAGTGTGATAGTTTTTGCGTGGAAATAACTAAAATTGTTGTTAAGGTGACAGACTGTTTTTTTTTTTTGAAGTGGGGTGGTTAATTTTTTTAAATAAAAAATGGCAAAAATTATTTTTTATTTAAAATAATAAAGCCTTATGTATTTTAAGAAATAATATGCCCCATTACAGTGTAATATATTAATATAAAGTTTATAAAGTCAACTTGGAGTTCCCTGTCCTGTATAAAAGCACTCTCTGCAGCCTTTGCTTTTATATGGTCAGGAACCCCTCGGTGACTTTATATCCTTATATTACTCTGTAAGGGGCATTTTATCCCTTATATATTATTACTAATAGAACATGACAGATTTAATCCTTTATATAAAAGGGTACAAATAGTATGTGGATGCTATTTTTGTATGGGAATGCAACCATTTCTTGCTTGTTGTTGAAATGTGATGTGTTCACACATTAAAACTGTACCACCCACATTAAGCCATCAGCCATCGTTGCACCTAGCGTGAAATCCTCTTGATGTAAGGTAGGTAACCCCTGCCTGCCCCCAACCGACGCAATATTTCTTAAAAAAAGCCCCTTGATCTGTACTTACAGAGCCTTCACTCCCGCGCCGTTTCCAGTGACGTCAGCTACGTCTGTGATTGGCTTCCACTCAGCCAATCACAGACGCGGCTAAGGTCTGGCCCCTGCTTGCAAGCAGGAGGCCTGAATGGATCGCCGCAGGAGAGAAGGCACTGTAAGTAGAAATCGGGGCCTTTTTTTACTGAAATATTGTTGCGGTTGGTTTTGGGGGGTGGACATGCCCTTTAATGCAAAAAAGGGGAAGTTTTCCATTTTTGCATTAATTGAAGAATGGGGGTAAGGCTTTGTTCACACTAGATCAGCTTCTGGAAAGAAGCGTGCATTGCAGTCCGTTTTCTTAATGGATCCAATTGGCCAGGTCAATTAAGAAGAAAGTACTGCTGCATTTCTGTCCGGAAACGGACGTGTTTTGATTAAAAATATAGGAAGAACGGAGCGCTAAAAACAGACCAAGACGGACAAAAAAGATGAACTCTCCAAAAAGGTTTTTCTAAAGCCCTGGAATCATTGCGCTTCCTCATTGATTAAAAACAAAAAGTTTCAGTGAGTCAGGGAGCTGCTAATATCATGGAGAGGTGGGATGTCTGGAAAGGCTATCTACACCCCCAAATCCCCCCAAAAATAAAATGTTGGGTACCCACCCCAACCCTAAACACTATCTTGAAAACTTTTTTTTACCACAGAAGCAGCACCAAGGGATCCGGAGGGGTAGGGAGGGAGAGCTCCACTGAGCATGCCAGAGGAAGTAGCAGGCGCCGAATGACACACAGACAGCTCCTACTCTTCACTTTTTTGGACTTTCATCAGACCTTGCAGGACAACCAGAAGGAGCAGAGGAGAAAGGGTGAATCCTCACCCTGGGTATTAGGGAGGGAGGGTAGTTAAATAGGTATTGTTATCACTTAAGAATTATTAAAATGCACTAATGAGTTATGTAGTCAGTATCCTGTGTTAAGGTAGCCATACACATTCA
This sequence comes from Hymenochirus boettgeri, assembly GCA_019447015.1. NCBI lineage: Eukaryota > Metazoa > Chordata > Amphibia > Anura > Pipidae > Hymenochirus > Hymenochirus boettgeri. The sequence continues at coordinate 28,304,989 of CM033477.1, forward strand.
ATCCACATCACAAATTCATGGCAGATCCAATGGAATCTGGTTTTGAATTTACAGACATTCTTAAACACAAATTAACAATCCTTCCCTAACAAGGAGATTCAATAAAAGTTCTTATCGTTAAAAATGGCGCTGATTTTGCCCCAACCAATCAGATATTACTTAACATTTGAAAGCTAACATGTGATTGGTTGGGGCAAAATTAGCACCATTTTTAACGATAAGAACTTTTATTGAAAAACCATGTTAGATTGTTTTTACATTTAGCCACTAGAGGGTGCTAAATGATGAAATAGGATTTGGAACCTGCCATCACTTCACCCAAGCAACTAATTGTTATAGATTTATGTAGGTGCTTCACATTGCAAAACCAGAGGCCTGCGCTACACTGATGGTGGCTCAATAAAGCCAAAACCAGTCTGTAGTTGGCGCTCTGGTTTTGCATTTAGCTTGTGGAATGCTGTACAAACCTTTTAATAGGTATAGCTTTCCATATAGCTGCCATAAAAACATGGAAATTACCCAGAAGCCTGTATTCTTATTTATAGATTCATAGGAAGTGTTAAAGTGCCATTTATAAAGTCATTATTATTTATATTCAATTTTAAGGTTGTTTTATTTTTCTGGTAAAGTTTGAATATTTGCACATTAATGATATTGGGTACTTTTTTGCACACGGTGGTGAAGGTGGTAGATTTGCTTGTACAGAGAATATAGAATATTGACGTTTACTTAGCTTTCCAGCTTGTAGAGAGGCAGCTTAGTAGAACAGGCGCTGAGTGGCCACTCTTCTGGAAGTATTTCATATAATAGCGCAAGATACAATGAAAAGTTCTGTTTAAGACCCCATAAGGACACAATTTTCCCTTATACTTACCTTAAAGGAACATTTAAGCCAGAAAAATAACTATTTGCCGTCCGTTTGTATTATTCACAGGGAGATGAGAAGGCTTATTCTCACCTCCCTGTGAATAATATTATGCTCGGGGGACCTGGAACTTACCTTACTGCGCTCCACTCGCAGCCGCTCCTTCACTGAACAGCTATTATCTCCCGATCGCATGCCCTATCTTTTGTATTAGTGCGCATGCGTCTAAGATAGGGCGCGCTGTCGGGACAGAGCGGCTGTCAGTGAAGGAGCGGCTGCGAGTGGATCGGCGGTAAGGTAAGTTCCAGGTCCCCCGAGTGTACTATTATTCACAGGGAGGTGAGAATAAGCGTTCTCACCTCCCTGTGAATAATACAAACGAATGGCAAATAGTTATTTTTCTGGCTTTAGGGAAGTTTATTGTCCCTTTAACCAAAAATGCTTCTAACATTGCTTACACAGCACAACTCAGCTTTCTCCTCTGCAGCTTCCGGGTCTGTCAGTCAGTTTTGTCCGTGATGCTTATGCCATGACTGTGCGCCATTCCTGAGTCTGCAGAAGAAAATACTCCTGTGCTGCTGTGTGGCATGTATTTGGCATGTACAGCAGCAGACGAGGTGTCTAGCGGTCAGCTAGGGATCGGGCTATGTAAGTAATAATAGAAGGATTTTAAGTAAGGGTAAGTGTAGCATAGATTGTGTCTTTGGTGGGCCTTAAGCTGCTTCTAAAATTAACTGGTGAGGGATGACATGCCCTCTAAGAGTAAATAACTATTTACATTTATTGGTGTTTCATTTATTTTTTCATTTCACATGGTATTTCATTTATATGGAAAGTCAAGATGGCAGCACTTCTGGATTTGAAAAACTTTATTACATGTACATATATGTGAATCACTGACAGAAAATGGGTTAATGTTGTTACCCACTGCTCTCCCTATAAAAGAGGGTTCAGCCATGTTTACGTCATCCATGATTAAGGGGAGCCGGTCCTCAAAACGCGTCGGATGATGCTGTTATACCTGTTAGTGTAATAAAGTTTTTCAAATCTGGAAGGGGTGTCTTCTTGCCTTTCCTGTTATGTGGCAGTGGGAAGACGGCATGGATGTGAACTCCTGCGGGCTTGTGAGTTGCCTGGAGCAGCGCGGCCAACTATGCCATTATTTTAATTACAGTATATGGCTCTTCATCCTTATTTCCTATACAAATATCCATCTGGCTTTAGAAAGGGTGTAAACCTTGGACACAGGTGAGAAGCCACAGTGTACCAAGGTTCTATTACAACATATGGACCAAAGGTTCAACATTCTCTGTGATATAAACCTAGTGCAGCAGCAAAGGAGATGAAAGTTAGTGAGGCCATAGAGATAATCTGTATAGTAAAGTATGTGCTCTGACAGAATAATAATATAATTTACAACAACGTTCTGCCCTGATAAAACTGTAATAAGACATTTTAACACAGCACAGAACACAGAATTCTGGGTATTGCACAGATTGTAGGGTTATGGGTGTAATTTATGTCATTAGGTTGTTCTGCAAAACTGTTGTATTTAAACTGAATGTATAATGGTAAAATGTACAAGGTAAAGTAACTGTGTTCCCATCTTACACTAGTATCTGGGCAGATGTGGACTTTAATTCACAACTGCCCCATGCCAGTGTTTTGGCTATAACTAGATGGTGATGCTGTTTTTTCATTTACACAATGCCAATTGCGATTCGTTTGTGCATGAGAAACGCAGAGCAGTGCATGGCTGGGTGGCCACATTGCATGCGATGCTCTGTGATCCGTTTTCAGAGCGCAAATCTTTTTAATATATAAAGTGTTATAAAGAATAAATTAGTTAAGTAATGTTTTAAAAGAACAAGCAGCAGAGAAAATCTATTTTCAAATAATGTCTTTGACTAATTTAATCTCCATAGTCCATTTCAGGAAGTTCTTCTACTTCTTCACTATCTTCCACACTGTTGTGCCTCACATGCTCTGATAAAGATTGCCGGTTGAATGGGATAGAGAGGGCACGGTGCACAACCTCCATGGTGCTCTGTGGCACATAATATGTTAGGTTGACAGTTGGCATTTTGGATCGCATTTCCTCAAGGTACTGGTAGGCCTGGGGACAACAGAAAGGGGAGATAAGGGACATTACAGTTATGTTGCTACAAACAGGGTAATGTTTAACAAACCAAGATCACATCAAATGGGCCTCAAGATGCACATTTTACCTGCTGGAAGTTATTCTGCTGAGCATAATGCTCAACCAGAAGCCCATACACGTCTCCAATGCGTATAGCACTGTCTAGATCTGGTTCTTCCAACAATAACTCGCACTGCTTTACAGCTTCTTGGCTATCTGCCCTGTTGAGAGAATCTAGTTAAGTCTTTATGGTAAGTGTTTATTTTCTTTTATAATCGAAAATAATTCAGCCTGGTGCACATAGTACCGATCTGCAAGATTCTATCTGTCATCTTTGAAAGATGGGAGTACACACAGTCCTGATCGTTCTCCCTATTTACAGTATAGGGAGAACGTTCTTGCCTGCCATACTCCCTAGGATTGCAAGCGACTCCCTATAACTACGTATAGGGAGACAAGCGAAAACAAGGTCAAATTTCCATTCAAAACTATAATTTCGGCTGTACTTACTGATAAAGGGCCTATCCCATCGGTACTGATGGATTTGGCCCTCTATCGGGAATGTGTGTACCCAGCTTTAGGGTGATGAACACTGGTCTTCAATCATAGCCCAAATGGTGTCAAGAGATATTCATGAAGAACTGAGTTTCAGTAAACAATAGAAGTTAATAGTAACAAACTCAAACCTGCGTGCTTGGATAAACCTCGTCACCAGAGTTATCTTGGACTGCATATCAGACAGCTTTCTCTCCTGATCCTCTGGACTTCGCATTTTGGCTTTGGACAGACACTTATAAGCCTCAGAAAGTGCTCCTAATGCCTTTTCATAGCTCTGATATTCATCAATCTCCACCTAGGGAAAGAGGAGACAGTATTCAGTAAAGAGAGATGTCTGTTAAAGGGGAAGCTCAGTGCCAATACATGTATTTTTCAGAAAAAAGAGCAGTATTTTTTATCCCAATGACCTTAATCTGCCAATTTAGCATTTTGTCTGTGTATAAATAAATGCAACTGAAATACTGACTTCCTGTTTGCAGGACCCCTAGTAGAGACCGTTATGGTCTTGCCCTTGACCCAGCGCCTGGGTTGATTCAGTTGCTCAGTAGAGATCTGAGCATGTTTGACCCATCCAACAGCCAATCAGTAGAAATTACTGTTAGGAACATTCCAAGGATGTGGTGCATCCTGGGAAGAAGAAGGACCATTAGAACCTGAAATGTCAGCTCACTAATATAAACAGCAGGGAACAGCAAAGGGTATGAAATAAACCAATTTTTCAAAATGGAAGAGAATATGTAGAATAACTACGAAGGCATTACACAAACTAACAATTTAACAAGTACTGATAATTTCCACTGAACTGTCCCTTTAAGTACATCCTGTTTGTTTGTATAGTGAGGGACACACATTATGTGGGTGAATCACTGAGGACACAGTTAAAAAGAAATGCAAACAATCCGTGAAACAGTCCCTTGCATTGTGCGTGCTCACAGAGTGCAATGGAGCGTGGATGCGTTTGGACTGTCAGGACCGTCTCCTCTCTCCTGCAAATTCAGTTCACCAGGATATTAAACATTCTTTTTTTGCTTTAAGTACATTGTGTACAAAGAAGGTTAAAATATGGTGGTAGGTAAGTTGGTAGGTAAGTTGGTTTGTGCCATTTCAAAAGGTTTTAAAATATTACACGAGCACTTTGCTATTTATTATATAGGAACCATGGTCCTGACACATACATGGTATGTCCCTAAAATGCAGGACCTGAGTGAGTTCCCAATGCTAAAAGAAAAAACAAGATTACCGCAGCATCCTCTTCTTAACATGCCCCATACACATATAGAACATGGCCAGTACCAGTCATATCTAGCTCATAAAGTGCTGTGTGAAGTTTAGATACTTTCCCTTATAATAATAACTGGTATTCTTAACTACTCGTTAATGAAAGTGTACCTGCAACTTGTATGTTCCTAATAAATAGGCTAAGGGCCTTTTGACACCAAGCAGGCGTTGGTGTGACGCACTCTTCATTTCTGTTTACTGAATATACTACTCACCTGAGCACATGCATCATAGAACCCAGCCAACAGATCCAGGGCCCGTCCCTTAGTGTAGAAACTGATAATGTTTTTCATAATGTCAGGGTCTTTGCGCCAATCCAGGGACTGCAAGTAATTTGCGGCCATAATATAGATCTCCTTCTGACGTGAAACTCCAGCAAAGAAAACAATATTCTCTGTGTCGCCAGACTTTAGCAAAGATCTCATGGCCTTAAATGAAAACAGGAAAACACATTTATATCTCATTGTGATTTTAAGAATACCATCAATCAATATGGATTTCCATTACACATAATTTTTATTTACATGAATGAAAAAATATAAAAATAGTAAATTATAGTAAGTTTCAACAAGTTATCATCAGTAGATTTGTATGTTGACTAAGTAAGTGCATTTTGTCTACCCATGAACAGTTACATCCATCAGTACATTATAGTAAAAATCATGTTAGATTTATGTCAGCTAGAAGAAGCCAATGAACAGCCAACAATCGTACATGTGTCATTCATTGATGTGGCAGGGATCAAAAAGGACGCAATGGAAGCCACCACACAGTTATGAATGACAGATGAATCCGATATTTGCCAGACGTTCCCCAGATGCTTTGGCTGAAAGATTGGCACATGTGTACGATGCTTTACTGCAGGGATAGGCGACCGGTAGATCTCCAGATGATTGAAAACGGCTTGTAGAGGAATGCTGGGAGTTGTAGTTTTCAAACATCTGGAGATCCACTGGTTGCCCATCCCACTGTGTAGACAACACAACCACAAGTTTATCTAATTAGCAAAAAAACAACAAATAGATTGAACTCGTCACTATTACAGTTTTGGAGAATACAACCCCCCATATTAGTTGCAGAGTGCAACCAGGCATGCTGGGAGTTGTAGTTTCCAAAATATCTGTATGGCTGCAGGTTGGATACCTGTATTCGATTTAATTGTATTCTATGGGCTGTAGTACTGGAGCAGGGACCCCTGGTGTTAACTATGCCCTAGGTAGCTGCCTTGTCACTTCAGTCAATGTAGGACTATCTAGCCTGTCCTCGTCTCTATGACCGCAGCCTTTTCTAGGAATACCTATCCTTTCGTCTCTATCATTACAAGCTCGCGCTCTCCTCTGCCACCGGAAGTCTCGCTGGTCAAGTTCGCGCCGCGGTGCAGGCTGGGTAGCTGCTGTCAGCCATGGCGTCCCGTGCCCTCTGTGCGTGTGTCCGCACGGCTCTCCGTCCCTTTCCTAAACGTTCCTTGCCGGGCCTTAACCTCGCTGCCTGCCGGTTACGTTCAACATTGACACGAACTTCCACTGCACCTCCAATTCTCCTACCCCAGGTATCACAGTTCAATGGGAACAGGCCGGATGGGGAGGTCACTGGGGAGACTGGCATGGGGGGTAAGCGGTAGACTGGAGCACACAGTGGGTGAATGGGAAGTGTAGGCCTATCTTTATAGTGATGGCTATTGGTTTAACTGATGCAACTCAATGCTAGGCCTGCACTCTAATTGCTCTTAAAACTACAACTCCCAGAATCCCCTATTAGCTATAAAGAATTGTCTTTGGAACAAATAAACTACCAGAATGAGTGGTTTCTGTATAGGTGCTTTTCAGCCATAGAAGTTAGATGTTTTTGGGAACTTACTCCTTGACTTTAGTTATTGGTGATGCTCTATCCAACATTGGCACTCCAGAAGTTTAGAAACAAACTTCCAGCCTTCAGCAACGAAGGCATGCTGGTAGTTGAAGTTTCCAAGACATCTGGAGTGCCACTGTTATAGCAGACTTTCCCTATTATATATGGGAATCATCATATTTGTGAGACAGAACAGTGTAAAAAGAGTAAAAGTAATGACAAAGTGAATAAAGGAAATAAATAAATCTTTAACCCTTGTGAGTGCAGAATCCCTCATTGATACTGGATATCATCATATTCTGCAAGAGTCCTTTTTAAGAATTTAGGTACCATACATGTTACTTTGTATGGGTGGGATCCACAAACAGTTAGCAGGGCACTAGATAACCCTGTATTAACGGGGTGCCATGTAGGTGATAAGCAATTACTACAAGAAATATAGAGATTACCTGTGGCACACCACTATATTTAAAATTCCTTATTTTAAAGTGGGAAAAAAATTCATACCAAGTGCAAATTAAAAAATTTAAAAAAACTATAAACAATAATATCAGGAATATAAGGACTAGCAAGGATCTCTGCAATAATTTAAAAGTTATTGAAAAAGGAGGACCATGGTTTACTTTTTCTTTAATCGGGTTCTCTAAAACCATGTCAGGATCTATATATAGATATATCAAATTATTTCAACAAATAAGAATCTGTTTCAACCTATGTATATATGTTTAATTTGCACCAAATAATGTGTGGGGAATTTCGAAAGGTTTAAAGGGTATTTATACTCTAAAAAATTGAATTTTCACTAGTTCAAAACTTTTTTCGGCTTTTAAATCTGAGCTGTAGATCCTGAGAAATCATCATTTTTATCACAGCATTTACAGGGAAAGACCGGTCACTCCAAGAGCAGATATTGTAATATGTTACCCATTAATGATCTTACTAGGATTTTTAGCTGTCTGCCAGCACACTTTCTGCAATAATTAAGAGAATCAGCAGAGAAAAAAAGGCAGGGAGAAGGGGGAGGGAGATGTGTAAGCAGAGCAGTGTCCATGGTGAGGCTGTGCAGAACATATAAGTGTCGCAGACACTACAAGAAGGCAGTAAGTAAGGGAGGGTGGGGGGAATTAGGAGCACTCACTAAACACTAATAATTTAATGACAAAACAAGCACAGATAAATGTGAGTACCACCATTCTAGTGGTCTCAAACTGTAGTTTGAGTGAGTATAGTGAACCTTTAAGCCAAGTTTGATGATTTGTGTTAATTTGGTGACCTCGAGGTTTGTGCCCACTTCCTATTTGGGGGGGTGGGGGTGGACACACCCTTTAACTTTATTGAGAGGCCGAGATGGTAAAGCAGGCACTGCCGCATCTCACATCCGAACGTGATGATGCATCATGTCACTTGACGCGGCACAGCTGTGTGTCGGGTGACGTAATTAATGAGGAAATAGTCTTTAAAAGTGGGACCAGCGATTGCTGACCACATACTGATTCAACCACTGTGAACGTATGGGATAGCCTCCTTTGTTCCATTTCTGTATCTTTAAAGGGCATTAGCCGGCAGGGACAGAAGAGTATAAAGGTAGGCATACACGGTATCAATATTCCGATCAAATTGATCAGATTATCGAAGACACTTTTCCTAGTTTTCGATAAACTGATCTTCAATATTGAACGGTCTATCGAATAACACCTGATTGGGCAAGATGGAAAATCTTCGATTTACCCCATCTACCAGAACCAGACCTTCTTGAAATCTATGGCACAGTACGATGATGTCACAGGGGTGCATGCTTGCGGCAACGTCACCAGGACTCACACGCATTGTTGGAGATTTGTAAGTCAGAGAATACCACAGCCTTGTGACTAGCGTGATGTCGATGCGTGTGCGAGTCTTGATGGCGTTGCCTCTAGCGTGTGCCCCTGTAACCTCATTGCACCGAGTTGTCTTATATCAGGAGCGATGATGTCACTGGGCCACTCGCAGGCATTGACATCACACCCGCGGTATTCTGATTAAAAGAATGTTGGAGATTTGCAAATCTCGAGGGGGTGGAGCTAAAAGTGGGAAGACCGTGGAGGAGGGAGGCCAGCAAGATCCCAATAAAAAGGTATCGTCTGTAAGAGTAGTATAAAGAAAAATATTTAATGGTACAACTATACAATAAGCAAAAGTTGTAATTAGAGTGGACATATCCTTTAACAAATATATGGATTTGTTGTACATTGCTTTATATTTCACTAGTAGCATTTTTATCTGGATGGATTAGTGCATTATTAAGTAGGGATACTGCGGAGGGAAGATACTTGTTAGTTTATACTATTTAATAGATCACCCCTGAAGAAAAGAGGGTGGTCAGCTGCAACAGCCAATAGTCGTGTCGGCCCCGTTATTGACTGGTAGGCCAATTTCTTAATTTGCTGCAGTTGTTCCTTTTTCTGCTCATTTTTTCTATAGCTTATCTCCACTAGAAAAACCACTTTATTGTATTCAGTTTTATTGAAGAACAAGAACGGGGTGTAAAAAAGCGGTCTTGCCTTCCGTTCTTCAATAAATTGTTCAGTAGCCGGGAACAAGGTTACAGAACTTACCCAATCTCTCGCTCCTTCGTTGGGTCCTCTGACAGGTTGCGACTGACTATTCTATGCGCATCGACTACTAAGTCTGTCATGACATGTCACAGGACGTGGAGGAGGAGCGAGAGATCGGCTAAGTTCTCTATTAAATAAAACTGAATACCATAAAGTGGTTTTCCCATTGGAAATACCCTTTAAAGGGGAAATGTGGTCTTAATACAAGTGCCCACTATTAGAAAGAGCACACCTTTAAAGGGCATGTCCACCCTTCAAAAAAATTTTTTATATAATATTCCCCCTGTCCCCCCAGCCCCAACCGCTATATTTTTATTATTAGAGAGCGCCCCAAACTTTACTTACCTTCCCTCTTTCCTCCGCCGCACTGCCAGGCCCTCTGCTTGTGAGAAAATGCAAGCAGAGGGGCGGGACCGGCAGTCGCGTCTGTGATTGGCTTAGCGGCAGCCAATCACGGACGCGACTGCCTGGAGTTCAGTGCGGCGGAGGAAAGAGGGAAGGTAAGTAATGTTTGGGGCACTTTCTAATAATAAAAATATAGCGGTTGGGGCTGGGAGGACAGGGGGAATGTTATATGTAAAGGTTTTTATGGTAGGGGGAGGGAATCCTAATTGGGAGGGAGGGGAGAAGGGCTGCAGTATACATGCCAAACTTCTCCCGTAGGCCAGATAGGAGGCAGAGTCCTATATGGACTCTGCTATCCTCCTGTGTGGGAGCCGAATTACAGCTTGAGACTTAAACGATCTCTAGGTTTTGGGGGCTAATCTACCATATATTAATTTTTCAATAGAGGGGTGGACAGTCCCTTTAAAGTATAGGGAGAACGTTCTTGCCTGCCATACTCCCTATGATTGCGATCGCTTCAGATGCTGATACAGAACGTTCGTTAGAAACTATCATTTCGGCCGTACACACTTTACCGATAAAGGGCCAATCCCATCGGTACCGACGGATTTGGCCCTCTATCGGGAATGTGTGTACCCAGCTTTAGGGTGATGGACACTGGTCTTCAATCATAGTTGGTTTCTATCTGATTTACTGAAGAACAGGAGGTATATGCACTATCTCTTACCTCCCGTTCTTCAGTAAATCTTACAGGAGAGGAGGAGACACTTACCTGCGGACCCGCTCCAGCGCCGAATTCCCTGACCCCTTCGACGCATCTTCGCACACACAGTGCGAAGGAGCGAGGACCTGTCGGAGACTGTCAGTGAAGTCAGGGCTGGAGCGGGTCCGCGGGTAAGTGTCTCCTCCTCTACTGTAAGATTTACTGAAGAACAGGAGGTAAGAGATAGTGTATTTACCTCCTGTTCTTCAGTAAATCAGATAGAAACCAACTTTGTTTTGATGGACATACCCTTTAAAAAGTATATGACATACCCTAAGATAAAGTTATTATTATTATATAATATAAATAAAACAGTTCATGTTAATTGCATTTCCCAAATTTCAACTTCCTCTCCTATAAGTAAAAATAGGCATGGTTTGGGGTGTGACCTGGGTTGACAGGTGGGGTTAAGGGCACAAGGCTTTTTGTGCCTATAGGCTCCAGAGATGTAAATCCGTCTCAGACAGCTTTCTTTCCTGATCCTCTGAACTTCGCATTTTGGCTTTGGACCGACACTTGTAAGCCTCAGTAAGTGTTCCTAATGCCCAGGGGAGGACTGGCCTAGTAGGCTGAGGGGCAAATGCCCCCTGGGCTGGTCTCAAATGAAAAATGTGGGCTGCCACAGAAGCTATTGGTAAGTTATGCACCTAAATGGCACAATGCACGCCTCTAGCTCCAACATGGACAAGGAACAGAATCAGACCTCCAGATCATTAGCCACTGTTATCAGCACTCCAAATCATTAGCCAGTGTTATTAGCCCTCCAGATCACTACCCAGTGTTATTAGCCCTTAAGATCATTACCCAGTGTTATTAGCCCTCCAGATCATTACCCATTGTTATTAGCCCTCCAGATCATTACCCAGTGTTATTAGCCCTCCAGATCATTACCCAGTGTTATTAGCCCTCCAGATCATTACCCAGTGTTATCAGCCTTCCAAATTATTACCCAGTGTTCAGCCCTACAATTCATTACCCAGTATTGTCGGCCCTCAAGATCATTAGCCAGTGTTATCAGCTTTCTACATCATTAGGCAGTCAGCCCTCTAGTTTATTGGTCTGTTAATTATCATAACCACATTATACACTTGAAAATGTTGCAGGCAACCATGTAAAATGAGAACAGTAGTGTGTGACCTTAACAAAGTGGGTATGGTCAAACATTTTGTGATCTACCTTAAAAGGGCCATTTGGTTGTATTTGCCCCCCCAGGCCAAAAGGTCCTAGTTCTACCCTGCTAATGTCTTTTTATTGCTGTGATATTTGGCAATCTCCACCTAGGGAAAGAGTGGACAGTATTCAGTAAATACATCTTGTTTGTTAGTATAGTGAGAGACAAACATTATGTGGGTGAACCACTGAGGACACAGTTAAAAAGGAACAGTCCCTTGCATCAAACAGTCCCTTGCAATGTGCGTGCATGCACACAGAGTGCAATGGAGCGTGGATGCTTTGGGACTGTCAGGACCATCTCCTCTCTCCTGCAAATTTTACTGAAGAACGGGGAGTAAGACATAGCTCCTTTACCTCCCCTTCTTCAGTTAAACAGAAAAAAAAATGTTTAATGAGTGGACATACCCTTTAAAAATATTCTGGTAAAGTACATTATGTACAAAGAAGGTTAAAATATGGTGGTAGGTAAAAGTTGGTTTGTACCATTTCAAAAGGTTTTAAAATATTACAAGAGCACTTTTCTATTTATTATATAGGAAACATGGTCCTGACACATACATGGTGTGTCCCTAAAATGCAGGACCTGAGTGAGTTCCCAATGCTAAAAAGAAAAATAAGCATATAGAAGGCACGGCCAGTTTACAGTCATATCTTAAAGCTCATTAAAAGTGCTGTTGTAAGTTTAGATACTTTCCCTTATATAATAAACTGGTATTCTTAAAAAACTACTCGTATATGAAAAGTGCTACCTGCAACTTGTAAATTTCCTAATAAAAATGGCTCAAGGGGCATTTTTGACCCACCCAAGCAGGTGTTGGGTGGACGCACTCTTCAATGTTCTGTTTACCTGAATATACTACGTCACGCGGAGCACATGCCCATTTCATAAAAAAAAACCCAAGCCAAACCAGAATCCAGGGGGCCCGTGCCCTTAGCCTTAGTAGTGTAGGAAAAAAATGATTAATGTTTTTTCCATAAGGTGTCAGGGGGGTTCTTTTGCGCCAATCCAGGGTACCTGCCAAGTAATTTGGCGGGCCATTTAATTATAGATTCTCCTTCTGACGTTAAAAACTCCAGCAAAAAGAAAAAACAAATCTTCTCCTGTGTGCAGGACTTTAAGCAAAAAGATTCTCATGGCCTCCTTTAAATGAAAACAGGAAAAAACAATTTATTTTTATATCTCAGTGTGATTTTTAAGAAAATTTACCCAATCCATCAATATGGGATTTACATTTACACCATTAACTCTTGTTATAATTGTACATGAATGAAAAAAAAATATAAAAAAATATGTTAGCAAAATATCGTACAGTTTTCAAACCAATGTTATCAATCCAGAGATTTGTATGTTGTTGGATAAGTAAAGTTGCAATTTTGTTCTACCATTGAACAGTCACAAAATCCATCAGTTTACATTATAGTTAAAAATCAGTTAGATTTTATGGTCAGCTAGAAGAAAGAAGCACATGAAAACCAGCCACCAACAATCGTACCATGTTTCATTCATTTGATGTGGCAGGGATAAACAAAAAGGACGCAATGGGAACGCCCCACCACACAGTATGAATGGACAGATGAAACTCGAGATTTGGCCAGACGGTCTCACCCAGATGCTGTGGCTGAAAGATTGGCAAATGTGTTACGATGCTTTACTGGGCAAGGGGAAATAGGTCGAACCGGTAGATCATCCAGGGATGCATTGAAAACGGGCTTGTTAGAGGGTAGAGGGAATGTGGGAGTGTAGTTTTTCAAACATTGGAGATCCATGGTTTTTGGGGCCCATCCCCACTGTGTAGGCAACAACAACCACCCAAAGTTTTATCTTTAATTAGAAAAAAAAACAAAAAACAAATATAGATATTGGGGAAACTCGTTTTCACTATTACAGTTTTTGGAAATACAACCACCCATATAGTTGCAGGGAGTGCAAAACCCAAGGAATTTTGCTGGGAGTTGTAGTTTCCACAAATATCTGTGATGGCTGCAGGTTGGGATACCCTGTATTCCCGATTTAATTTTGTATTCTATGGGGGCTGTTAGTAACATGAAGCATGGGGGGGACCCTGGTGTTAAAAACTATGCCCTAGGTTAGCTGCCTTGTCACTTCAAAAGTTCAAACGTTAGGGATAATTCTGGGCCTGTCATCGTCTCTTATGGGGACCGCAAGCCTTTTATAGGGAAATTACCTATCCTTTCCGTTCTCTAATCATTTACAAGCTAGCGCACTCTCCTCTGCCACAGGGGGAAAAGTCTCGATGGTTAAAGTTGTTCGCGGCCCAGGGCCCTCGGGTTTGGCAATGGCTGGGGCTACCGACCTGCTGTTGAACAGCAAGGCGTCCACGTTTTTTTTGGCCCCTCGGGCGTGTTCGTCAAGCAAAAAGAGCGCATCCAGTCCTCTTTCCTAAAAATTTTTACTGTATAGAGGCCGGCGATACGTTGCACGGGGGCCCCTCGTTACACAATCGATGCGCGCTTGCACTGGTATTTTACCGTTGTGCAACATTGATGACAACGAACTTTCCACTGCACTCTCTTTCCAAATTCTTACTACCCCCAGGTTATTCAGCAGTCGTTTCATCATGAGGAAAACAGTTGGCGCCGGCGACATGCGGGGGCTAAGCCGGTCCAAACTTGGGGAGGAACTGGCAGGGGGGGTTAGTAGGGGCGGGTGTAAGCACGGTTATAGAGATACTCTTAGGACCCGGGAAAGGCACACAGTGAGGTGAACTGCGGGATAAGTGGATAGCGGGGCCCTTCATCTTATAGGTTGCCTGGCGCAGACTTCGACAGTAAAATTGGTATTGGAACACGCCTGGATGCCAACAACTCAATGGCTAGGACCTCTGCAGCTTACGGTTCTAATTTGCATCCTCTCTGAATCCGCTTTAGGAGCAGTATGTATAACGAGCAACTGAAAACTATCCCCGACGTAAGTCCCAGCCCCGCTCCCTTAAAGAAAACTCCCAGAAATCGAAGGATCTATATGTGTCCCCCCTCCCACTCTCGGCCTATTAGCTAGAGTATAATGCAGAAATTGTACTTTGCCGGAAACAAAATAACAACTACCAGAATAGAGGGTGGAGTTTTACTGTATCTACAAACGGTGGCTTTTTCAGCCATTTAACGAAAGTTTAGATGTTTGTGCGCACGGAACTAAAGAAATGGAAAACTTAATCTCCGATTGGACTTTAGTTATTGGTGATGCTCTATCCAAAACATTGGCACTCCTCAGAAGTGTATTTTAGAGAAAAACAAACGCAAACTTCCAGAAGGCAGCATTTCAAGAAAACGAGGAAGGTACGCAAAAATGTCGGGTAGTTTAGAAGTGGTTTTCCAAAGGGGAACACTCTGGGAGTGCGCCAGACCATCCTGTTAATGATCCCAGGACTTAGCCCGATTCGATTATATATGGGGGAAAATTCACCCCGTCCCTCCACCACGTTTATGTATATTGTGGAGGACCAGAGAACAAGTTTGTGGATGGCTAAAAAGGAGTATGTCAAAATACCAGTAATGACAAAATGTGAATATAAAGCAGGAAAAATAGCAATAAAAGATTTACCGGTAACTCGATGTGAGTGCACAGAATCCTCATTGATCACTGGATATCATTATATCTGAACAAAGAGTGCTTTTTATTTTAAAGAATGATTTTAGGGTTACATACATGTTTACTTTTGTATGGGTGGGATCCACCACAGAAGAGTTAAGCAGGGGCACATACGATAACCCTGTATTAACGGCATTAGGTGATAAAAGCAACCTTTACTACAAGAAATATAGAGATTACTTACTGCCTGGCATGGCACACCACTATATTAAAAATTCCTTTTTTAAGTGGGAAAAAATTCATACCAAGTGCAAATTAAAAAAATTTAAAAAAACTATTAAAACATAATATCAGGAATATAAGGACTAGCAAGGATCTCTGCAATTAATTTAAAAGTTATTGAAAAAGGAGGGACCATGGTTTACTTTTTCTTTAATCGGGTTCTCTAAAACCATGTCAGGATCTATATATAGATATATCAATTATTTCAACAAATAAGAATCTGTTTTCAACCTATGTATATATGTTTAATTTGCACCAAATAATGTGTGGGGAATTTCGAAAGGTTTAAAGGGTATTTATACTCTAAAAAATTGAATTTCACTAGTTCAAAACTTTTTTTCGGTTTTAAATCTGAGCTGTAGATCCTGAGAAAATCATCATTTTATCACAGCATTTTACGGGAAAGACCGGTCACTCCAAGAGCAGATATTGTAATATGTTTACCCATTAATGATCTTACTAGGATTTTTAGCTGTCTGCAGCACACCTTTCTGCAATAATTAGAGAATCAGCAAGAGAAAAAAAGGCAGGGAGAGGGGGAGGGAGATGTGTAAGCAGAGCAGTGTCCATGGTGGGCTGTGCAGAACATATAAGTGCGCAGACACTACAAGAAGGCAGTATAGTAAGGGAGGGTGGGGGGAATTAGGAGCACTCACTAAACACTAATAATTTAATGACAAACAAGCACAGATAAATGTGAGTAACACCTTTAGTGGTCTCCAAATGTAGTTTTGAGTGAGTTAGTGAACCTTTAAGCCAAGTTTGATGATTTTGTGTTAATTTGGTGACCTCGTGGTTTGTGGCCCACTTTCCTATTTGGGGGGGGGTGGGGGGGGGGTGGACACACCCTTAACTTTATTGAGAGGCCGAGATGGTAAAGCAGGCACTGCCGCATCTCACATCCGAACGTGATGATGCATCATGTCACTTGAGCGGCACAGCTGTGTGTCGGGTGACGTAATTAATGAGGAAATAGTTCTTTAAAAGTGGGGACCAGCGATTGCTGACCACCTACTGATTCAACCACTGTGAACGTATGGGATAGCCTCCTTTGTTCCATTTCTGTATCTTTAAAGGGCATTAGCCGGCAGGGAAGAAGAGTATAAAGGTAGGCAACACGGTATCAATATTCCGATCAAATTGATCAGATTATCGAAGACACTTTCCTAGTTTTCGATAAACTGATCTTCAATATTGAACGGTCTATCGAATACACCTGATTGGGCAAGATGGAAATCTTCGATTTACCCCATCTACCAGAAACCAGACCTTCTTGAAATCTATGGCACAGTACGATGATGTCACAGGGGTGCATGCTTGCGGCAACGTCACCAGGACTCACACGCATTGTTGGAGATTTGTAAGTCAGAGAATACCCACAGCCTTGTGACTAGCGACGTGATGTCGATGCGTGTGCGAGTCTTGATGGGGTTGCCTCTAGCGTGTGCCCCTGTAAACCTCATTGCACCGAGTTGTCTTATATCAGGAGCGATGATGTCACTGGCCACTCGCAGGCATTGACATCACACGCGGTATTCTGATTAAAAGAATGTTGGAGATTTGCAAATCTCGAGGGGGTGGAGCTAAATAAAGGGAAGACGTGGAGGAGGAGGCCAGCAAGATCCCAATAAAAAGGTATCGTCTGTAAGAGTAGTATAAAGAAAAATATTTAATGGTACAACTATACAATAAGCAAAAGTTGTAATTAGGTGGACATATCCTTTAACAAATATATGGATTTGTTGTACATTGCTTTATATTTCACTAGTAGCATTTTTATCTGGATGGATTAGTGCATTAAAGTAGGGATACTGCGGAGGGAGATACTTGTTAGTTTATACTATTTAATAGATCACCCCTGAAGAAAGAGGGGTGGTCAGCTGCAACAGCCAATAGTCGTGTCGGCCCCCGTTATTGACGGTAGGCCAATTTCTTAATTGTGCAGTTGTCCTTTTTCTGCTCATTTTTTCTATAGCTTATCTCCACTAGAAAAAAACACTTTATTGTATTCAGTTTTATTGAAGAACAGAACGGAAGGGGTGTAAAAAAGCGGGTCTTGCCTTCCGTTCTTCAATAAATTGTCAGTAGCCGGAACAAGGTTACAGAACTACCCAATCTCTCGCTCTTCGTTGGGTCCTCTGACAGGTTGCGACTGACTATTCTAGCGCCGACTACTAAGTCTGTCAGACATGTCACAGGACGTGGAGGAGGAGCGGAGAGATCGGCTAAGTTCTCTATTAAATAAAACTGAATACCATAAAGTGGTTTCCCATTGGAAATACCCTTTAAAGGGGAAATGTGGTCTTAATACAAGTGCCCACTATTAAAGAGCACACCTTTAAAGGGCATGTCCACCCTTCAAAATTTTTTTTATTAATATTCCCCTGCCCCCCAGCCCAACCGCTATATTTTTATTATTAGAGAGCGCCCCAAACTTTACTTACCTTCCCTCTTTCTCCCGCCCACTGCCAGGCCCTCTGCTTGTGAGAAAATGCAAGCAAGGGGGCGGGACCGGCAGTCGCGTCTGTGATTGGCTTAGCGGCAGCCAATCACGGACGCGACTGCCTGGAGGTCAGTGCGGCGCGGAGGAAAGAGGGAAGGTAAGTAATGTTTGGGGCACTTTCTAATAATAAAAATATAGCGGTTGGGGCTGGGAGGACAGGGGGAAGTTATATGTAAAGGTTTTTATGGTAGGGGGAGGGAATCTAATTGGGGAGGGAGGGGAGAAGGGGTGCAGTATACATGCCAACTTCTCCCGTAGGCCAGATAGGAGGCAGAGTCCTATATGGACTCTGCTATCCTCTGGTGGGCGAGTTTTGGGACTCGGGGGGGGGGGACGACTACAGGAGAACCATATGGAGCTGGCCTATGAGGTAGGATTTTATTACACTACGTGAATGGTGATTGTAGGTGATATTACCTGGGTGGGGATTATAGTTTTGGGGGTGGACATGCCCTTTAAAATGACTCCAGCATCATGCTTTAGCTGCAATCTATCCAAACTTAAAGCAGTATAAGTTTGGGTACACGCCATACAAATTTTCAACCTGATTAATATTCCCGTGAATCAGTTGGGCTGAAAAATTGGATGGTTTGTTTGCTTGTGACCGATCTTGGTTGCCATTTGTCTGGAATAGGTGATTGGGTATGTTGGAAATTCATTGTTGATCGAGCAATTCCACATCGGCCATGGCTACTTTACTGCGTCCAACAGGGATTCACCCCGGTTGACCGCTGTGGACAGTTGGTCTGGACAAAAAGATGTAATGGTGTGTACCTAGCCTAACAGGTTGTGCTTCCTGTGGTCTCGTGTTCTTCATCTGCTGTTTAAAGCCTTCTTCAAATCTTAATTTGGCACCAGACCTGTAGACCTGAGCTTTAAATGAATCCCCTGTAATTTCAAGAAAATATAGGTGTTAACATTTTTAAAGTTAAAATATTGCAACCCTTATTACATAAAGAATTGCCAGAATTTGTAGCTACATATCATCCTAAATAGATGATGTGGTTTTCTATGTGTAATGTATCCATCATGGCAAACAGTTCTCCTGCACCCTTTACCCAGTGATTTTTTTGCTTAACAATAGCAATACTCCACTAAGCAACAGTATTTGTGTGTGGGCAACTCATAGCTGTTGTTTTAAAGGGAAAAGAGAAAATGTTCTCCTAATTTATCTTCCAACAACTAATAATTAAAATGGTGTATTGCATTCTACACATGATGTAAAGTCAGTCAAATCCTTCATAACCCATTAGTGTGATTTCCACTCTCACCTGGTTAGATGGGGTGGGGTTGGGGGGCTGTCTGGCAAGCACTATGACCATGGGCTAGAACTGGTCTTTATTGGGCTATACACTAGACTGCTAGCAAGCCTGTCATCTTGGGATCAGCATTAAGTTGTAAAATGCATATTCTAGACTGGGATCATTGTGGGAATGTTGTCAGGTGTCGCTGCCTGATATTACATTAATTAAAAAATCAAATGTGAAATCAACCTTATATCAGGGCAGTGTATGACCAGCGTAAGTATCATATGATCTGGGCTACCTATCTGAGGAGGGGTGTGAAAGTGTCACTCCTCTTTTACAGATACCTGCCCTAAAGTTCTGCTACTTCTGTTTCCAATGGGCTTAATAAATACATTTATTTTCAAAAATCTTACTGGAAGGTGCTTACGGTAACCTAGATCTTCAGATGCGATTGACACACAGAACTATGCATACCCTATGGCCCACCAAGTAAGCCAAGTTATACAGCCTTTTAAAGGGCTTGTCCACCGCCAAAACTATCATTTAAAGGGTAACTGAGGTCTCCAATTCTACCAAACTAGTAAGAATTATATAAAAAGCCTTCCATCATACCTTCAAAATAAAACCTAAATCACATCTCTAGATAAAATTTGTGAGAATTTATTGCTGTAAAGGTTCAGCAATATTACTTCTTCCTTAAACACTTCCTGTTTACAGCCATGTGACCAGCTTGTCTGCTTTGATAGGCTCCCCTTCTCAACTGTCAATTTTTTTTCTGATTTCCCCAGCATTAAGTCATTACTGAACATGCTTCTCCCCCGGAGCAGAGGGGCTAGCAGAGGTCAGGTGATGTCACTCAACCTACTGGAAGCAGGAAGTTTGTACATTCACCTCAGTATCATTTCTCACAGGGTGAAGCCAGAGATGCGATTGTCTGCTCATTATAAAGGAAATATTGCAGGCTTTCATTTAACCCTAACTTGTTTGGAGACCACAGTTGTCTTTAACCCACTACTGGCCCCACTGTAGTGTAATAAAATCCTTACCTTACATCCCAGCTCCAAATGGTTGCCCTGTAATGTCCCTCCAAAGTCCAGAAAACTGGCCACCAAGAGCCTGGCAGTGTCCATATAGGACTCTGCCTCCTGTCTCTCCTCCGGGAGAATTTTGCCATGCGCACTGCAGCCCTCCCGTTTTGCTCTCCCTCCCCCTAGCACAAAACCCCTTTTCTGTAGTGTAGGTCTCCCAACCCCAACCGCTATAGTAATATTTGCCAGAAGCCGCGTCCGTGACTGGCTGCCTCTCAGCCAATCACGGACACGGCTGCTGGTCCAGCCCCCTGCTTGCAGTTCCATGCAAGCAGAGGGCTGTGACAGTACGTTGGAGAAGAGAGGCAAGGTAAGTAATGATCGGGGGAGTTTCTGCAAATATTACTATAGCAGTTGGGGCTGGGGAAGGGAGCCCTACACTACAGAAAAAATTCTTAAAATGGGATGGACATGCCCTTTAATCTGCATTTTTTCAAGTCAATACTTTGACTACTGAAGGGTGCTCTAAGCTTGGTCTGTTATGAGGCTGGTCACATGCAAGCCAGTCACGGACGCGGCTTCTGGCAATATTACTATAGCGGTTTGGGGTTGGGAGACCTACATACAGAAAAGGGTTTTGTGCTAGGGGGAGGGAGAGCAAAACGGGAGGGCTGCAGTGCGCATGGCAAAATCTTCCCGGAGGAGAGACAGGAGCAGAGTCCTATATGGACACTGCCAGGCTCTTGGTGGCCAGTTTTCTGGACTTTGGAGGGACATTACAGGGCAACCATTTGGAGCTGGGATGTAAGGTAAGGATTATTACACTACAGTGGGGCCAGTAGGTGGGTTAAAGACAACTGTGGTCTCCCAACAAGTTAGGGTAAATGAAAGCCTGCAATATTTCCTTTATAATGAGCAGACAATCGCATCTCTGGCTTCACACCTGTGAGAAGATACTGAGGTGAATGTACAAACTTCCTGCTTCCAGTAGGTTGAGTGACATCACCTGACCTCTGCTAGCCCCTCTGCTCCGGGGAGAACATGTTCAGTAATGACTTAATGTGGGGAAATCAGAAAAAAAATTGACAGTTGAGAAGGGGAGCCTATCAAAGCACAGCTGGTCACATGGCTGTAAACAGGAAGTGTTTAAGGAAGAATTAATATGCTGAACCTTTACAGCAATAATCTCACAATTTTATCTAGAGATGTGATTAGGTTTTTTATTTGAAGGTATGTGGAAGGCTTTTTATATATTCTTACTAGTTGGTAGAATTGGAGACCTCAGTTACCCTTTATGATAGTTTTGGCGGTGGCAAGCCCTTTAAAAGGCTGTATAACTTGGCTTACTTGGTGGGCCATAGGGTATGCATAGTTCTGTGTGTCAATCGCATCTGAAGATCTAGGTACCGTAAGCACCTTCCAGTAAGATTTTTGAAAATAATGTATTTTTAAGCCCATTGGAACAGAAGTAGCAGAACTAGGGCAGGTATCTGTAAAAGAGTGACACTTTTCACCACCCCTCCTCAATAGGTAGCCCAGTCATATGATACTTACGCTGGCATACACTGCCCTGATATAAGGTATTTCACATTTGATTTTTTTAATTAATGTAATATCAGGCAGCGACACCGACAACATTCCCACAATGATCCCAGTCTAAATATGCATTTTACAACTTAATGCTGATCCCAAGATGACAGGCTGCTAGCAGTCTAGTGTATAGCCCAATAAAGACCAGTTCTAGCCCATGGTCATAGTGCTTGCCAACAGCCCCCCCCCCCACCCCATCTAACCAGGTAGAGTGGAAATCACACTAATGGGTTATGAAGGATTGACTGACTTTACATCATGTGTAGAATGCAATACACCATTTTAATTATGTTGGTTGGAAGATAAATTAGGAGAACATTTTCTCTTTCTCTTTTTTTTCCCTCTTTTTTGATTTTTTTTTTTTTGTTTTTTTTGTTGTAGGTGTTTTTCTTATGTTTTGTTTATGTTTTTCCTTTTTTTTTTTTTTTTTTTTTTTTTTTTTTTTTTTTTTTTCACTTTTTTTTTTTTTTTTCTGGGTCTTTTTTTTTTTTCTCCGACTCGCGTTGCCCACCCCCTCCTGGTGCTTCGTGGGTATTCTGTCCTGCTTTGTTCCCCCTTGGTCCCAGTGCCAGGTCTGTTCTGCGGTGGCCCTCCTTCTGCCCTCTCTTTGCCGGCCCTCCACACTTCTGGGCCCTATTTTTCCTCGGTTGCCATTTTCTTTCTGTTCCCCTTTTTCTTGCCTCGGGCTTTTCAGTGGTCTACGGTCGGTGCCCACTTGTGTGGGAGCTTCAAGTGCACCAGCCCGCCGCCCCTGTCGTATCCCCCCTCCTTTTGTCCGCCACTGTCCCACGGGTCCCGGGTGTCCCTGTGATCGTCGTGCCTGGCCGGGTGGATGCTCGTCAACAAGAATTTCAACATCCCTCACCTATCCAGACAATGGCAACCAAGACGGCCCGCAAACACCACCAATTTTTCAGCCCAATTCACGGAAATAACGGGATTTGTATGCGTGTACCCACTTAGACTCTTAAGTTGATAGATTCAGCTAAGCTGATGCTGGAGTCATTTTAAAGGGCAGTCCACCCCCAAACTATAATCCCCCCCGAATCACATCACGTAGTGTAATAAATCCTTACCTCATATGCACTCATATGTTCTCCGTAGTCGTCCCCCCCCAGAGTCCCAAAACTGCCCACCAGAGGATAGCAGAGTCCATATAGGACTCTGCCTCTATCTGGCCTACGGAGAAGTTTGGCATGTATACTCAGCCCTTCCCCCTCCCTCCCATTAGGATTCCCTCCCCCTACCATAAAAACCTTTACATATAACATTCCCCTGTCCTCCCAGCCCCAACCGCTATATTTTATTATTAGAAAGTGCCCCAAACATACTTACCTTCCCTCTTCCTCCGCCGCACTGAACTCCAGGCAGTCGCGTCCGTGATTGGCTGCCGCTAAGCCAATCACGACGCGACTGCCGGTCCCGCCCCTCTGCTTGCATTTCTCACACAGCAGGGCCTGGCAGTGCGGCAGGAAAGAGGGAAGGTAAGTAAAGTTTGGGGCGCTCTCTAATAATAAAAATATAGCGTTGGGGCGGGGGCAGGGGGAATATTATATAAAAAATTTTTGAAGGGGGACATGCCCTTTAAGGTGTGCTCTTCTATAGTGGGCACTTGTATTAAGACCACATTTCCCCTTTAAAGGGTATTTCCAATGGGAAAACCACTTATGGTATTCAGTTTTATTTAATAGAGAACTTAGCCGATCCTCGCTCCTCCTCCACGTCCTGTGACATGTCATGACAGACTTAGTAGTCGATGCGCATAGAATAGTCAGTCCAAACCTGTCAGAGGACCCAACGAAGGAGCGAGAGATTGGGTAAGTTCTGTAACCTTGTTCCCGGCTACTGAACAATTTATTGAAGAACGGAAGGCAAACCGCTTTTTACAACCCCGTTTCTGTTCTTCAATAAAACTGAATACAATAAAGTTTTTTCTAGTGGAGATAAGCTATAGAAAAAATGAGCAGAAAAAGGAACAACTGCAGCAAATTAAGAAATTGGCCTACCAGTCATAACGCGACACGACTATTGGCTGTTGCAGCTGACCACCCTCTTTTCTTCAGGGGTGATCTATTAAATAGTATAAACTAACAAGTATCTCCCTCCGCAGTATCCCTAAATAATGCACTAATCCATCCAGATAAAATGCTACTAGTGAATATAAAGCAATGTACAACAAATCCATATATTTGTTAAAGGATATGTCCACCTAATTACAACCTTTTGCTTATTGTATAGTTTACCATTAAATATTTTTCTTTATACTACTCTACAGACGATACCTTTTTATGGGATCTTGCTGGCCTCCCTCCTCCACGGTCTTCCCATTTTAGCCCACCCCCCTCGAGATTTGCAAATCTCCAACATTCTTTTAATCAGAATACCGCGGGTGTGATGTCAATGCTGCGAGTGGCCCAGTGACATCATCGCTCCTGATAAAGACAACTCGGTGCAATGAGGTTACAGGGGCACACGCTAGAGGCAACGCATCAAGACTCGCACACGCATCGGCATCACGCTAGTCACAAGGCTGTGGTATTCTCTGACTTACAAACTCTCCAACATGCGTGTGCGAGTCCTGGTGACGTTGCCGCAAGCATGCACCCCTGTGACATCATCGACTGTGCCATAGATTTCAAGAAGGTCTGGTTCTGGTAGATGGGGTAAATCGAAGATTTTCCATCTTGCCCAATCAGGTGTTATTCGATAGACCGTTCAATTGAAGATCAGTTTATCGAAAACTAGGAAAAGTGTCTTCGATAATCTGATCAATTTGATCGGAATATTGATACCGTGTATGCCTACCTTTATACTCTCTGTCCCTGCCGGCTATCCCCTTTAAAGATACAGAATGGAACAAAGGAGGCTCCCATACGTTCACAGTGGTTGAATCAGTATGTGGTCAGCAATCGCGTGGTCCCCATTTTAAAGACTATTTCCCATAATTACGTCACCCCGACACACAGCTGTGCCGCGCCAAGTGACTGATGCATCATCACGTCGGATGTGAGATGCGGCAGTGCCTGCTTTACATCTCGGCCTCTCAATAAAGTTAAAGGGTGTTCCCCCCCCCACCCCCCCAAATAGGAAGTGGGCACAAACCTCGAGGTCACCAAATTAACACAAATCATCAAACTTGGCTTAGGTTCACTATACTCACTCAAACTACATTTTGAGACCACTAGAATGGTGGTACTCACATTTATCTGTGCTTGTTTTGTCATTAAATTATTAGTGTTTAGTGAGGGCTCCTAATTCCCCCCCCTCCCTTACTTACTGCCTTCTTGTAGTGTCTGCGACACTTATATGTTCTGCACAGCCTCACCATGGACACTGCTCTGCTTACACATCTCCCTCCCCCTTCTCCCTGCCTTTTTTCTCTGCTGATTCTCTTAATTATTGCAGAAAGTGTCTGGCAGACAGCTAAAAATCCTAGTAAGATCATTAATGGGTAACATATTACAATATCCTCTTGGAGTGACCGGCTTCCCTGTAAATGCTGTGATAAAAATGATGATTTTCTCAGGATCTACAGCTCGATTTAAAAGCCGAAAAAGTTTTGAACTAGTGAAAATTCAATTTTTTAGAGTATAAATACCCTTTAAACCTTCGAAATTCCCCACACATATTTGTGCAAATTAAACATATATACATAGGTTGAAAACAGATTCTTATTTGTTGAAATAATTGATATATCTATAATAGATCCTGACATGGTTTTAGAGAACCCGAATTAAAGAAAAGTAAACCATGGTCCCTCTTTTTCAATAACTTTTTAAATATTGCAGAGATCCTTGCTAGTCCTTATATTCCTGATATTATTGTTTTATAGTTTTTTTAAATTTTTTAATTTGCACTGGTGAATTTTTTTCCCACTTTAAAATAAGGAATTTTAAATATAGTGGTGTGCCACAGGTAATCTCTATTTCTGGTAGTAATTGCTTATCACTAATGGCACCCCGTTTAATACAGGGTTATCTAGTGCCCTGCTAACTCTGTTTGTGGATCCCACCCATACAAAGTAACATGTATGGTACCTAAATTCTTAAAAAGCACTCTTGCAGAATATGATGATATCCAGTATCAATGAGGATTCTGCACTCACAAGGGTTAAAGATTTATTATTTCCTTTATCACTTTGTCATACTTTTACTCTCTTTACACCTGTTCTGTCTCACAAATATGATGATCCCATATATAGGAAAGTCTGCTATAACAGTGGCACTCCAGATGTCTTGGAAACTTCAACTACCAGCATGCCTTCGTTGCTGAATGCTGGAAGTTTTTTCTAAACTTCTGGAGTGCCAATGTTGGATAGAGCATCACCAATAACTAAAGTCAAGGAGTAAGTTCCCACAAACATCTAACTTCTATGGCTGAAAAGCACCTATACAGAAACCACTCATTCTGGTAGTTTATTTGTTCCAAAGACAATTCTTTATAGCTAATAGGGGATTCTGGGAGTTGTAGTTTTAAGAGCAATTAGAGTGCAGGCCTAGCATTGAGTTGCATCAGTTAAACCAATAGCATCACTATAAAGATAGGCCTACACTTCCCATTCACCCACTGTGTGCTCCAGTCTACCGCTTACCCCCATGCCAGTCTCCCCAGTGACCTCCCCATCCGGCCTGTTCCCATTGAACTGTGATACCTGGGTAGGAGAATTGGAGGTGCAGTGGAAGTTCGTGTCAAGTTTGAACGTACCGGCAGGCAGCGAGGTTAAGGCCCGGCAAGGAACGTTTTGGAAAGGGACGGAGAGCCGTGCGGACACACGCACAGAGGGCACGGGACGCCATGGCTACAAGCATACCCACCTGCACCGCGGCGCGAACTTGACCAGCGAGACTTCCGTGGCAGAGGAGAGCGCGAGCTTGTAATGATAGAGACGAAAGGATAGGTATTCCTAGAAAAGGCTGCGGTCATAGAGACGAGGACAGGCTAGATAGTCCTACATTGACTGAAGTGACAAGGCAGCTACCAGGGCAGAGTTAACACCAGGGGTCCCTGCTCCAGTACTACAGCCCATAGATACAATTAAATCGAATACAGGTATCCAACTGCAGCCATACAGATATTTTGAAACTACAACTCCCAGCATGCCTGGGTTGCACTCTGCAAACTAATATGGGGGGTTGTATCTCCAAAACTGTAATAGTGACGAGTTCAATCTATTTGTTGTTTTTTTGCTAATTAGATAAACTTGTGGTTGTGTTGTCTACACAGTGGGATGGGCAACCAGTGGATCTCCAGATGTGTGAAAACTACAACTCCCAGCTCCTCTACAGCGTTTTCAATCATCTGGAGATCTACGGTCGCCTATCCCTGCAGTAAAGCATCGTACACATGTGCCAATCTTTCAGCCAAAGCATCTGGGGAACGTCTGGCAAATATCGGATTCATCTGTCATTCAAACTGTGTGGTGGCTTCCCTTGCCTTTTGATCCCTAGCCACATCAATGAATGACACATGTACGATTGTGGCTGTTCATGGTTCTTCTAGCTGACATAAATCTAACATGATTTTTACTATATGTTACTGATGGATGTAACTGTTCATGGGTAGACAAAATGCACTTACTTAGTCAACATACAAATCTACTGATGATAACTTGTTGAAACTTACTATAATTTACTATTTTTATATTTTTTCATTCATGTAAATAAAAATTATGTGTAATGGAAATCCATATTGATTGATGGTATTCTTAAAATCACAATGAGATATAAATGTGTTTTCCTGTTTCATTTAAGGCCATGAGATCTTTGCTAAAGTCTGGCGACACAGAGAAGATTTTTCTTTGCTGGAGTTTCACGTCAGAAGGAGATCTATATTATGGCCGCAAATTACTGCAGTCCCTGGATTGGCGCAAAGACCCTGACATTATGAAAAAACATTATCAGTTTCTACACTAAGGGACGGGCCCTGGATCTGTTGGCTGGTTTCTGATGCAGTGCTCAGGTGATAGTATATTCAGTAAACAGAAATGAGAGTGCGTCACACCAACACCCTGCTTGGTGTCAAAAGGCCTTAGCCTATTTATTAGGAACTTACAAGTTGCAGGTACCTTCATATACGAGTAGTTAAGAATACCATTATTATTATAAGGGAAAGTATCTAAACTTCACACAGCACTTTATGAGCTAGATATGACTGGTACTGGCCGTGCTCTATATGCTTATTTTCTTTTAGCATTGGGAACTCACTCAGGTCCTGCATTTTAGGGACGAAATCCAAATTATAATGAAATGGGAACTATTTATTGTACATGGGGGTAGAAATCCAAATTATAATGAAATGGGAACTATTTATTGTACGATTATAAAAGTATAATATTTTGCCACAGGATATAAAGTATATATGTTTGCACAGGATATAAAGTAGATATGTTGCCCGGATATAAAGTATTATCTGTGTACACAGGATATTAAAGATATATGTTGCACAAGATATAAAGTAGATATGTTTGCCCAGGATATAAAGTATATAGTTTGCACAGGATATACGTATCGATGTTGAACAGGATAGTAAAGTAATCTGTTTGCACAGGATATAAAGTATATTTTTGCACAGGATATAAAGTAATATAGGTTTGCACCGGATATAACGTATATATGTTTGCAAAGATATAAGTTATAATGTTTGCACAGATATAAAGTATATATGTTTGCACAGGATATAAAGTCTATATGATTTGACACGGATATAAGTATCATATGTTGCACAGGATATAAAGTATATATGTTTGCACAAGATATAAAGTATATATGTTGCACAGGATATAAAGTATATATTGTGTGCACAGGATATAAAGTTTATCTGTTTGCACAAGATATAAAAGTATATATGTTTGCACAGATATTAAAGTATATATGTTGCCAGGATATTTAAAGGTATAGATGTTTGCACAGGTATAAAGTATATATGTTTGCACTGGATATAAAGTATATAGTTTGCCCAAGGATATAAAGTATCTGTGTTTGCAAGGATATAAAGTATATATGTTGCACAGATTATAAAAGTATATATGTTTGCCACAGGATATAAAGTATAGATGTTCACAGGATATAAAGTATATATTTTGCACTGGAGACAAAGCTAATGTTTGACAGGATATAACGTCAATATGTTTGCACTGGATATAAAGTATATATGTTTGCACAGATAGTAAAGTTATATGTTTGCCCAGGATATAAAGTATATATGTTTGCCACAAGGGATAAAGTATATATGTTTGCACAGGATTAAAGTCTATATGTTTGCACAGGATATAACTTAATATGTTTGCCACAGATATAAAGTAGATCTGTTTGACTGGATATTAAAGTTATATGTTTGCACCGGATATAAAGTATATAGTTTGCACACAGGATATAAAGTATATATGTTTGCACAGATATAAAGTATATATGTTTACACGGATATAAAGTATATATGTTTGCACAGGATATACAAGTATATATGTTTGCACGGATAGAAAGATATATGTTTGACACAGGATATAAAGTATATATGTGTACCAAGGATATAAAGTTATATATGTTTGCACAGGATATAAAGTATATATGTTTGCACAGGATATAAAGTATATATGTTTCACAGGATATAAAATATATATGTTTGCACCGGAATCAAAGTCTAATGTTTGCACAGGATATAAAAAGTATAATGTTTGCACAGGATATAAAGTATATATGTTTGCCACAGGATATAAAGTTATATATGTTGAACAGGATAAACGTATAGATGTTTGCACAGGATATAACGTATATATGTGCCACAGGATATTAAAGTATATATGTTGCCCACAGGATATAAATATATATGTTTCCACAGGTATAAAGTGATATATGTTTGCACAGGATATAAAGTATATATGTTGCACAGGATGATAAAGTATATAGTTTGCAAGGATATCAAGTATAGATGTTTGCACAGGATATCCGTATATATGTGACAGGATATAAAGTAATATGTTTGCACAGGATATAAAGTATATATGTTTGCACAGGATATAAAGTATATATGTTTACACAGATATAAAGTAGATATGTTTGCACGGATAACGTATAGATGTTTGAACAGGATATAAAGTATCTATGTTTGCAAGGAATTAAAGTATATATGTTTGCACAGGATATAACGTATATATGTTTGACAGGATATAAAGTATATAGGTTTGCCACCGGATTAAAGTATATAGTTTGCACAGGATATAAAGTATATATGTGTACACAGGATATAAGATATATGTGGCACAGGATATAAAAGTATTATGTTGCCAGGATATAAAGTATATTGTTTGACACAGGATATAAAAGTATATATGTTGGCAACAGGATTAAGTATATAGGTTTCACAGAATAAAGTATATATGTTCTGCATGGATATTAAACGTATATATGTTGCACAGGGATATAAAGTATATATGTCTTGCAAGCATATAAAGTGATATATGTTTGCAAAAAACCCCCAGGGGATATAACGTTATATGTTTGCAAAGATATAAAGTATATATGTTTGCAAGGATATAAAGTATATTATGTTCACAGGATATAAAGTAATATGTTTGCACAGGAATAAAGATATATGTTGGCACAGGATATAAAGTATTTGTTGCACAGGATATAAGTATATATGTTTGCACGGATATAAAGTATAATGTTTGCACGGATATTAAGTAATATGTTTGCAACAGAGATAAAGTTATATGTGTATGATGGGGGGGCTTGCAAAGGAGATAAAGTATATATGTTTGCACAGGAGATCAAGTAATATGTTTGCACAGATATAAAGTATATATGTTTGCACAGATATAAAGTATTATAGTTTGCACAGGATATAACGTATATATGTTTGCACAGATATAAAGTATATATTGTTTGCCAAGGATATACGTATATATTGTGTTGCACAGGATATAAAGTATATATGGTTGCCAGGATATAACGTATATATGTTTGCACAGGATATAAAGTATATATGTTTGACACAGGATAAACGGTATATAGTTTGCACAGGATATAACGTATATATGTTGCACAGATATAAAGTATATATGTTTGCACAGGATTACAAGTAAATGTTTGCACAGATATAAAGTATATATGTTTGCACAGGATATAAAGTATATATGTTTGCAAAGGATTAAAGTATATATGTTTGACACAGGATTAAAGTATAGATGTTTGTCACCAGGATATAAAGTCACCAGAAACAAATCAAACCTAAAAAATAAAAAATATATGCTTGCACGGATATAACGTATATATGTTGCACAGAATAAAGTATATATGTGCACAGGATATAAAGTATATATGTTTGCCACCAGGAATAAAGTAGATATGTTGCACGGATATAAAGTCTATATGTTTTGCACTGAATAAATATACATGTTTGCACTGGATAAAAGTATATATGTTGCCAAGGATATAAAGTATATATGTTTGCACCGGATATAAAGTATATATGTTTGCACAGGATATAAAAGTTATATATGTTTGCAGGATAGAAAGTATATTAGTTGCACAGATAAAATATATATGTTTGAACAGGAATTAAACATTATATATGTTTGACAGGAATAAAGATATCTGTTTGCACAGGATATAAAGTTATATGTGCACAGGATATAAAGTATATATGTTTACACAGGATATAAAAGATATATGTTTGCACAGGATATAAGTTATATAGTTTGCAAGGGATATAAAGTATATATGGTTTGCCAGATATAAAGTATATATGTTTGCACAGGATATAAAGTATATATGGTTGCAACAGGATATAAAGTAATATGTTGCCACAGGATATAAGTATATATGTTTGCACGGATATAAAGGTAGCTTGTTTGCACAGGATAAAGTAAATATGTTTGCACAGGATTATAAGTAATAGGTTGCCAAGGAATAAAGTATATATGTTTGCACAGGGATATAAATTATAGATGTTTGCCCACAGGATAATAAAGTATCTATGTTTGCAAGATATAAAGTATATATGTTTGCCCAGGATTAAGTCTAGATGTTTGCACCGGATTTAAAAGTATATATGTTTGCACAGGATATAACGTATATATGTTTGCACAGGATATAAAGTATATATGTTTGCAGGATATAAAGTATATATGTTGCCAGGAATTAAAGTATATATGTTTGCACAGGATATTTAAAGTATATATGTTGCCAGGATATAAAGTATATAGTTTGCACAGCTCTTTAAAGTAGATATGTTGCACAGATATAAAGTATATATGTTTGCACAGGATATAAGTAATATGTTTGCACAGGATATAAAGTATCTATGTTTGTACAGGATATAAAGTAGATAGGTTTGAACAGGATATAAAAGTAATATATGTGTGCCCAAGGATATAAAGTATATATGTTTGCACAGGATAATAAAGTATAATGTTTGCAACAGGATATAAAGTATTATATGTTTGCACAGGATCTAAAGTATATATGTTTGCACAAGGATATAAAGTATATATGTTGCACAGAATAAAGATATGTGTTTGCACAGGATATAAGTATATAGGTTGCACAGGAAATACAGTATATATGTTTGCACAGGATATAAAGTATATATTTTGCACAGGATAGAAAGTATTTATGGTTGCACAGGATATAAAGATATATGTTGACAGATATAAGTATATGTGTTTGCACCAGGATATAAAGTATCTATGTTTGCCAGGATATTAAAGTATATCTGGTTGCACAGGATATAAAAGTATTATTATGTTTGCACAGGATCTAAGTATATATGTTTGCACAGGTAGATAAAGTATATATGTTTGCACAGGATATTAAAGTATATTATGTTTTGCACCGGATAAAAGTATATATGTTTGCACAGGATATAAAGTATATATGTTGAACAGGTATAAAGTATATAGGTTTGCACAGGATATAAAGTTCTATGTTTGCCACCGGGATATAAGTATATTATGTTGTGCCACCAGATATAAAGTATAGAGTTGCAAGATATCAAGTATATGGTTTGCCACAGGATATAAAGTATATATGTTTGCACAGGGATATAAGTAATAGTTTGCACAGGATATTAAAGTTATATGTTTGCCACAGGATATAAAGTATATATGTTTGCACAGGATTAAAAGTATATTGTTGCACAGATATAAAGTATATGTGTTTGCCAAAGGATACTAAAGTATATATGTTTTGCACAGGATAGAAAGTATATGTGTTGAAACAGGATATAAAGTATATATGTTTGAACAGGATATAAAGTATATATGTTTGCAAGGATTTAGAAAGTCTAAGGTTTGCCACGGATATAAAGTATATTAGGTTTGCCACAGGAATAAAGTATATAGGTTTGCACCAGGATAAAAGTATATATGTTGCACAGATATAAAGTTTATGTGTTTGCACAGGATATAAAGTGAGATATGTTTGACAGGGATATAAAGTATATAGGTTTGACAGGATATAAAGATATATGTTTGCACAGGATATAACGTATATAGTTTGCACAGGATATCCGTATAATTATGTTGCACAGGATATAAAGGATATATGTTTACACAGGAATAAAAGGATATATGTTGACAGGATATAAAGTATATATGTTTGCACAGGATCTAAAGAATATGTTTGCACAGGATATAAAGTAATATGTTGCACTTGATATAAAGTTATATGTTTGCACAGGAGAAACGTATATATGTTTGCACAGGATATAAAGTATATATGTTTGCACAGGATATAAAAGTATCTATGTTTGCACAGGATATAAAGTATATATGTTTGACAGGATATAAAGTCATACTATGTTTTGCACAGAATAAAAGTATATTATGTTTGAACAGGATATACGTATATATGTTGCACAGGATATAGTAATATGTTTGCACAGGATATAAAGGCTATATGTTTGCACAGGATAGAAAGTATCTATGTTTGCACAGGGATATAAAGTATATTTGTTTGCACAGGATATAAAAGTATATATGTTTGCACCAGATATAAAGATATATGTTAAACAGGCTCTAACGTATATATGTTTGCCAGGGATATAACGTATATATGTTTGCACAGGATATAAAGTATTATGTTTGCACAGTATAAAGTATATATGTTTGAACGGAATATAACGTATATAGTTTGAAGGAATAAAGTATATATGTTTGAACAGGATATAACGTATATATGGTTTGCACAGATATAAGTATATAGTTTGCACAGGAATAAAGTATATTGTTTGCACAGGATATAAAGTATATATGTTTGGGCACACGATATAAAGTATATATGTTGAACAGGATATACGGTCTATGTTTGCACGGATATAAAGTATAATGTTGCACAGGCTATAAAGTAATATGTTTGCACAGGATATAAAGTATCTATGTTTGCACAAAGGATATAACGTATATCTGTTTGCACAGGATAAAAGTAATATGTTTGCAAAGGATATAAAGTATATATGTTTGCACAGTATAAAGTATATATGGTTTGAAACAGGATATACGTATATATGTTTGGCACAGGATATAAAGTATATATGTTTGCACAGATATAAAGTATCTATGTTGCACAGGATATAAAGTATATAGGTTTGCACAGATATAAAGTATATATGCTTTGAACAGGATATAGTTATATGTTGCACAGGATAATAAAGTATATATGTTGGCACAGGAAGATAACGTATCTATGTTTGCACCGGAATAAGATACATGTGTGCACAGGATAACTTATATTGTTTGCACAGATATAAAGTAATAATGTTTGCACAGGATTAAAGATATATGTTTGCACAGGGATATAAAGTATCGATGTTTGCACAAAGGATAATAAAAGTATATAGTGTGTGCAACAGGATAAAAGTATATATGTTTGCACAGATATAAAGTATATATGTTTGCAGGATATAAAAGTATATATGTTGGAAGGAGATAAAGGTATATGTTGGCACAGATATAAAGTATTATATGTTTTCAAGGATATAGGGTATAGATGTTTGCACAAATAAAAGTATATATGGTTTGCCAGGATATAAACGTCTATATGTTTGCACAGGATATTAAAAAGTATATATGT
The DNA here is from genome assembly GCA_019447015.1 of Hymenochirus boettgeri. NCBI lineage: Eukaryota > Metazoa > Chordata > Amphibia > Anura > Pipidae > Hymenochirus > Hymenochirus boettgeri. The sequence continues at coordinate 28,339,820 of CM033477.1, forward strand.
TTGCACAGATATAAAGTATATATTTTGAAAGGATATAAAGTAATATGTTTGCACAGGATATAAAGTATATATGTTATTGCACAGTGATATAAAGTATCATGTTCACAGGATATAAAGTATATATGGTTGCACAGGAAATAACGTATATATGTTTGACAGATATAAAATAGATAGTGTGCACAGGATATAAAGTATCTATGTTTGCACAGGAGTATAAATATGATGGTTTGCACAGGATATAAAGTATATATGTTGCACAGATATAAAAGTATATGGTTGACACAGGATATAAGGGGTATATATGTTTGCACAGGAATAAAGTATATATGTTTGACACAGGATATAAAGTATATATGGTTTGCACAGATATAAAGTAGATATGTGTGCACAGGATATAAGGTATATATGTTTGCACAGGATATAAAGTTATATATGTTGAACGGCTATAAAGTATATATGTTTTGCACAGATATAAGTATATATGTTTGCACAGGATATAACTGTATATATGTTGACAGGATATAAAGTCTATATGTTTGCAAGATATAAAGTTATATGTTTGAAACAGGAGATAAAGTATATATGTTGCACGGATATAAAGTATATATGTGTTGCACAGGATATAAAGTTATATGTTTGCACAGGATATAAAGTTATATATGTTTGCACATGATATCCGTATATATGTTTGCACAGGATATAAAGTATATATGTTTGCACGGAAAACGTAATATGTTTGCACAGGATATAAAGTATATATGTTTGCCACATGGATATAAAGTATATATGTTTGCACAGGATATAAAGTATCTATGTTTACAAGGATATTAACGTATATATGTTTGCACAGGATTATTAAAGTAATAGTTTGAACAGGATAACGTATATTGTGCACAAGAGATAAAGTATATAGTTTGAGGATATAGTTATTGTTGCACAGGATATAAAGTATATATGTTTGCACAGGACCACAAAGGATATAAAGTATATATGTTTGCACAGGATATAAAGTATATATGTTGACAAGGTATTAAAGGTATATATGTTTGCAAGGATATAAAGTATATATGTGCACAGGATATAAAGTATATATGTTTGCACAGGATATAAAGTATACATGTTGGCACAGGATATAAAGTATATATGTTTGCCACAGGATATAAAGTATATATGTTTGAACAGGATAAAATTATATATTGTTTGCACCGGATATAAAGTATATCTGTTTGCACAAGGATATAAAGTATACATGTTTGCACAGGATATTAAAGTATATATGTTTGCACAGGATATAAAGTATATATGTTGTGCACAGGATTATAAAGTATATATGTTTGCACCAGGATATAAAGTCTACATGTTTGCACAGGATATAACAGTATATATGTTTGCACAGGATATAAAGTATATATGTTTGCACATGGTTATAAAAGGATATATGTTTGCACAGGATATAACAGTATATATGTTGACACAGGATATAAGTATATGTTTGCACAGGATATAACGTATATATGTTTTCAACAGGATATAAAGTATATATGTTTGACACGGATATAAAAGTATATATGTTTGCACAGGATATAAAGTATATATGTTTGACAGATATAAAGGGTATATATGTTTGCACTGGATATAAAGTATATATGTTTGCACAGGATATAAAGTATATATGTTGCACAGGATACTAAAGTATATATGTTGCACAGGATATAAAGTATAATGTTTGACAGGTATAAAGTATATATGTTTGCCAGGTATAAAGTATAATGTTTGCAACAGGATAAAAGTATATAGTTTGCACAGATATAAAGTATTATGTGTTGCACAGGATATTAAAGTGATATGCTTTTGCACAGGATACTAAAGATATATGTTGCACAGATATAGTTATTGTTTGCACAGATATAAGTATATATGTTTGCACAGTATTAAAATATATACTGTATGTTGCACAGGATATAAAGAACCAAATCCAATATGTGCACTACATTAGCGTAGGGCAGCTATTTTATCTGCCGAGAAGGTGCATTGTGGCTTTCAGGAGCACGGGGTCGTTTACATCTAACATATTACTGGGATGGTAGCCTTTTGCACACGTCTGTTACATAATGGTGCTAGATTACCTTATCCGTCCTATTATCAAGTGTATATATTGATGGGGACTTGTTATTATTAGCAGATCCACATTGATGGGAATAGTGCAACTTGGTAATTCTTCCTGGTTTTTACTTGGTAATGGGAGGGGTATAACATTTTACGGGGGCAACCGGCCTGGACAATCACTTTAATGTACCTGGCGACCCCCCCCCAGGGGCTGATTTATGGACCATTATTTATAAACCGCCAAGCCAGCAGGTAATATTTTTTGTGCAATAAGTGACAGGCCGCACACTGACATTTCATAAAGCTGCTGTCAAAGTCCATCTGTTGCCTCGAACAGTCTGCGCCAATTTAAAGTCGTACTTTCATTGTTCGGGTTATTAATAAGGAGAAAGAAAAAAAAAATCCACACGGGAATATATAATGGCCGCTGTCATTCACATACGTTAAGCGAGCAGATGTTGCCATGGTAACAGCTAGCCTGGAACGAAGGGAAATGTTAAAGGAAACACAAACCTTTCCAGAAAGCTAGTAAAAGAAAAAATGTCCATTACCGAACAGAAGCCACCAATGGATTAGAATTACAGGCACTCCACTGCTTGTGGCTGTACACCTCTCTGTGGGCCATATTTATACAACGGCGGGATGCGTTTTTAGGCAATACCACGGGTTAATAACGAACGTTCGATCGTAGGATTCCGTGCTGTAGTAAACTACCGAAATGGTATTATGGAGATCGTAAATCTAAGATTTCATATCGATCTGTATCTTAAATACGATCGTTAACCCATTATCGGTTTGCGTAAAAAATGGTGTGCACCAAAACGCAATGCATTGGGAATGTTTGCGTTGCAACGATTTCATTTTAACCATTCGCAAAACGTTAGTGTGGCCTAGCCCTAATAGACCCTACCTTTCACGTCTGTTTTTAGCTCTGCCCCTTTAGGATGCTAATCTCAGAGATAGGTGCCATTGCCGCAAGCGCGGCCCGTCATCGAACGCGTGTCCATATCAGGTGCGGTGTGATGTCGTCAAGGGCGCACACTAATGGCAAGATCACCAGGACACAGCCACGGTTTTCCCCTGAGTAACAAACTGTTAATCTCGAATGGGCAGAAATAAAATGGGAAGACCGTGGAGGAGGGAGGCAGCAGATCCCAGTAAAAAGGTAGGGTCTGTAAGGGTAGTATAAACAAAACACCACCGTATATTTATATTTAAAAGCACAAAACATACAATAAGACAAACTTGTCATTACAGCGTACGTACCCTTTAATCCAGGGAGAGGAGTTAGCTGAGGCACACTGCAACGCACAGGATCGCGCACAAAATCGCGGGTTTCTGTGCATTCGCGTTTGCGCCTTTCTGCTTATGGAAACGCTGCAAAACAAGAAAGACGCGCAATCGCATGTGCAATCGGAAATCGCAAGAATTTTCGCGTTCCTGCGTTTTCATTTTAGCGAAAATAGAGGGCACAATCCGCGAGCGCGAAATGCGTGCGCAAAAAACACGCTAGTTGGCCTAGCCCTAACTCCATATTCCCTGTTGTATTACAAACGGATCACGCTAAAAACACATTAGGTGGCCTATGTCTTACTGTATATGAGGTAATCGGGCTAAATTGCTACTAATCCTCTAAAGGTTCGTACACAGTGAGATCATGGGCCCCGACCCACGCTGCACCATGTGTCGAATGTTCGTTTCGGACGATAATCGACCTGTGCATGGGCACTTTATCGTCTGAAAGGGCTGTTCGGGCGGGGATCGTTGCCCGAGCCGAAGAGGCGGATCTCCGAACAACAGGCCGTTTCGCCGATAAAGGGCCCATACACGGGCTGATTATCGGCCAAACGAACGTTTGGACACACGTGGCGTCGGGACCAGAGATCACGTGAGTAGGCTTAAGCTTGGTAAACAAGCAAATATTTTCAGCTATTCCGTTTTCAGTTGGTCAACCCAAAAATCAGTGGTAATTTTTACACTGCGGGTGACCAATGTTTGTTGCTCTTTCATCCAGTTGGTAAATCACAAACGGATCGGCAATCTTCGGGAATGCCACAATCAGTCATGGCAATTGTTGGCTGCAGGCAGCTGCGGCAATACATGCAGCGTGTACCTAGCCTAACGATTGGCTTCACAATCATGGTTAGTATTATTCCTTTAGAAACTGCCTAAATCTCAGCTAAAACTAATGTTAATTGGGATAAAGTCATTTTGGAATGATAATCAGTTCCTTGTTGAGTGGAGGCGTATTGGTCATCTCACTCTGTAGGGGGCAGCTATTTCAAATAACACAGAGTATTAAAGTAAGGGAAATAAGTACTGGGTATTGATGATCTAATGATGCCTGGTGCTGATTGTATAGTAACAAGGGAAGTCTAGCACATAAATAAACACCTCTTCACGTATTAGATCAGATCCTAGCAGGCAGCATAAACACCCAACAAACAGCAGCAGGAAACTCTACAAATCTTTTTATCACATTCATTGCTATTGTTTCTCTTATTTCTATATATTAGTTTAAACCAGTTAGTTAAGGCTGGGTATACATTGAGGGACTTTTTGTCCCGGTCGCGGGGGAATTTGCAGGCGATTGATCGTGCATTCCCATAGGGAACTGTACGATCGATCCGGATTTTCCGACTGCCCGATTGAACAATGTCGCGGCCGCCCGCCCCACCCAGCCAATATTTTCGGCCGATAGACCAAAAGTGTGTGGATTGGTTGGTCGGCCGAGATATTGCTGGAGTGTACCCAGCCCAACATAAAGTTACAATCGTAAATTAGATGTCCTTGTGCACCAATCATGTGGCTAATTTGTAACATTTCACGGACCACCCCTGAACTGCTGGAAAAACCTGTGAATGAAAAACGTGCTGTGTAAAAGTAACCTAAATGTACAAATTTTTCTGTAGTGTAGGGCTCCCTCACCCACCACAAACGCCATAGGTATTGCAGAAAAATGGCCGATCTATACACTGCCTCCTACCCCGGCGATCTGACACGGCCTCTGCTTGCATGAAAGGGGGCGGGCTGCACGGATGCAGCTTCCTTCTGTACAGAACAGCGGGGGGGTGGGTGGGGGGTGTAGTATAGATCGGCTAAGTTTTTCTGCAAATAACTATGGTGGTTGGGGGTGGGTGAGGGAGTCCTACACTACAGAAAAGGGGTTTGGAAGCTAGGGGGAGGGAGAGGAAAACGGGAAGAGAGGGGGGGGGGGGCCTGCACTGCACATGACATTTTTGTCCCGGAGGAGAGACAGGAGGCAGACACTATTTGGGACACAGGGCAGGCTCTGCTCTATGTTTTTTGGGACTGTGAAGAGCCATTCAGGGCAGACATTTGGAACAGGGATGCAAGGTAGGATTTTACAACACTACACAGTGGGGCCAGTAGCGGGGTAAAATGTAGTTTTGGGGGCGGACCTGGCCTTTAACAGCAGACATGGGACTAAGCCGGGATACAAAGGTTTAGAATGACAGATGAAACAATTTCTCACATTAGCAATGCTCATAAACCTGCGTACAAGAGCCCAAATGAAGGAATACTCCTACAGTAAAAAATAGACAAAAATTTGTTCGTACCATTTCAGGACAATTCCTGAATCAGGACATATCGTAGAATTGTTGAATGTGTATGGACAAAATTATCCCTATGGGAATAGTCAAAAAAAGATTGTACAATCAGTATTCATGTGTGTATGGGCCCTAAAAGTCCCCCCATTAGGGACAGGGTTAAGCAGGCCAATGCCAGTTGGGTTAGACTGTTTTATTTACAGTGCACCATCATATCATTTACTTTTAATGGGTGCCTATGCAAAAACATCAGATAAGAGAAATGGAACTTGGTCGTTTTTTTCACATTTATTAAAGACCAAATATCCAAACAGCATTAAATACAGGATCCTGGTAAAGGGCTGATTGATGGCAGCTGCAGCGCCACGGCATGCAGGCGCGTCACATGGCACCCAACCCTCCGCTATCTGCTGATACAGGGCATCTTGGGAAAAACAAATGCTTCAGTTAAACAATGTCCAACCAACTTATTTCCAAAATTTCTCTTTCTTCCAATAATTACTACCGACTAACACGAATTGTCACATTGTTCTGTGCTCCTGGTACAATTAAAACACAGATCTGCCTTCTTCTTATAATAGGAAAAAGCTTCAATAACTGCATTAAATACATAGCTACCAGCAGAAAGTATACAGACCAGGGAATCTGGATTCCTAGAATGAAATGTAGAAGGGAATTGAATGTTTCATAATTGGATAGAGAGTCAAGCCCATTATTTTTGCAATTGAATGTCACCACAAAATGTCTATCCCAGTTGGACATGCAGGGGACATCAGCAAGTAGTCTTATAGTGTATGTCAGTGTAAAGCTTGTATAATGTAGGATTTGAAGCCCGACCCCGGAGTGCAAGAGTGCGGAGTGCGTCAGGGGTCAGTCATCCTATGGACTGTTCTTAACAGACATTGTGCAGTGCAAGTCACCAAAAGGATTAAATACATATATAGATCGTATTGGAATGGGTGTGGCCAAGTTTATAGCCAATGACAGCTTCCATTGGCAATAAACCTTTATGTCGTCGTGTACCCAGGATTATACAATAACAAAAAAGTGTTATTAGCAGTACACACACAAAAAAGGGGGGAAATTGTCAGCGCCCAGTTTACCTTTAAAATAATTTAAATAATAATAGGGTGTTAGTACAACACTTTGGCCAAAATATGTAAGTCCGCATGCCATGTCAAGGCTCCTCACTCCTACTCTGCTATTAGCAATCTAAAGATGTAATGCATTTAAAATCAAGTCCCCCCGCATTGTACATTGTTTTAGTAGTATACATAATCAGGGAGATTCAATAAAAGTTCTTATTGTTAAAATGGTGCTATTTTTGCCTCAACCAATCAGAATCATTTAACATTTGAACGCTAACATCTGATTAGTTGAGGCAAAAATGGCACATTTTTAACGATAAAAACAATAATTGAATAACCCGAATGTTTCTAATGATGTACAAATTTCAATAATCATGGATAACAGGTGACATCATTAAGCACCAATAACAGTGATAATCTTATAAAAAAAATTTTACAGGAAACTTCTGTAGCCTAATAGCAAGTAAGTACAAGGATTTTTTTTATTACACAGGTGAAAAGTTAAATATCTGGGAGGTTAAATGTCCACTAATAAGATGTGGTTTTAATGTCATTTTGTCCCCTAAAATAAAAGTATTGCATACTCACAGTGAACTAGTAAACTGACATTTGTACTTCACTCATAAACACTCTTTTTTATCTGCAATGTAATACAATCTCCTGTGGGTCATCAGCTTTCACCATCCGCCTCTGGAATCTCAAGCCTGTGCGGAAACATCAAAGGGTGAGAAAGCATTGCTTTTATTATTTATTCCAATTCATTTTCATAGAAGCTTGCAGTTTCAAAGTAAAACAATAAACCGTGCCATGTTTTAGGTGGAGCCCTCGGCGGTGCTACACAAACACTCATTGAATGGTTAGCAAACAGCTATGTTTTTGGGGGTGTGTGTGGTAAACACACACATCCTGTAAAAGCGGTTAGAGTTTTTTTAAGATGCCCTTGGAAATTGGTTTTAATAAGTGTACATTGCAAATTCAGTACCTGCAACCAATTCTTCATAAGCTCCTCCTTAGTTGTACAAAGGCTTTACGAGCTTGCACATGCTCAGAAGAGGCAACAGTTTGCCACAGTCATTCATTGGCCATGACATCTCTAAAACTGATTGGTGCAACCAGCAACACAAAAGCTGGGACAAGAGTAGAGAAAGCCATAAATCTAAAAGGCATACATACCTTTAAAGGAACAAAACCCCTTTTTTAATATATTCCATCTGTTTCATTATTCACAGGGACGTGAGAATGCTTAGTCCCACCTCCCCGTGAATAATAGAATGCCCAGGGGACACTGGAACTACCTTAACGCCGCTCCACATCGCAGCTGCTTATGCACTGACAGCACACTGTCCAGATCGCACGCCTATCTTTGTATTGGCGTGCATGTGCCTAAGATAGGCTCTTGTTCGAATAATAGATTCACAGGGAGGTGACAGATGGAATATACTTTAAAGGGCATGTCCACCCCCAAAACAAAAATGTAACCCCTTACTGGCCACATTAAGTTTAAAACAAGCTTACCTTACATTTCTGCTTAAAATGGTTCCCTGCTGTGCCCCTCCAAAGTCCAGCAAACTGCTGTGTAGAAGCAGTGTGACTCATGCTGTGCCTGAGTCTGCCTCAACCTCGTCAAGGTTTGAGGCATGCTCAGTGCAGCCCTCCCCCTCCCTCACGTTTTTCTCTCCCTCCCCCTAACGTTTAAACCTTTGGGTATGCGGTAGGGCACGCTCCCCCAGCCCCAACCGCATTGATATTATTGCAAAAAAGTCCCCAATCTCTACCTTTACTACCCTCTCTCCTCCGCAGTTCAGAACTCCCATCAGCCGCGATCGTGATTGGCGCTCTCAGCCAATCAGGATGTGGCTCCGGTCCCGCCCCCTGCTGCAATTCCATGCAAGCAGAGGGCCGGGACAGTGCGGGGAGGAAAGAGGGATGGTAAGTAAGATCGGGGACTTTCTAACAATAAATTAATGCAGTGGGGCTGGGGGAGCATGCCTACCGCTATCAAAAGTTTTCAAAAGGGGTGGACATGCCCATTAAAAAACGGGGTTATGTTGTTTAGTGTTCCTTTAACTGTAAGATGTTTCTGAAGCTTGGTATTAAAAGTAGACTCTACCTTTCTCTAAACTGGAACCAGTAGAGAAAGGCAGAGTCTAATATCAATACCAAGCTTCAGGAACATCTTGTATGTATAGATTATTATAAAGCTTCACTGGGGACGCAGCGCTGTATCTTACAGTTAATCTAAAAGTTGCCTTTAGATTAATGCCTTTCTCTATCGGTCCCAACTTTTCGTTGCTGGCTGCACCAGTCAATTATAGATGATGTCATGGCCAATGAATGACTGTGGCAAACTGCCGCCTCCTCTGAACATGTGCAAGCTCGTAAAGTGTTGTACCGCTTGGAGGCTGGGGCAACTTTGGTGGAGTCTACTATCAATACCAAGACTTAGGAACATCTTACAGGTAAAGTAGCGATGCTTTAGATATGGGGAAAATAAGTAAGTTTTATGGGGAAGATCAAAACCTAACATTCGCTTACTCCTCTTGTTACAATCTGTGGTCATCTATCTGCTAAAGAGATCCCAGCATGCCAAATGGAATAGTAATATGGTTTAAAGCCAGTCACAAGTGCAATCGCACAAGTATGAACCTTAAGGATGTTTAATCTTTTTCATTAAGTAGAATTTATTATGCCTCCGGACATCTAGCATTTACTACTGTTCTGTCCCTGCAAACTTTTCTTTTCCACAATAGGAACATGTGCTTGTCCTCTAAGCAGACTAAAAACAAATTACAATTAAACCCTTGGCCCCGACATAACATACAATCCCTCTTCCCATATTCCTGAGACCCAGCACAAGAAATCCGAACACAGGCGGATTCCTTAAGTTGCTCCCTGTACACATTCACCCCAATTCACTGCCATGTTTACTCAGTACTGTCTCACTTCTACACATGATCAGCCTTATTAGCCAGAATTGCATTGCTCCGAGTAAATGTCGTATTGTCCCGACCAAGTGCTCAGCCAGAACAAATGAGTGTCCGTTGCGGCAACAGTGGCAGCAGCCGACAGTTTGCACAATCAATTGTGTGGTTCCATAGTGAACCGTACCATTGGCCATGACTTACCGACAGGACCGATCGCCCGTACGGGCGACAAAGCTGGGTTACAGCTACCCCCATCCAAAAAGCGATATTTCTGGACAACCAATACATCAGTTGGCTGAAAAAAACACATGGTGTGTGGTCTTTGTAAAAGGTTGGTGGTCCAATGGAGATATAACAGCCAGAACTGCCATGTTCATGGAGATAGACTGAAACTTAGTTTAATATGATTCTGGAAGTGCACAAAGGTCCATTAAAGGGGATTGTCCACCCTAAAAATAATTTTTTAATATAAGATTCCCCCTGCCAGCCCAGCCCCAAACGCTCATATTTATATGTTTAGAAAGCTCCCCAAACTTTACTTACCTCCCCTCTTTCCTCGGCGCGCTGCCGGCCCTCTGCTTGCAAGAAAATGCAAGCAGAGGGGCGGGACCGGCAGTCGCATCGTGATTGGCTGAGCGGCAGCCAATCACGGACACAGCTGCAGGAGCTCATTTCGGCGGAGGAAAAGGAGAGGTAAGTAAAGTTTGGGGAGCTTTAACATATAAATATAGCGGTTGGGCTGGGGGGACAGGGCAATACTTATATTAAGGGTTTTACACTAGGGGGAGGGAATCCTGAGAGGGAGGGGAGAAGGGCTGCAGTACGCATGCCAAACTTCTCCCGGAGGCCAGGTAGGAGGCAGAGTCCTATATGGACTCGCTATCCTCCAGGGGGCAGTTTTTGGGACTTTGGGGGGGGGACTACAGGAGAACCTTATGGAGTGGGATGTGAGGTAAGGATTAAACTACACTACATGATGGGGCCAGTAGTGGGGGGGATTAGTTTGGGGTGGACATGCCTTTATAGATAAAGATCTCAAGCAGGATTGCAAAGATTAAAAGGCCAAGTATTCGCTAGTCACCAACTTAGTTGAAGTTAGTGTGGGAGGTTTAGATTGCCCTTTATAAAATGGTTTGATTAAAAAAAAAAATATAAATATTAAGACCTATAACCACATTTTTGTATTATCCGAGAAAAACACACTCCTGAAATGTCTGTTCTCCCAAGATGAAGGAGAATGAAAATAATTCCACCTACCCTCTGCTAAAAGAAGTGTTAGGGATATAAAAAGTGTTGACTGTCAAAACTCACAAACTCATCTTCCATGGCCCTGATTATCTCTACTTGGTCCAAACTATCCAAGCCAAGGTCTTTCATGAAATGAGAGCCAACAGTGAGCTGAAACAGACAGGAAATGGAGATCACCACAGGTTTATAAAAAGACAAGATTCTTAACAGGTTAAAAACAATACCACTTCTCAATTTCCCCCAAATATCCTTAATAAGTATCGTGGTATTCAGTTAGATCAACTGCACTTGAAGTCATCCGGCTGGCTTTCTCAATTCACAACATTTAAATATACCATGACCTGAATGAATGAAGCTTTACGAGCATTCTGAATAAAGCTACTCCATAAACTCACACTATTTTTTCTGTCGCTCACATGCCCTTGTGAGATTACGTTCTGGATTACGTTCTTCCCTCCTTACCAGAACCAGCTACAAAAGCAGATGAGGAGTTTCTGGCAAGTTGGTAGAGCAAGGATGGCTTGAATTTAAACAGAAGGAAACCTATGAACCATACACTAACTGGGTACACAAATTCCCGATAAAAGGCCAATTCCGTCAGTACCGACAGGATTGGCCCTTATCAGTAAAAGCATGTACAGGCAAATCAATGGCTTCCGCCGAATGTTCCCACTCAGCAATGATGTGTTCAAATGGAAAGTTTCTTAGGTGCGCGGGATAGGGAGTTGGGCGATCGTAGGGAATACGGCAGTCTTTATCGTTCTCCCTATACTTATATGAGATAGAACGATCATGAATGTTTGTACTCCCATGTGTCTAAGTTGACAGATGGGAGATGTCTGTCATCTTTGAAAGATTGGTACTGTGTGTACCCAATTGTTTGTACAGGAAGATATCAGAACTAATTCCCATATATCAAGGTTTATGTGAGCTCTATAGAGATCTATAGCTCAGCAGTAGAAAAGCAAAGGCCATCACTTCCAAACCTAGTTAAGAAATCAGTGAGAATGATTCATTAACAGATTGAATTATGTCCACATGAGTCTATACACGCTAGATTAGCGACCAAAACAGGCTTCTCAGCTATTTTGTCAACAATTATGAGGCTTAAACTATTTTCCTTTAATAATAAAGGTACCAACTTGTATAATTAAGTCTTTCCCATCATTTGAAAATATCCTTAAAGATATTTAATCGCCTTTTATTTTGTCCTGATCTTTCTCCCATACATATACATTAAACAACTGTACATGCTATGACTAGGGACAAAAACATCTGCTAATGGGATTTTACATTATTTAGCTCCCTCTAGTGACCAGTAAAACTTCAATTACAGATTAAAAGAATATGTTTACTGAAATAAGCAACATTGTTTTAAAGGGAGATTGAGGCAGCTTCGAATAAACAAGTCAATTGCGATGCACACAGAGCTTCCACTGTTGTCTATGCTACACATTGCCTTATCGTTACTCTGTGCACAGCCCATATAGCAGAGAAAAGAAGGGGGAGTGGGGGGAGATCTGTGTGCACTGAAATTGCCAGTAGGCTTGGAGCTGCTGCATTCAGCACAAGAAGAATGGGAGGTAGGACTATCCTCTATTAACTTGCAGTTACCTGTACAATGTTGCTTATTTCAATGAAGATAACCTTTAATCCAAGAGAGAAGGCTACTGAAATTATGGTAGGAGATTCCCAATAGGAAGTTTCGTTCTCCTGGCGGTTCCACAGAAGTGTCAGAATTCCACAGAATGGAACACATAGAATTGAAGTCAATAGGAGTACAATACAGGGACTATCACTTATTACCAGTATATTTTACAATGGAGTAGTTGCATCTGGTTTTCTTTTATACTGTTGTATTTTAATATTCTTTTAAATTATATTCTATTTATTGAGTTAATATAGTAAAGTATTTAAGAAAAATCCACTACCTGATAAACACATTTAATGTCCTTGCCAAAAGGCAGAAAGCATTTCAGGTCATGGATAACCTGGTTTGACATGACATATGAACATAAAAATTTTTTTAAAAAATCAGTTCTCCATCTGCATGAAAACCAGGAGGTTTTATCATAGGATCCTCTAAGGACACAAACAGCTGCATGAATTACTTTCCCCCTGAAAAGGGATGCCAGATGTCCCTACAATCAGATCATCCTTAGAGGAAGTAAGCCGTGCTATTGGTGCAGAGCCGAATGTCACAAACCTGTATTCGTTCTATCAAAATTGGAATTATGAATATATATTTACACACAAGGAGAATTTCACCTTTACAGAAACACAAAGAAAGTTATATTTCATACCGTAAAATAACTATAACTTTATGTTGAAAAAGAACCTGAATCAGTGGCGTGGGAAGGTTTACAGTTGACTGATGGGCTTATATTCATTTATGAATGCGTGGGCAATGTGGCAGATAAAGATGACCTACCATGGCTTTTCACCATTAAATGGGCATCTATCACAATTTATAACGGATTATTTTCTGCCATTGCATGCCATAACTTTTCAAGATAACAATGTATAATCTAAGTGTTAGAATTGCCATAATGGTTTTTTATGTCAGAAAAAAAAAACTCAATAAGCACATGAATTTTCTACAGTAAACCTCCATTATTGTTAAATAGCCATCATTATTTCCCATCAACAGCTGGGACCAGAAAACAAATAATCTACTATGGCAATATAGTCTAAAATCAATGGTGGTATCTGCTTTGCCTGTATCTGAACCAGAAGCACAATGTTAATTTAAATTATCCATGGTGTGTGCACACAGAATAACTACAGAATACAATCTTACACTTCAGGTTACAAATTACCTTTTCAGGGTCAATCTTATCGTACAACTTCAAACGTATAAAACCCTTTCGGCAATGTTCTCCAATGTGAGGGAGGGGAGATCTCCTACTGGCGACACAAGTGTAATAAGGAGCATGAGATTAAAAAGTAAAAAATAAAATGAATAAATGTAGGCAATAGAAGCTAATCATATTCTTGTTTAGTCCATCAAATTAATATGGTTCAATCCCAGCAATTCATTTAGAGAAAATAGATTGCCGAAGGGCTCCATTTCTTTTATTAAAGCACCTGATCAGTTATTAGCTGCTCATATCATATTTTCTGGGAAGGAAACTTCAGGTATGGATGTATTGGATTAATTTAACGTACCATTATTTATGGTATCTGCATACATTTTTTTTTCTTTCTTTTGAAGGAAGCAAACTAATGTTGGATAGCATAAGCAGGAAATGGTAACCCAACAGAGAATGTAATCAATTCTACTCTAGATTCGGCAACCCCAAAACAAAAGCATACTCCATAAAAACTCAAATTTCCTTTGCCTTGTGAATCACCTATGAAAGTAGCAGACACAGAAGAGAGTTTATGCCTTTCCTTATTAGATTTTTAAATTAAAAGACATATGCCTACCTTATAAAAGGACAAGATCATTGCGTTTGCGATTTCCGTGCGTTGCAATGCGTTTGCGATTCCCCAATTCCGATTATGGAAGGGCATGCGGTTGCAATTAAAAATGGTGATCGCATGCTATGCTATTCCAAAACGGAATTGCAAATGCAACGCACTGGAAATAGCAGGAACTTTTTGCGTTCCTGCGATTTTCCATTAAATAAAACGCGCAATCGCGTATAGTGTGGCCTAGCCCATACAGCAGTATAAGGGGGTTGCCAGCACTGGGAGCTTTGACATCCCAAACACCACCTGCCAAGCTCCCAAGTCTCAGTCTGGAGCATGCTCACAGCTAAGAATTGTATATTCTTTCACATTAAAATATAACTGTGTCTCTATATATTGTAGTTCTTATTATAGACCCTTCAAAATCTTTATCAATATCTATTTACAGGTTCTATAAATCTAATTATTAGAGTTAAAGATAAAGAAACAACAGCAAAGATATTTAGTTACTAATAACATATATGCAGAGAAGAAATGCATTGTCAGTAATTGACTTGAACAGACAACCTATTAAGTGCTGCCAATAGGAGGCCATGGCTCCTGCAAAGTGTATCCTCCCATTGGTTGAATTGCTAGATTGTAAAGGGTGCAGACAACAACATGCATCATCTAGAAAATTCATAAAGCTATTACTGGTTAAAACTTGGACCAGGCAATAATTGCAAAGTTTCTAGTCTTCAATTCCAATTGCAACAACAATAGAAGACATGTTACAGCAGTAACCAGTAGAAAACTCACACACTGATTTGTTGTGGCAAATTCATTGCATGGGCAACTTTTGCACCTTTATTGCACTAGTAGTTTAGTCTACATGAGATAAAAGATGAGAAGTAGCAGAGACTAGTCAGTTACTCACAACTGTGTTTTAAACTGTCAGACCAATAATTGCTAGTTAGTTAACGGTATATACTCAGCCGGAATCAGTCTATGATGATCTTGGGGGTTCGTGTCACAAATCAGCACCAGTAACTCGCCATCTATAAATTCTCACGTTGGGAATGTGGGAGTTGTAGTTTCAAACATCTGGAGATCATACTGGTTGCCTTCCCTGCTGTTAAACCAAAAAATATGCACTCAAGATGTGCATGTTTTCATTATATTGTATTGCTGGACAAGTAAAAGGGGCCATAGTGAATGAAGCAAAGGAGTTTGTAAAGCTCTTTTAGGATATTCATCAATGGTAATAAGAGTACATTTTAGTCTGTGTAAAGAAAATACATTCAAATGCATACGGAAACATCCATGTATTAATGTCTAAAATCTATTCAACTTTAGTCTTTGTGGGTTTACTGCCTCGATATATCCATACCTTTTAAATTCTGATATACACCCAGTTCTGCAACAAGTTTAAAGGGGATTTGCACTTGCAATATTTAGGGATTCGGAGTGTGGTTTTATTAATATATCAGCCCAGCTCTCCATTGTCTGTGGGTCTCCATATGAACTTAATTTATAGTTCTCTCTTTGTCATTCAAAAATAATTGCTTACTGCTCATTATTTTAGTGCCTTAATTACTGAAAAATAACTTTCTGTATACATTTTAATACACACATCGAACACCGAATATTTAGAAAGTATAGTTATTTAAATGGAAATAAAGCCTTCCTAATGCATGCTCTAAAATGCAGGCCCACTCTGCTTCAGCCTGACCTTTTAGCATGGTAGGCCAAAAACTGTGACCTACCGTACAGCGCAAAACCGAATCGCAGGTCCAGGAAAAAAAGGGACCAGACTGACAACAATGGCGGCTTGGAGATAATAATGCAAAATAATTTCTGTATTCCTAGGGATAAGGACATAGGGTTTATTTTCCACCTTGGAATGGGGTCCTGAAGAAAGTCTATAATTCTCAAAGACTGTACATCACAGAAAGTGATGCCTTATTTTAATTAGCAATCAACAGCAAAGGCAATACACCCAACAATTTTTAAACATTTCCTAATCCATGTTAAGTATGGTGATAAAGCAGGGACGTCCAGCCTGCGGCCCTCCAGATGCTTAAAAACTACAACTCCCAGCATTCTTGGTCTCTTCTACAATGGAGGAATGTTGGGAGTTTTAGTTTTCAAACATCTGAAGGCCGCAGGCTGGACATCCCCGATATAAAGGGATATTTTTCAAAGAACAATTTACTCGTTCCGCACACTGCTCCATTTTGGGTCGTTGTACCAGAATGAGGATCTCAACAGCTGGGTTCAAGGAGTATATTGCAAACAAACCTTCAATACTTACCTTTGCATGCCCGTCACACTCCACTATGTCCTGGGCTAGTTCTGTGGCCTGACCGATAGGAAGATGAGCTGTGCAAGAAGCGCGTATTACTATGGTGGTCCAGCTCCAGGCAGAACGGGGGAAGAGATCAAGGCGACCACATGAAGAAAGAGTATTAAATAGTTTGTTTGCATTTGCAGGCTAAACCAGGGGTGAGGACCTTGCGGTTTAGTTCCTCACCCTGTGCTCCCTCATTGGGAGGGAGTGGGTGGAAAAAGGGATAATTGTACTTTAACCATAAAGGTGGTACAAACAGGTCAATACTTTAGCCGACCAGTAACCAGACTGAAAAAAAAAAAGAAAAGTACAGACTACGGATCTATTTAGAATTCTGTTGGGCGAATTAAAGCATAATTTAACCCATGTGTACTATATATTAAACCCATGGATACCTGTAATGATTAAGTGAAGCCTGCTCAAAGCAAAATATAAACAGACAGTAAGAAAATCAGTAGCAGAGAGAAGCCATCTAATTCAAAAGTTGTCTTACATGATTTTTCGACCCAATCGAGCCGATCCACAGAAGTATTGCTCGAATTGGGCCGAAAAATCTGCCCGTGTGTACCCAGTCTAACTGGTGTCAATCTGTGTGAACTGCCCACAACCCTCAGTATCAAGACTGAGCAGAAGAAGACCAATTATTACTTACCGGGAATAGGGTTACAGAAAGCAGGTAAGGCCAGAAACAAACTATTACTCCACAACTGCAGATTTCAAGTGAAAATGCAAACAAAGCAGTTATCTGGGAAGTATAGAATCTAAGGTTATCACTTTCTCTTTAATTAAAAAAAAAAAAAAAAACAAAAAAAAAAACACTTAATATATCTGTTGTATTCAATTAGATCAACTGGACATGAAATGTAGTTCTTGAAGACGTTTCAAGAACGTCTTCAGTTGATCTAATTGAATACAACAGATATACCATGACCTGGATGAATGAGACCTTCACAAGCAACACTAATATAGTTTAAATGTGGTTTCAAAGTCTAAAGGCTCATACACAAGTCCGATTGCAGGGACCAACACGCGACGCAGGATGTGGAACATGGTTTTGGACGCGTCCAATCATCTATTTGTCTATTTAAAAGTCAGAATATTTTATTCACTTATAAAATAATTAAACAACGAAGTTTAATATGCAATTTTTATGCAAGAATTTATGTGGATTGTGGGGTACTCCCACACCAATAAAAAAGTGTGTGCTAGTAAAGAAAACTGCTTAAACTTCTTGGGAAAACTTGAATTGTCTATGTTCTTGGTTAATAACCTTCATTAACTTTTACCGTGTGGGACCAGTGGCTGCCTCTCAGCCAATCACGGACACGGCTGCTGGTCCAGCCCCCTGCTTGCAGTTCCATGCAAGCAGAGGGCTGTGACAGTACGTTGGAGAAGAGAGGCAAGGTAAGTAATGATCGGGGGAGTTTCTGCAAATATTACTATAGCAGTTGGGGCTGGGGAAGGGAGCCCTACACTACAGAAAAAATTCTTAAAATGGGGTGGACATGCCCTTTAATCTGCATTTTTTCAAGTCAATACTTTGACTACTGAAGGGTGCTCTAAGCTTGGTCTGTTATGAGGCTGGTCACATGGTAAAAGGTTAAATGAAGGTTATTAACCAAGAACATAGGACTAAGTTCAAGTTTTCCAAGAAGATTTAGCAGTTTCTTTACTAGCACACCCTTTTTATTGTGGTGTGGAAGTACCCACAATCCACATAAATTCTTGCATAAAAATTGCATATTTAAACTTCGTTGTTTAGATTATTTTATAAGGTGAATAAAATATTCTGACTTTTAAATAGACAAATAGATGATTGGACGCGTCCAAAAACCATGTTCGATCCTGCGTCGCGTGTTGGTCCCTGCAATCGGACTTGTGTATGAGCCTTTAGACTTTTGAAACAACATTTAAACTATATTAAGTGTTTGTTTTTTTTTTTGTTTCTTTTTTTATTAAAATGAGAAAGTGATAACCTTAGATTCTATACTTCCCAGATAAGATTGCTTTGTTTGCATTTTCACTTGAAATCTGCAGTATTGTGGAGTAATAGTTTGTTTCTGGCCTTACCTGCTTTCTGTAACCCTATTCCCGGTAAGTAATAATTGGTCTTCTTACTGCTCAGTCTTGATTACTGAGGGTTGTGGGCAGTTCACACAGATTGACACCAGTTAGACTGGGTACACACGGGCAGATTTTTCGGCCCAATCGAGCAATACTTCTGTGGATCGGTCGATTGGGTCGAAAAATCAGTAAGACAACTTTTGAATTAGATGGCTTCTCCTGCTACTGATTTTCATTACTGTCTGTTTATATTTTGCTTTGAGCAGGCTTCACTTAATCATTACAGGTATCCATGGGTTTGAATATATAGTACACATGGGTTAAATTATGCTTTATAATTCGCCCAACAGAATTCTAAATAGATCCGTAGTCTGTACTTTTCTTTTTTTTTTTTCAGTCTGGTTGACTGGTCTGGCTAAAGTATTGACCTGTTTGTACCAGCCTTTATGGTTAAAGTACAATTATCCCTTTTTCCACCCACTCCCTCCCAATGAGGGAGCACAGGGTGAGGAACTAAACCGCAAGGTCCTCACCCCTGGGTTTAGCCTGCATAATGCAAACAAACTATTTAATACTTTTCTTCATGTGGTCGCCTTGATCATTCCCCCGTTCTGCCTGGAGCTGGACCACCAATAGGAATACGCGCTTCTTGCACAGCTCATCTTCCTATCGGTCAGGCCACAGAACTAGCCCAAGGACATAGTGGAGTGTGACGGGCATGCAAAGGTAAGTATTGAAGGTTTGTTTGCAATATACTCCTTGAACCCAGCTGTTGAGATCCTCATTCTGGGTACAACTGACCCAAAATGGAGCAGTGGTGCGGAAGCGAGTAAAATTGTTCTTTGAAAAATATCCCTTTATATCGGGGATGTCCAGCCTGCGGCCCTTCAGATGTTTGAAAACTAAAACTCCCAACATTCCTCCATTGTAGAAGAGACCAAGGAATGCTGGGAGTTGTAGTTTTTAAGCATCTGGAGGGCCGCAGGCTGGACGTCCCTGCTTTATATCACACATACTTAACATGGATTAAGGAAATGTTTAAAAATTGTTGGTGTGTATTGCACTTTTGCTGTTGATTGCTAATTAAAATAATGCATCACTTTCTGTGATGTACAGTCTTTGAGAATTATAGACTTTCTTCAGGACCCCATTCCCAAGGTGGAAAAATAAACCCTATGTCCTTATCCCTAGGAATACAGAAATTATTTTGCATTATTATCTCCAAGCTGCCATTGTTGTCAGTCTGGTCCCTTTTTCCTGGACCTGCGATTCAGGGGTTGCGCTGTACGGTAGGTCACAGTTTGGCCTACCATGCTAAAAGGGATCAGGCTGAAGCAGAGTGGGCCTGCATTTTAGAGCATGCATGTAGGAAGGCTTTATTTCCATTTAAAATAACTATACATTTCTAAATATTCAGGTGTTCGATGTGTGTATTAAAATGTATACAGAAAGTTATTTTTCAGTAATTAAGGCACTAAAATAATGAGCAGTAAGCAATTATTTTTGAATGACAAAGAGAGAACTATAAATTAAGTTCATATGGAGACCCACAGACAATGGAGAGCTGGGCTGATATATTATAAAACCACACTCCGGAATCCCTAAATATTGCAAGTGCAAATCCCCTTTAAACTTGTTGCAGAACTGGGTGTATATCAGAATTTAAAAGGTATGGTATATATCGAGGCAGTAAAACCCACAAAGAGCTAGAAGTTGAAATAGATTTTAGACATTAATACATGGATGTTCCGTATGCATTTGAATGTATTTTCTTTACACAGACTAAAATGTACTCTTATTACCAATTGATGAATATCCTAAAAAGAGCTTTACAAACTCCTGCTTCTATTCACTATGGCCCCTTTTACTTGTCCAGCAATACAATATAATGAAAACATGCACATCAATTGGATCGCTTATTTTTGTTGGTTTAAAGCAGGGATAGGCAACCAGTAGATCTCCAGATGTTTGAAAACTACAACTCCCAGCATTCCCCAACTCCAGAATCCTTATAGAGGAATGCTGGGAGTTGTAGTTTTCAAACATCTAGAGATCTACTGGTTGCCTATCCCTGGTTTAAAGAGACATATTATTGCAGTAACTGACAGCTCTCTGGCTACTTCTCATCTTTTATACTCAGGGTAAGGACCTAAAACACTGCAATAAAAGGTGCAAAAGTTGCCCATGCAATGAATTTGCCACAAACAAATCAGGTGTGAGTTTTCTACCTGGTTACTGCTGTAACATGTCTTCTAATTGGTTGTTGCAAATGAATTGCATGGGAACAACTTTTGCACATTTAATTGCATCGGTCCATAGGTTTTTAACCCATAATAGTATAGCCGTTGTTTAGAAATTTAATTTCTAGATGAATGCTTTGTTTGTCTGCACCCTTTACAATCTAGCAATTCAACCAATGGGAGGATACACTTTGCAGGAGCCATGGCCTCCTATTGGCAGCGCATTGAATAGGTTGTCTGTTCAAGTCAATTACTTGACAATGCATTTCTTCTCTGCATATATGTTATTAGTAACTAAATATCTTTGCTGTTGTTTCTTTATCTTTAACTCTAATAATTAGATTTATAGAACCTGTAAATAGATATTGATAAAGATTTTGAAGGGGATCTATAATAAAGAACTACAAATATATAGAGACCAGTTATATTTTAATGTGAAAGAATATACAATTCTTAGCTGTGAGCATGCTCCAGACTGAGACTTGGGAGCTTGGCAGTGGTGTTTGGGATGTCAAAGCTCCCAGTGCTGGCAACACCCTTATACTGCTGTATGGGCTAGGCCACACTATACGCGATTGCGCTTTTTATTTAATGGAAAATCGCAGGAACGCAAAAAGTTCCTGCTATTTCCAGTGCGTTGCATTTGCAATTCCGTTTTGGAATAGCATAGCATGCGATCACCATTTTTAATTGCAATCGCATGCCCTTCCATAATCGGAATTGGGGAATCGCAAACGCATTGCAACGCACGGAAATCGCAAACGCAATGATCTTGTCCTTTTATAAGGTAGGCATATGTTCTTTTAATTTAAAAAAATCTAATAAGGAAAGGCATAAACTCTCTTCTGTGTCTGCTACTTTCATAGGTGATTCACAAGGCAAAGGAAATTTGAGTTTTTATGGAGTATGCTTTGTGTTTTGGGGTTGCCGAATCTAGAGTAGAATTGATTACATTCTGCTGTTGGGTTACCATTTCCTGCTTATGCTATCCAACATTAGTTTGCTTCCTTCAAAAGAAAGAAAAAAAAAATGTATGCAGATACCAATGAAATAATGGTACGTTAATATTAAAGCCAATACATCCATACCTGAAGTTTCCTTCCCAGAATATAATGATATGAGCAGCTAATAACTGATCAGGTGCTTTAATAAAAGAAATGGAGCCCTTCGGCAATCTATTTTCTCTAAATGAATTGCTGGGATTGAACCATAGTAATTTTGATGGACTAAACAAGAATATGATTAGCTTCTATTGCCTACATTTTATTCATTTTTATTTTTTACTTTTTTAAGGCTTCATGCTCCTTATTACACTTGTGTCGCCAGTATGGAGATCTCCCTCCCCTCACATTGGAGAACATTGCCGAAAGGGTTTTATACGTGTTGAAGTTGTACGATAAGATTGACCCTGAAAAGGTAATTTGTAACCTGAAGTGTAAAGATTGTATTCTGTAGTTATTCTGTGTGCACACACCATGGATAATTTAAATTAACATTGTGCTTCTGGTTCAGATGTACAGGCAAAGCAGATACCACCATTGAGTTTTAGACTATATTGCCCATAGAGTATTTGTTTTCTGGTCTCCAGCTGTTGATGGGAAATAATGATGGCTATTTAACAATAATTGGAGGTTTACTGTAGAAAATTCATGTGCTTATTGAGTTTTTTTTTTTCTGACATAAAAAACCATTATGGCAATTCTAACACTTAGAATTATACATTGTTATCTTGAAAAGTTATGGCATGCATAGCAGAAAATAATCCGTCATAAATTGTGATAGATGGCCCATTTAATGGGTGAAAAGCCATGGTAGGTCATCTTTAATCTGCCACATTGCCCACTGCATTCATAAATGAATATAAGCCCATCAGTCAACTGTAAACCTTCCCACAGCCACTGATTCAGGTTCTTTTTCAACATAAAGTTATAGTTATTTTTACGGTATGAAATATAACTTTCTTTGTGTTTCTGTAAAGGTGAAATTCTCCTTGTGTGTAAATAATATATTCATAATTCCAATTTTGATAGAACGAATACAGGTTTGTGACATTCGGCTCTGCACCAAATAGCACGGCTTACTTCCCTCTAAGGATGATCTGATTTGTAGGGGACATCTGGCATCCCTTTTCAGGGGGAAAGTAATTCATGCAGCTGTTTGTGTCCTTAGAGGATCCTATGATAAAACCTCCTGGTTTTCATGCAGATGGAGAACTGATTTTTTTAAAAAAAATTTTTATGTTCATATGTCATGTCAAACCAGGTTATCCATGACCTGAAAATGCTTTCTGCCTTTTGGCAAGGACATTAAATGTGTTTATCAGGTAGTGGATTTTTCTTAAATACTTTACTATATTAATCTCAATAAATAGAATATAATTTAAAAGAATATTAAAATACAACAGTATAAAAAGAAAACCAGATGCAACAGTACTCCATTGTAAAATATACTGGTAATAAGTGATAAGTCCCTGTATTGTACTCCTATTGACTTCAATTCTATTGTGTTCCATTCTGTGGAATTCTGACACATTCTGTGGAACCGCCAGGAGAACGAAACTTTCCTATTGGGAATCTCCTACCATAATTTCAGTAGCCTTCTCTCTTGGATTAAAGGTTATCTTCATTGAAATAAGCAACATTGTACAGGTAACTGCAAGTTAATAGAGGATAGTCCTACCTCCCATTCGTACTTGTGCTGAATGCAGCAGCTCCAAGCCTACTGGCAATTTCAGTGCACACAGATCTCCCCCCACTGCCCCCTTCTTTTCTCTGCTATATGGGCATGTGCACAGAGTAACGATAAGGCAATGTGTAGCATAGACAACAGTGGAAGCTCTGTGTGCATCGCAATTGGGACTTTGTTTAAGTTCGAAGCTGCCTCAATCTCCCTTTAAAACAATGTTGCTTATTTCAGTAAACATATTCTTTTAATCTGTAATTAGAAGTTTTACTGGTCACTAGAGGGAGCTAAATGATATGTAAAATCCCATTAGCAGATGTTTTGTGTCCCTAGTCATAGCATGTACAGTATGTTTAATGTATATGTATGGGAGAAAGATCAGGACAAAATAAAAGGCGATTAAATATCTTTAAGGATATTTTCAAATGATGGGAAAGACTTAATTATACAAGTTGGTACCTTTATTATTAAAGGGAAAATAGTTTAAAGCCTCATAATTGTTGGACAAAATAGCTGAGAAGGCCTGTTTTGGTCGCTAATCTAGCGTGTATAGACTCATGTGGACATAATTCAATCTGTTAATGAATCATTCTCACTGATTTCTTAACTAGGTTTGGAAGTGATGGCCTTTGCTTTTCTACTGCTGAGCTATAGATCTCTATAGAGCTCAACATAAACCTTGATATATGGGAATTAGTTCTGATATCTTCCTGTACAAAACAATTGGGTACACACAGTACCAATCTTTCAAAGATGACAGACATCTCCCATCTGTCAACTTAGACACATGGGAGTACAAACAGTCATGATCGTTCTCTCTATATAAAGTATAGGGAGAACGATAAAGACTGCCGTATTCCCTACGATCGTGCCCGACTCCCTATCCCGCGACCTAAGGAAACTTTCCATTTGAAACAATCATTGCTGAGTGGGAACATTCGGCGGAAGCCATTGATTTGCCTGTACATGCTTTACTGATAAAGGGCCAATCCTGTCGGTACTGACGGAATTGGCCCTTTTATCGGGAATTTGTGTACCCAGTTAAAGTGTATGGTTCAGCTAGGTTGCCTTCTGTTTAAATTCAAGCCATCCTTGCTCTACCAACTTGCCAGAAACTCCTCATCTGCTTTTGTAGCTTGTTCTGGTAAGGAGGGAAGAACGTAATCCAGAACGTAATCTCACAAGGGCATGTGAGCGGACAGAAAAATAGTGTGAGATTATGGAGTAGCTTTATTCAGAATGCTCGTAAAGCTTCATTCATTCAGGTCATGGTATATTTAAATGTTGTGAATTGAGAAAGCCAGCCGGATGACTTCAAGTGCAGTTGATCTAACTGAATACCACGGATACTTATTAAGGATATTTGGGGGAAATTGAGAAGTGGTATTGTTTTTAACCTGTTAAGAATCTTGTCTTTTTATAAACCTGTGGTGATCTCCATTTCCTGTCTGTTTCAGCTCACTGTTGGCTCTCATTTCATGAAAGACCTTGGCTTGGATAGTTTGGACCAAGTAGAGATAATCATGGCCATGGAAGATGAGTTTGGTGAGTTTTGACAGTCAACACTTTTTATATCCCTAACACTTCTTTTAGCAGAGGGTAGGTGGAATTATTTTTCATTCTCCTTTTCATCTTGGGAGAAACAGACATGTCAGGAGTGTTGTTTTTCTCGGATAATACAAAATGTGGTTATAGGTCTTAATATTTATATTTTTTTTTAATCAAACCATTTTATTAAAGGGCAATCTAAACCTCCCACACTAACTTCAACTAAGTTGGTGACTAGCGAATACTTGGCCTTTTAATCTTTGCAATCCTGCTTGAGATCTTTATCTATTAAAGGGCATGTCCACCCCCAAAACTATAATCCCCCCCACTACTGGCCCCATCATGTAGTGTAGTTTAATCCTTACCTCACATCCCAGCTCCATAAGGTTCTCCTGTAGTCCCCCCCCCAAAGTCCCAAAAACTGCCCACCTGGAGGATAGCAGAGTCCATATAGGACTCTGCCTCCTACCTGGCCTCCGGGAGAAGTTTGGCATGCGTACTGCAGCCCTTCTCCCCCTCCCTCTCAGGATTCCCTCCCCCTAGTGTAAAACCCTTAATATATAGTATTGCCCCTGTCCCCCCAGCCCCAACCGCTATATTTATATGTTTAGAAAGCTCCCCAAACTTTACTTACCTCTCCTTTTTCCTCCGCCGAAATGAGCTCCTGGCAGCTGTGTCCGTGATTGGCTGCCGCTCAGCCAATCACAGATGCGACTGCCGGTCCCGCCCCTCTGCTTGCATTTTCTTGCAAGCAGAGGGCCGGCAGCGCGCCGGAGGAAAGAGGGGAGGTAAGTAAAGTTTGGGGAGCTTTCTAAACATATAAATATAGCGGTTGGGGCTGGGCTGGCAGGGGGAATCTTATATTAAAAAATTATTTTTAGGGTGGACATACCCTTTAATTGGACCTTTGTGCACATTCCAGAATCATATTAAACTAAGTTTCAAGTCTATCTCCTAATGAACATGGCAGTTCTGGCTGTTAATATCTCCATTGGACCACCAACCTTTTACAAAGACCACACACCATGTGATTTTTTTCAGCCAACTGATGTATTGGTTGTCCAGAAATATCGCTTTTTGTGGATGGGGGTAGCTGTAACCCAGCTTTGTCGCCCGTACGGGCGATCGGTCCTGTCGGTAAGTCATGGCCAATGGTACGGTTCACTATGGAACCACACAATTGATTGTGCAAACTGTCGGCTGCTGCCACTGTTGCCGCAACGGACACTCATTTGTTCTGGCTGAGCACTTGGTCGGGACAATACAGACATTTACTCGGAGCAATTGCAATTCTGGCTAAATAAGGCTGATCATGTGTAGAAGTGAGACAGTACTTGAGTAAACATGGCAGTGAATTGGGGGTGAAAGTGTACAGGGAGCAACTTAAGGAAATCCGCCTGTGTTCGAGATTTCTTGTGCTGGGTCTCAGGAATATGGGAAGAGGGATTGTATGTTATGTCGGGGCCAAGGGTTAATTGGATAATTGTTGTTAGTCTGCTAGAGGACAAGCAAGCATGTTCCTATATGTGGAATAAGAAAAGTTTGCAGGGACAGAACAGTAGTAGAATGCTAGATGTCCGGAGGCATAATAAATGCTACTTAATGAAAAAGATTAAACATCCCTTAAGGTTCATACTAATGTGCGATTGCACTTGTGTACTGGCTTTAAACCATAATTACTATTCCATTTGGCATGCTGGGATCTCTTTAGCAGATAGATGACCACAGATTGTAACAAGAGGAGTAAGCAGAATGTTAGGTTATTGATCTTCCCCTATAAAACTTTACTTATTTTCCCCATAAATCTAAAGGCATGCGCTACTTTTACCTGTAAGATGTTCCTAAGTCTTGGTATTGATAGTAGACTCCACCAAAGTTGCCCCAGCCTCCTAAAGCGGTACAAACACTTTACGAGCTTGCACATGTTCAGAGGAGGCGGCAGTTTGCCACAGTCATTCATTGGCCATGACATCATCTATAATTGACTGGTGCAGCCAGCAACGAAAAGTTGGGACCAGAGTAGAGAAAGGCATTAATCTAAAAGGCAACTTTTAGATTAACTGTAAGATACAGCGCTGCGTCCCCAAGTGAAGCTTTATAAATAATCTATACATACAAGATGTTCCTGAAGCTTGGTATTGATATTAGACTCTGCCTTTCTCTACTGTGGTTCCAGTTTAGAGAAAGGTAGAGTCTACTTTTAATACCAAGCTTCAGAAACATCTTACAGTTAAAGGAACACTAAACAACATAACCCCGTTTTTTAATGGGCATGTCCACCCCTTTTGAAAACTTTTGATATGCGGTAGGGCATGCTCCCCCAGCCCCAACTGCATTAATATTATTGTTAGAAAGTCCCCCGATCCTTACTTACCATCCCTCTTTCCTCCGCCGCACTGTCCCGGCCCTCTGCTTGCATGGAATTGCAAGCAGGGGGCGGGACCGGCAGCCACATCCATGATTGGCTGAGAGGCAGCCAATCACGATCGCGGCTGATGGGAGTTCTGAACTGCGGAGGAGAGAGGGTAGTAAAGGTAGAGATTGGGGGACTTTTTTGCAATAATATCAATGCGGTTGGGGCTGGGGGAGCGTGCCCTACCGCATACCCAAAGGTTTTAACGTTAGGGGGAGGGAGAGAAAAACGTGAGGGAGGGGGGAGGGCTGCACTGAGCATGCCTCAAACCTTGACGAGGTTGAGGCAGACTCAGGCACAGCATGAGTCACACACTGCTTCTACACAGCAGTTTGCTGGACTTTGGAGGGGCACAGCAGGGGAACCATTTTAAGCAGAAATGTAAGGTAAGGCTTGTTTTAAACTTAATGTGGCCAGTAAGGGGTTACATTTTTGTTTTGGGGGTGGACATGCCCTTTAAAGTATATTCCATCTGTCACCTCCCTGTGAATCTATTATTCGAACAAGAGCCTATCTTAGGCACATGCACGCCAATACAAAAGATAGGCGTGCGATCTGGACAGTGTGGCTGTCAGTGCATAAGCAGCTGCGAGTGGAGCGGCGTTAAGGTAAGTTCCAGTGTCCCCTGGGCATTCTATTATTCACAGGGAGGTGGGACTAAGCATTCTCACGTCCCTGTGAATAATAGAAACAGATGGAATATATTAAAAAAAGGGTTTTGTTCCTTTAAAGGTAATGTATGCCTTTTAGATTTATGGCTTTCTCTACTCTTGTCCCAGCTTTTTGTTGCTGGTTGCACCAATCAGTTTTAGATGATGTCATGGCCAATGAATGACTGTGGCAAACTGTTGCCTCTTCTGAGCATGTGCAAGCTCGTAAAGCCTTTGTACAACTAAGGAGGAGGCTTATGGAAGAATTGGTTGCAGGTGACTGATATTTGCAATGTACACTTATTAAAACCAATTTCCAAGGGCATCTTAAAAAAACTCTAACCGCTTTTACAGGATGTGTGTGTTTACCACACACACCCCCAAAAACATATGCTGTTTGCTAACCATTCATAATGAGTGTTTGTGTAGCAATCGCCGAAGGCTTACACATAAAACATGGCAGCGGTTTATTGTTTTACTTTGAAACTGCAAGCTTTCTATGAAAATGAATTGGAATAAATAATAAAAGCAATGCTTTCTCACCCTTTGATGTTTCCGCACAGGCTTTGAGATTCCAGATGCGGATGGTGAAAAGCTGATGACCCCACAGGAGATTGTAGATTACATTGCAGATAAAAAAGATGTTTATGAGTGAAGTACAAATGTCAGTTTACTAGTTCACTGTGAGTATAGCAATACTTTATTATTAGGGGACAAAATGACATTAAAAACACATCTTTATTAGTGGACATTTAACCTCCCAGATATTTAACTTTTCACCTGTGTAATAAAAAAAAATCCTTGTACTTACAACTATGCATTAGGCTACAGGAAGTTTCTGTAAAATATTTTTATGAAGATTATCACTGTTATTGGTGCTTAATGATGTCACCTGTATCCTATGATTTATTGAAATTTGTACATCATTAGAAACATTCAGGGTTATTCAATTATTGTTTTTATCGTTAAAAATGGTGCCATTTTTGCCTCAACTAATCAGATGTTAGCGTTCAAATGTTAAATGATTTCTGATTGGTTGAGGCAAAAATAGCACCATTTTTAACAATAAGAACTTTTATTGAATCTCCCTGATTATGTATACTACTAATAACAATGTACAATGCTGGGGGACTTGATTTTAAATGCATTACATCTTTAGATTGCTAATAGGCAGAGTAGGAGTGAGGAGCCTTGACATGGCATGCGGACTTACATATTTTGGCCAAAGTGTTGTACTAACACCCTATTATTATTTAAATTATTTTAAAGGTAAACTGTGCGCTGACAATTTCCCCCCTTTTTTGTGTGTGTACTGCTAATAACACTTTTTTGTTATTGTATAAATCCTGGGTACACGACGACATAAAGGTTTATTGCCAATGGAAGCTGTCATTGGCTATAAACTTGGCCACACCCATTCCAAATACTGATCTATATATATGTATTTAATGCCTTTTGGTGACTTGCACTGCACAATGTCTGTTAAGACAGTCCGATAGGATGACTGACCCCTGAGCGCACTCCGCACTCTTGCACTCCGGGGTCGGGCTTCAAATCCTACATGTATACAAGGCTTTACACTGACCATACACTATAAGACTAACTTGCTGATGTCCCTGCAATGTCCGAACTGGGATAGACCATTTTGTGGTGAGCATTCAATTGCAAAAATAATGGGCTTAGACTCTCTATCCAATTATGAAACATTACAATTCCCTTCTACATTTCATTCTAGGAATCCAGATTCCCTGGTCTGTATACTTTCTGCTGGTAGCTATGTATTTAATGCAGTTATTGAAGCTTTTCCTATTATAAGAAGCAAGGCAGATCTGTGTTTTAATTGTACCAGGAGCACAGAACAATGTGACAATTCGTGTTATGTACGGTAGTAATTATTGGAAGAAAGAGAAATTTTGGAAAATAAGTTGGTTGGACCATTGTTTAACTGAAGCATTTGTTTTTCCCAGGATGCCCTGTATCAGCAGATAGCGGAGGGTTGGGTGCCATGTGACCGCGCCTGCATGCCGTGGCGCTGCAGCTGCCATCAATCAGCCCTTTACCAGGATCCTGTATTTAATGCTGTTTGGATATGTTGGTCTTTAATAAATGTGAAAAAAACGACCAAGTTCCATTTCCTCTTATTCGGATGTTTTTGCATTAGGCACCCATTAAAAGTAAATGATATGATGGTGCACTGTAAATAAAACAGTCTAACCCAACTGGCATTGGCCTGCTTAAACCCTGTCCCATAATGGGGGGACTTTTAGGGCCCATACACACATGAATACTGATTGTACAATCATTTTTTTGACTATTCCCAATAGGGATAATTTTGTCCATACACATTCAAACAATTCTACGATATGTCCTGATTCAGGAATTGTCCTGAAATGGTACGAACAGAATTTTTGTCTATTTTTACTGTAGGAGTATTCCTTCATTTGGGCTCTTGTACGCAGGTTTATGAGCATTGCTAATTGAGAAATTGTTTCATCTGTCAATTCTAAACCTTTGTATCCCTTGCTTAGTCCCATGTCTGCTGTTAAAGGCCAGGTCCGCCCCCAAAACTACATTTTAACCCGCTACTGGCCCCACTGTGTAGTGTTGTAAAATCCTTACCTTGCATCCCTGTTCCAAATGTCTGCCCTGCAATGGCTCTTCAAAGTCCCAAAAAACATAGAGCAGGAGCCTGCCTGTGTCCCAAATAGTGTCTGCCTCCTGTCTCTCCTCCGGGACAAAAATGTCATGTGCAGTGCAGGCCCCCCCCCCCTCTCCTTCCCGTTTTCCTCTCCCTCCCCCTAGCTCCAAACCCCTTTTCTGTAGTGTAGGACTCCCTCACCCACCCCCAACCACCATAGTTATTTGCAGAAAAACTTAGCCGATCTATACTTACACCCCCCCCCCACCCCCCCGGCGTTCTGTACAGCAGGAAGCTGCATCCGTGCAGCCCGCCCCCCTTTCATGCAAGCAGAGGGCCGTGTCAGATCGCCGGGGGTAGGAGGCAGTGTATAGATCGGCCAAGTTTTTCTGCAAATAACTATGGCGTTTGTGGGTGGGTGAGGGAGCCCTACACTACAGAAAAATTTGTACATTTAGGTTACTTTTACACAAGCAACGTTTTTCATTCACAGAGGTTTTTCCAGCAGTTCAGGGGTGGTCCGTGAAATGTTACAAATTAGCCACATGATTGGTGCACAAGGACATCTAATTTACGCATTGTAACATTTATGTTGGGCTGGGTACACTCCAGCAATATTCTCGGCCGACCAACCAATCCACAGCACTTTTGGTCTATCGGCCGAAAATATTGGCTGGTGTGGGGCGGGCGGCCGCGACATTGTTCAATCGGGCATGTCGGAAAATTCGGATCGATCGTACAGTTCCCTATGGGAATGCACGATCAATCGCCTGCAAATTCCCCCGCGACCGGGACAAAAAGTCCCTCAATGTATACCCAGCCTTAACTAACTGGTTTAAACTAATATATAGAAATAAGAGAAAACAATGAGCAATGAATGTGATAAAAAGAATTTGTAGGTATTTTCTGCTGCTGTTTGTTGGGGTGTTATGCTGCCTGCTAGGATCTGATCTAAATACAGTGAAGAGGTGTTAATTTATGTGCTAGACATTCCCTTGTTACTATACAATCAGCACCAGGCATCATTAAGATCACAATACCCAGTAATTATTTCCCTTAACCTTTAATACTCTAGTGGTATTTGAAATAGCTGCCCCCTACAGAGTGAAGATGACAATACGCCCTCCAACTCAAAACAATGAACTGATTATCATTCCAAAATGACTTTATCCCAATTAACATTAAGTTTTAAGCTGAGATGTTAGGCAGTTTCTAAAAGGAATAATGACTAGACCATGATTGTGAAGCCAATCGTAGGCTAGGTACACGCTGCATGTATTGCCCAGGCTGACTGCAGCCAACAGATTGCCATGACTGATTGTGCATTCCCGAAGATTGCCGGATCCGTTGTGATTTACCAACTGGATGAAAGAGCAACAAACATTGGTCACCCGCAGGTGAAAAATTACCACTGATTTTTGGGTTGACCAACTGAAATACGGAATAGCTGAAAATATTTGCTTGTGTTTACCAAGCCTTAAGCCTCGTACTCACGTGATCTCTGGTCCCGACGCACGATGTGTCCAAACGTTCGTTTTGGCCGATAATCAGCCCGTGTATGGGCCCTTTATCGGGCGAAACGGCCTGTTGTTCGGAGATCCGCCCTGTCGGTCGGGCAACGATCCCCGACCGAACAGCCCTTTCAGACGATAAAGTGCCCATGCACAGGTCGATTATCGTCCGAAACGAACATTCGGACACATGGTGCAGCGTGGGTCGGGGCCCATGATCTCACGTGTGTACGAACCTTTAGAGGATTAGTAGCAATTTAGCCCGATTACCTCATATACAGTAAGAACTAGGCCACACTAATGTGTTTTTAAGCGTGATCCGTTTGTAATAGCACAAGGGAATATGGAGTTAGGGCTAGGCCACACTAGCGTGTTTTTTGCGCACGCATTTCGCGCTCGCGATTGTGCCCTCGATTTTCGCTAAAATGGAAAACGCAGGAACGCGAAAATTCCTGCGATTTCCGATGCACATGCGATTGCGCGTCCGTTCTTGTTTTGGCAGCGTTTCCATAATGCAGAAAGGCGCAAACGCGAATGCACAAGAAACGCTCGCGATTTTGTGCGCGATTCCTGTGCGTTGCAGTGTGGCCTCAGTCTAACTCCTCTCCCTGGATTAAAGGGTACGTACGCTGTAATGACAAGTTTGGCTTATTGTATGTTTTGTGCCTTTTAAATATAAATATACGGTGGTGTTTTGTTTATACTACCCTTACAGACCCTACCTTTTTACTGGGATCTTGCTGGCCTCCCTCCTCCACGGTCTTCCCATTTTTAGTTCTGCCCATTCGAGATTAACAGTTTGTTACTCAGGGAAAACCGTGGCTGTGTCCCGGTGATCTTGCCATTAGTGTGCGCCCCTGTGACGACATCACACCGCACCTGATATGGACAGCGCAGTTCGATGACGGGCGCGCGCTTGCGGCAATGGCACCTATCTCTGAGATTAGCAAATCCTAAAGGGGCAGAGCTAAAAACAGACAGTGAAAAGGTAGGGTCTATTAGGGCTAGGCCACACTAACGTGATTGCGCATGGTTAAAATGGAAATCGGTGCAACGCAAACATTCCCAATGCAATTGCGTTTTGTGCACACCATTTTTTACGCAAACCGATAATTGGTTTAACGATCGTAAATTAGATGCTCCAGATGTTTGAAAAACTACAACCTCCCAGCTTCCCCAACTACCAGAATCCTTATAGAGGGATGCGTGGGAGTTGTAGTTTTCAAACATCTATAGATCTACTGGTTGCCTATCCCTGGTTTAAAGAGACATATATGGGGCACGATCAGCTCCATCTCCTGTCTCATCTTTTATACTCAGGGTAAGGACCTAAAACCTGCATAATAACAGGTGCAAAGTTGCCCATGCAATGAAATTTGCCACAAACAAATCAGGTGTGAGTTTTCTTACCTGGTTCACTGCTGTAACATATCTTCTAATTTGGTTGTTGTGCAAATGAATTGGCATGTGAACAACTTTGCACATTTAATTGCATCGTTCCATAGGTTTTTAACCCATAATAGTATACCGTTGTTTAGGAATTTAATTTCTAGATGGAATGCTGTTGTTGTCTGTCACCTTTACAATCTAGTCATTCAACCAATGGAGGATACACTTTCAGGAGCCTGGCCTCCTAATTGGCAGCATTGGAAAGGTGTTCGTCAAGTCAATTACTTGACAATGCATTTCTTTCTCTGCAATAGATGTTATTAGTAAAATAAATATCTTTGCTGTTTTTCTTTTTATCTTTAACTCTATAAGTAGATTTATAGAACCCTGTAAATAGATATTGATAAAGATTTTGAAGGGGATCTATAATAAAGAACTACAAATATTAGAGACCAGTTATATTTTAATGTGAAAGAAATATACATTCTTAGCTGTGAGCATGCTCCAGACTGAGACTTGGGGCTTGGCAGTGGTGTTTGGGATGTCAAAGCTCCCCAGTGCTTGGCAACACCCTTATACTGCTGTATGGCTAGGCCACACTATAACGCGATTGCGGCATGGCCTTTTATTTATGAAATCGGCAGGAACGCAAAAAGTTCCTGCATGTCCGTGCGTTGCATTTGCCAATTTCCGTTTGGAATAGCATAAATGCGATCATCCATTTTTATAGTGGCAATCGCATGCCCTTCCATAATCGGAAATGGGGGAATCGCAAACGCATTGCAACGCAACGGAAATCGCAAACGCAATGACTTTCTTTGTAAAGGTAGGCATATGTTCTTTTAATTTAAAAAAATCTAATAAGGAAAGGCATAAACTCTCTTCTGTGTCTGCTACTTTCATAGGTGATTCACAAGGCAGGAAATTTGAGTTTTTATGGAGTATGCTTTTGTTTTGGGGTTGCCGAATCAGAGTAGAATTGATTACATTCTGCTGGTGGGTTTACCATTTCCTGCTAATGCTATCCAACATTAGTTTGCTTCCTCAAAAGAAAGAAAAAAATATTAGGCAGAGATACCATGAAATAATGGTAACGTTAATATTAAAGCCAATAACATCCATACCTGAAGTCCTTCCCAAATATAATGAATGAGCAGCTATAACTGAACAGGTGCTTTAATAAAGAAATGGAGCCCTTCGGCAATCATTTTCTCTAAATGAATTGCTGGGATTGAACCATAGTATTTTGTGGACTAAACAAGAATATGATTAGCTTCTATTGCCTACATTTTATCATTTTTATTTTTTACTTTTTTAAGGGCTTCATGCTCCTTATTACACTTGTGTCGCCAGTATGAGATCTCCCTCCCTCACTGGAGAACATTGCCGAAAGGGTTTAATACGTGTTTGAATTGTACATAATATTGACCCTGAAAAGGTAATTTGTAAACCTGAAGTGTAAAGAGTTGTATTCTGTAGTTTCTTCTGTGTGCACACACCATGGATAATTTGAAATGTACATTGTGCTTCTGGTTCAGATGTAGCGCAAAGCAGAACCACCATTGAGTTTTTGACTATATTGCCCATTGAGTATGTGTTTTCTGGTCCCAGCTGTTGAGGGGAAATAATGATGGCTATTTAACAATAATTGGAGGTTTACTGTGAAAATTCATGTGCTTATGAGTTTTTTTTTTTCTGACTAAAAAACCATTATGGCAATTCTAAACACTTAAATTATACATTGTTATCTTGAAAAAGTTATGGCTGCATAGCAGAAATATATCGTCATAAATTGTGATAGATGCCCATTTATGGGTACAAAGCCATGGTAGGTCATCGTTAATCTGCCACAATTGCCCACTGCATTCATAAATGAATATAAGCCCCATCAGTCAACTGTAAACCTTCCCACAGCCACTGATTCAGGTTCTTTTTCACAAAGTTATAGTGATTTTTACGGTATGAAATATAACTTTCTTTGGTGTTTCTGTAAAGGTTAAATTCTCCTTGTGTGTAAATAATATCTCATAATTCCAATTTTGATGAACGAATACAGGTTTGTGACATTCGGCTCGGCACCAAATAGCACGGCTTACTTCCCTCAAGATGATCTGATTGGAGGGACAATCTGGCATCCCTTTTCAGGGGGAAAGTCAATTCAGGTATCTGTTTGTGTCCTTAAGGATCCTATGATAACCTCCTGGTTTTCATGCAGATGGAAGAACTGATTTTTTAAAAAAAATTTTATGTTCATATGTCAGTCAAACCAGGTTATCCATGACCTAAATGCTTTCTGCCTTTTGGCAAGGACATTAATGTGTTTATCAGGTAGTGGTTTTTCTTCAATACTTTTACTATATTACTTCAATAAATAGAAATAATTTAAAAGAATATTAAATACACACGTATAAAAAGAAACCAGATGCAACGTACTCCATTTAAATATACTGGTATAAGTGATAAGTCCCTCTGTATTGTACTCCTATTGACTTCAATTCTATTTGTTCCATTCGTGGAATTCCTGACACTTCTGTGGAACCGCCGGAGAAACGAAACTTCCTATTGGAATCTCCTACCATAATTCAGTAGCCTTCTCTCTTGGATTAAAGGTTATCTTCATTGAAATAAGCAACATTGTACAGGTAACTGGCAAGTTAATAGAGGATAGTCTACCTCCCATTCGTACTTGTGCTGAATGCAGCAGCTCCAGCCTACTGGCAATTTCAGTGGCACACAATCTCCCCCACTGCCCCCTTTTTTTCTCTCTGCTATATGGGCATGTGCACAAGTACGATAAGGCAATGTGTAGCAGAGACAACAGTGGAAAGCTCTGTGTGTCATCGCAATTGGGGACTTTGTTTAAGTTCGAGTGCCTCAATCTCAACTCCTTTAAAAACAATGTTTTGCTTTTTCAGTAAACATATTCTTTTAATCTGTAATTAGAAGTTTTACTGGTCACTAGAGGAGCTAAATGATATGTAAAATCCCATTAGCAGATGTTTTGTTTCCCTAGTCTAGCATGTACAGTATGTTTAATATTATGTAGGGGAGAAGATCAGGACAAAAAAAAGGCGATTAAATAATCTTTAAGGAATTTTCAAATGTGGAAGACTTAATTATACAATTTGGTACCTTATTATTAAGGGAAATAGTTTTAAAGCCTCATAATTGTTGGACAAAATAGCTAGAAGGCTGTTTTGGTCGCTATTCTAGCGTGTATAGACTCATGTGGACATAATTCAAATCTGTTAATGAATCATTCTCACTGATTTCTTAACTAGGTTTTGGAAGTGATGGGCCTTTGCTTTCTACTGCTGAGCTATAGATCTCTATAGAGCTCAACATAAACCTTGTATTGGGAATTAGTTCTGATATTTCCTGTACAAACAATTGGGGTACACACAGTACCAATCTTTCAAAGATGACAGACACGCTCCCATCTGTCAACTTAGACACTGGGAGTACAAACAGTCATGATCGTTCTCTCATATAAGTATAGGGAGAACGATAAAGACTGCCGATTCCCTACGATCGTGCCGACTCCCTATCCCGCGACCTAAGGAAACTTTCCATTTGAAACAATCATTGCTGAGTGGGAACATTCGGCGGAAGCCATTGATTTGCACTGTACATGCTTTTACTGATAAAGGGCCAATCCTGTCGGGTACTACGGAATTGGCCCTTTATCGGGAATTGTGTACCCAGTTAAAGTGTATGGTTCAGCTAGGTTGCCTCTGTTTAAATTCAAGCCATCCTTGCTCACCAACTTGCCAGAAACTCCTCACTGCTTTTGTAGCTTGTTCTGGTAAGGAGGGAAGAACGTAATCCAGAACGTAATCTCACAAGGGCATGTGAGCGGACAGAAAAATAGTGTGAGATTATGGAGTAGCTTTATTCAGAATGCTCGTAAAGCTTCATTCATTCAGGTCATGGTATATTTAAATGTTGTGAATTGAGAAAGCCAGCCGGAGACTTCAAGTGCAGTTGATCTAACGAATACCACGATACTTATTAAGGATATTTGGGGGAAATTGAGAATGTGGTATTGTTTTTTAACCGTTAAGAATCTTGTCTTTTTATAAACCTGTGTGATCTCCATTT
Organism: Hymenochirus boettgeri; assembly: GCA_019447015.1. NCBI lineage: Eukaryota > Metazoa > Chordata > Amphibia > Anura > Pipidae > Hymenochirus > Hymenochirus boettgeri. The sequence goes on from CM033477.1 coordinate 28,377,737, forward strand.
CCTGTCTGTTTCAGCTCACTGTTGCTCTCATTTCATGAAAGACCTTGGCTTGGATAGTTTGGAACCAGTAGAGATAATCATGGCCATGAAGATGAGTTTGGTGAGTTTTACAGTCACACACTTTTTATATCCCTAACACTTCTTTTAGCAGAGGGTAGGTGAATTATTTTTCATTCTCCTTTTCATCTTGGGAGAAACAACATGTCAGGAGTGTTGTTTTCTTCGTATACTACAAATGTGGTTATAGGTCTTAATATTATATTTTTTTTTTTAACAAACCATTTTATTAAGGGCAATCTAAACCTCCCCACTAACTTCAACTAAGTTGGTGACTAGCGAATACTTGGCCTTTTAATCTTTGCAATCCTGCTTGAGATCTTTAATCTATTAAAGGGCATGTCCACCCCAAAACTATAATCCCCCCCCTACTGGCCCCATCATGTAGTGGTAGTTAATCCTTACCTCACATCCCAGCTCCATAAGGTTCTCCTGTAGTCCCCCCCCCAAAGTCCCAAAAACTGCCACCTGGAGATAGCAGAGTCCATATAGGACTCTGCCTCCTACCTGGCCTCCGGGAGAAGTTTGGCATGCGTACTGCAGCCCTTCTCCCCTCCCTCTCGATTCCCTCCCCCTAGTGTAAAACCCTTAATATATGTATTGCCCTGTCCCCCCAGCCCCAACCGCTATATTATATGTTTAGAAAGCTCCCCAAACTTTACTTACCTCTCCTTTCTCCGCGAAATGAGCTCCTGGCACTGTGTCCGTGATTGCTGCCGCTCAGCCAATCACAGATGCGACTAGCCGTCCCGCCCCTCTGCTTGCATTTCTTGCAAGCAGAGGGCCGGCAGGCGCGCGGGAAAGAGGGGAGGTAAGTAAAGGTTTGGGAGCTTTCTAAACATATAAATATAGCGGTTGGGGCTGGGCTGGCAGGGGGAATCTTATATTAAAAAATTATTTTTAGGGTGGACATACCCTTTAATTGGACCTTTGGGCACATTCCAGAATCATATTAAACTAAGTTTCAAGTCTATCTCCTAATGAACATGGCAGTTCTGGCTGTTAATATCTCCCATTGACCACAACCTTTTACAAGACCACACACCATGTGATTTTTTCAGCCAACTGATGTATTGGTTGTCCAGAAATATCGCTTTTTGTGGATGGGGGTACTGTAACCCAGTTTGTCGCCCGTACGGGCGATCGGTCCTGTCGTTAAAGTCATGGCCAATGGTACGGTTCACTATGGAACCCACAATTGATTGTGCAAACTGTCGGCTGCTGCCACTGTTGCCGCAACGGACACTCATTTGTTTGGCTGAGCATTGGTCGGGACAATACGAAGTACTTACTCGGAGCAATTGCAATTCTGGCTAAATAAGGCTGATCATGTGTAGAAGTGGAGACAGTACTGAGTAAACATGGCAGTGAATTGGGGGTGAAAGTGTACAGGGAGCGCACTTAAGGAAATCCGCTTGTGTTCGAGATTTCTTGTGGGCTGGGCTCAGAATATGGGAAGAGGGATTGTATGTATGTCGGGGCAAGGGTTAATTGGATAATTGTTGTTAGTCTGCTAGAGGACAAGCAAGCATGTTCCTATATGTGGAATAGAAAAGTTTGCAGGGACAGAACAGTAGTAGAATGCTAGATGTCCGAGGCATAATAAATGCTACTTAATGAAAAAGATTAACCTCCCTTAAGGTTCATACTAATGTGCGATTGCACTTGTGTACTGGCTTTAAAACCATAATTACTATTCCATTTGGCATGCTGGGATCTCTTTAGCAGATAGATGACCACAGATTGTAACAAGAGGAGTAAGCAGAATGTTAGGTTATTGATCTTCCCTATAAAACTTTACTTATTTTCCCCATAAATCTAAAGGCATCGCTACTTTACCTGTAAGATGTTCCTAAGTCTTGGTATTGATAGTAGACTCCACCAAAGTTGACCCAGCCTCCTAAAGCGGTAACAAACACTTTACGAGCTTGCACATGTTCAGAGGAGGCGGCAGTTTGCCACAGTCATTCATTGGCCATGACATCATCTATAATTGACTGGTGCAGCCAGCAACGAAAAGTTGGGACCAGAGTAGAGAAAGGCATTAATCTAAAAGGCACTTTTGATTAACTGTAAGATACAGCGCTGCGTCCCCAAGTGAAGCTTTATAATAATCTATACATACAAATTTCCTGGCTTGGTATTGATATTAGACTCTGCCTTTCTCTACTGTGGTTCCAGTTTAGAGAAAGGTAGAGTCTACTTTTAATACCAAGCTTCAGAAACATCTTACAGTTAAAGGAACACTAAACAACATAACCCCGTTTTTTAATGGGCATGTCCACCCCTTTTTGAAACTTTTGATAGCGGTAGGGCATGCTCCCCAGCCCAACTGCATTAATATTAGTTAGAAAGTCCCCGATCCTTACTTACCATCCCTTTCCTCCCCGCACTGTCCTCCCGGCCCTCTGCTTGCATGGAATTGCAAGCAGGGGCGGGACCGGCAGCCACATCCATGATTGGCTGAGAGGCAGCCAATCACGATCGCGGCTGATGGGAGTTTCTGAACTGCGGAGGAGAGAGGGTAGTAAAAGGTAGAGATTGGCGGGACTTTTTGCAATAATATCAATGCGGTTGGGGCTGGGGGAGCGTGCCCTACCGCATACCCCAAGGTTTTAACGTTAGGGGGAGGAGAGAAAAACGTGAGGGAGGGGGAGGGCTGCACTGAGCATGCCTCAAACCTTGACGAGGTTGAGGCAGACTCAGGCCAGCATGGTCACACACTGCTTCTACCAGCAGTTTGCTGACTTTGGAGGGGCACAGCAGGGAACCATTTTAAGCAGAAATGTAAGGTAAGGCTTGTTTTAACTTAATGTGGCCAGTAAGGGGTTACATTTTTGTTTTGGGGTGGACATGCCCTTAAAGTATATTCCATTCTGTCACCTCCCTGTGAATCTATTATTCGAAACGAGCCTATCTTAGCAATGCACCCAATCAAAGATAGGCGTGGCATCTGGACAGTGTGGCTGTCAGTGCATAAGCGCTGCTGCGAGGCGCGTTAAGGTAAGTTCCAGTGTCCCCTGGGCATTCTATTATTCACAGGAGGTGGGACTAACATTCCACGTCCCTGTGAATAATAGAAACAGATGGAATATATTAAAAAAAGGGTTTGTTCCTTTAAAGGTAATGTATGCCTTTTAGATTTATGGCTTTCTCTACTCTTGTCCAGCTTTTTGTTGCTGGTTGCACACCAATCAGTTTTAGATGATGTCATAGGCCAATGAATGACTGTGGCAAACTGTTGCCTCTTCTGAGCATGTGCAAGCTCGTAAGCCTTTGTACAACTAAGGAGGAGGCTTATGGAAGAATTGGTTGCAGGTGACTGATTTTGCAATGCACTTATTAAAACCAATTCCAAGGCATCTTAAAAAAACTAACTCTAACCGCTTTTACAGGATGTGTGTGTTTACCACACACACCCCAAAAACATACGCTGTTTGCTAACCATTCATAATGAGTGTTTGTGTATAGCAACTCGCCGAAGGCTTACACATAAAACATGGCAGCGGTTTTTGTTTTACTTTGAAACTGCAAGCTTTCTTGAAAATGAATTGGAATAAATAATAAAGCAATGCTTTCTCACCCTTGATGTTTCCGCACAGGCTTGAGATTCCAGATGCGGATGGTGAAAAGCTGATGACCCCACAGGAGATTGTAGATTACATTGCAGATAAAAAAGATGTTTATGAGTGAAGTACAAATGTCAGTTACTAGTTCACCTGTTATATAGCAATACTTTATTATTAGGGGACAAAATGACATTAAAAACACATCTTTTATTAGTGGAATCTTAACCTCCCGATATTTACTTTTCACCTTTGTAAATAAAAAAAAACTCCTTACTTACAACTATCATTAGGCTACAGGAATTTCTGTAAATATTTTTATGAAGATTATCACTGTTATTTTGGCTTAATGATGTCACCTGTATCCTATTGATTTATTGAATTTTGTACACATTAGAAACATCAGTTATTCAATTATTGTTTTTATCGTTAAAATGGTGCCATTTTTGCCTCAATAAGCGATGTTAGCGTTCAAATGTTAATGATTCTGATTGGTTGAGGCAAAAATAGCACCATTTTTACAATAAGAACTTTATATGAATCTCCCTGATTATGTATACTACTAATAACATGTACAATGCTGGGGGACTTGATTTTAAATGCATTATTACATCTTTAGATTGCTAATATGGCAGAGTAAGGTGAGACCTTGACATGGCATGCGGACTTACATATTTTGGCCAAAGTGTTGTACTAACACCCTAATTTTATTTAAATTATTTTAAAGGTAAACTGTGCGCTGACAATTTCCCCCCTTTTTGTGTGTGTACTGCTAATAACACTTTTTTGTTATTGTAAATAATCCTGGGTACACCCGACATAAGGTTTATTGCCATGGAAGCTGTCATTGGCTATAAAACTTGGCCACACCCTTCCAAATACTGATCTATATATATGTATTTAAGCCTTTTGGTGACTTGCACTGCACAATGTCTGTTAAGACAGTCCGATAGGATACTGACCCCTGAGCGCACTCCGCACTCTTGCACTCCGGGGTCGGGCTTCAAATCCTCATGTATACAAGGCTTTACACTGACCATACACTATAAGACTAACTTGCTGATGTCCTGCAAATGTCCGAACTGGGATAGACCATTTTGTGGTGAGCATTCAATTGCAAAAATAATGGGCTTAGACTCTCTATCCAATTATGAAACTTACAATTCCCTTCTACATTTCATTCTAGGAATCCAGATTCCCTGGTCTGTAACTTTCTTTCTGCTGGTAGCATAGTATTTAATGCGTTATTGAAGCTTTTCCTAATAAGAAGCAAGCAGAGCGGTGTTTAATTGTACCGGAGCACAGAACAATGTGACAATTCGTTTTTATGTCGGTATTAATTATTGAAGAAAGAGAATTTTGGAAAATAAGTTGGTTGGACCATTGTTTACTGAAGCATTGTTTTTCCAGGATGCCCTGTAACAGCAGATAGCGAGGGTTGGGTGCCATGTGACTGCGCCTGCATGCCGTGGCGCTGCAGCTGCCATCAATCAGCCCTTTACCAGGATCCTGTATTTAATGCTGTTTGGATATGTTGGTCTTTAATAAATGTGAAAAAACGACCAAGTTCCATTTCCTCTTATTCGGATGTTTTTGCATTAGGCACCCTTAAAAGTAAATGATATGATGGTGCACTGTAAATAAAACAGTCTAAACCCAACTGGCATTGGCCTGCTTAAACCATTCCCATAATGGGGGGACTTTTAGGGCCCATACACACATGAATAACTGATTGTACAATCATTTTTTTGACTATTCCCAATAGGGATAATTTTGTCCATACACATTCAAACAATTCTACGATAGTCCTGATTCAGGAATTGTCCTGAAATGGTACGAACAGATTTTTGTCTCTTTTTACTGTAGGAGTATTCCTTCATTTGGGCTCTTGTACGCAGGTTTATGAGCAATTGCTAATTGAGAAATTGTTTCATCTGTCAATTCTAACCTTTGTATCCCTTGCTTAGTCCCATGTCTGCTGGTTAAAAGGCCAGGTCCGCCCCCAAAACTACATTTTAACCCGCTACTGGCCCCACTGTGTAGTGTTTGTAAATCCCTTACCTTGCATCCCTTCCAAAGTCTGGCCTGCAATGGCTCTTCAAAGTCCCAAAAAACTAGAGCAGGAGCGCCTGTGTCCCAAATAGTGTCTGCCTCCTGTCTCTCCTCCGGACAAAAATGTCATGTGCAGGGCAGGCCCCCCCCCCCCCCTCTCTCTCGCTTCCCGTTTTCCTCTCCCTCCCCCTAGCTCCAAACCCTTTTCGGTAGTGTAGGACTCCCTCACCCACCCCCAACCACCATAGTTATTTGCAGAAAAACTTAGCCTATCTATACTTACACCCACCCACCCCACCCCCCAGCGTTCTGTAGGCGCAGAGCTGCATCCGTGCAGGCCCGCCCCTTTCATGCAGCAGAGGGCCGTGTCAGATCGCCGGGGGTAGGAGGCAGTGTTAGATCGGCCAGTTTTTCTGCAAATAACTATGGCGTTTGTGGGTGGGTGAGGGACCCTACACTACAGAAAAATTTGTACATTTAGGTTACTTTTACACAAGCAGCGCTTTTTCATTCACAGAGGTTTTTCCAGGCATTCAGGGGTGGGTCCGTGAAATGTTACAATAACCACATGATTGGTGCACAAGGACATCTAATTTACGTATTGTACTTTTATGTTGGGCTGGGTACCCCAGCAATATTCTCCCGCCGACCAACCAACCACCAGCACTTTTGGTCTATCGGCCGAAAATATTGCTGGTGTGGGCGGGCGGCCGCGCATTGTTCCAATCGGGCATGTCAAAATTCGGATCGATCGTACAGTTCCCATGGGAATGCACGATTCAATCGCCTGCAAATTCCCCCGCAGACCGGACACAAATCCCTCAATGTATACCCAGCCTTAATAACTGGTTTAAACTAATAAAGATAGAATAAGAGAAAACATGAGCAACTGAATGTGATAAAAAGAATTTGTAGGTATTTTCTGCTGCTGTTTTTGGGGGGTGTTGCTGCCTGCTAGGATCTGATCTAATACAGTGAAGAGTTGTTATTTATGTGCGATACATTCCCTTGTTACATACAATCAGCACCAGGCATCATTAAGATCACAATACCCAGTATTATTCCCTTAACCTTTAATACTCAGTGGTATTTGAAATAGCTGCCCCCTCAGAGTGAAGATGACAAACGCCCTCCAACTCAAAACAATGAACTGATTATCATTCAAAATGACTTTATCCATAACATTATGTTTTAAAGCTAGATGTTAGCAGTTTCTAAAAGGAATAATGACTAGACCAGATTTGTGAAACCAATCGTAGGCTAGGTACACGCTGCATGTATTGCCAGGCTGACTGCACCAACAGATTGCCATGACTGATTGTGCATTCCCGAAGATTGCCGGTCCTTGTGATTTACCAACTGATGAAAGAGCAACAAACATTGGTCACACCGCAGTGAAAATTACCACGATTTTTGGTTGACCAACTGAATACGGAATAGCTGAAAATATTTGCTTGTGTTTCCAAGCCTTAAGCCCGTACTCACGTGATCTCTGGTCCCGACGCACGATGTGTCCAAACGTTCGTTTTGGCCGATAATCAGCCCGTGTATGGGCCCTTTATCGGGCGAAACGGCCTGTTGTTCGGAGATCCGTCCTGTCGGTCGGGCCACGATCCCCGACCGACAGAGCCCTTTCATACGATAAATCGCCATGCAATCAGTCCGATTGATCGTCCTGAAACACAACTTCGGACACTGTTGCAGCGTGGGTTCGGGTGCCCATATCTCACGTGGGTGCCAACTCGCGCCCTTTAACGCCTTTTTTCCGGTGTAGCACAGTGGTGTGGTGTAGTGGCGCATTCTTGACATTTATTATTGTCCTCTGAATTTCTACACTATGTCTCCTATCGTCGCATGCCATCACAGCCCATTATTATACTACATCTCCTGGCCGTTGCCCGTCTGGAGCGCTGCCTCTCCTTCACAGTTCACCGGTCCCGCACACTTGCCACGCGTTCCTTGTGTTTTCCTTTTCCTCTGTCGTAGCTTCGCGGCGCGGCGAGGGGGTGTTGTGGGAACGCGGAAAAGGCAGCGCTGCCATGCCTGTCCGTACGAGCTCGGCCCACCAGCTAGCCCTGCCGACCATGTCTGGGGCCTCGGCCGGTGGCAATCCGGCGGCGTGGCGCCTCGGGGGGGCAGCGGGGCCAGAACGGCAGAAAGGCGGGAAACGCGAAGCACCAGGGAACCGCGCACGCGCGGCGAGGGGGGGGCCCAGGCCGGGGGCGGGGCAGGGGGCCGCAGGCGAACGCCCGCGCCCGGGAGGAAAGGGGAGACGGGACGCGGGGAAGACAAGGGGGGGCGGAGGGGCGGGGGGGGGGCCGGGAAAGAGAAAGAGACGGGGGGGGGGGGGGGGGGGGGGAGACGACCCGGACGACCCGAACCGGGGGACGGGGGAGCGGGCGGGCCTCCCGCCGCCACGGGGCGCCCAGGGGGAGGGCGGGGCCCGGCGAGAGGAACAGGGGGGGGGGACGGACTCAGGGAAAACGTGGCTGGTCCCGTGATCTCGCCATAGTGTGCGCCCCTGTGACGACCTCACACCGCACCTGAATGGACCAGCGCAGTTCGATGAACGGGCGACGCCTTGGCGGCAATGGCACCTATCTCTGAGATTAGCAAATCCTAAAGGGGCAGATCTCAAAAACGACAGTGCAAAGGGAGGGGTCAGTAGGGCTAGTGCAACTACTTGATTGCGCATGGTTAAAATGGAAATCGGTGCAAGCGCAAACCTTCCCATGCAATGCGGTTTGTTGCACCAAACCATTTTTACGCAAACCATAATTGGTTTAACTATCGTATTTTACATTTAAGATACAGATCGATAATGAAATCTTAGATTTACGATCTCCATAGAATACCATTTCGGTAGTTTACTACAGCACGGAATCCTACGATCGAACGTTCGTTAATTAACCCGTGGTATTGCTAAAAAACGATCCCGCCGGTTTATAAATATGGCCCACAGAGAGGTGTACAGCCCAAGCAGTGGAAGTGCCTGTAATTCTAATCCATTGGTGGCTTCTGTTCAGGTAATGGACAGTTTTTTCTTTTATAGCTTTCTGGAAAGGTTTGTGTTTCCTTTAGACATTTCCCTTCGTTCCCAGGCTAGCTGTTACCATGGCAACATCTGCTCGCTTAACGTATGTGAATGACAGCGGCCATTATATATTCCCAGTGTGGATTTTTTTTTTCTTTCTCCTTATTAATAAACGCGAACAATGAAAGTACAGACTTTAATTGGCGCAGACTGTTCGAGGCAACAGATGGACTTTGACAGCAGCTTTATGAAATGTCAGTGTGCGGCCTTGTCACTTATTGCACAAAAAATATTACCTGCTGGCTTGGCGGTTTATAAATAATGGTCCATAAATCAGCCCCTGGGGGGGGGGTCGCCAGGTACATTAAAGTGATTGTCCAGGCCGGTTGCCCCCGTAAAATGTTATACCCCTCCCATTAACAAGTAAAAACCAGGAAAGATTAACCAAGTTGCACTATTCCCAATTCAATGTGGAATCTGCTAATAATATACAAGTCACCTCAATATATACACTTGATATAGGAAGGAGGAAAGGTAATCTAGCACCATTATGTTAACAGACGTGTGCAAAAGGCTACCAGTCCCAGTATATAGTTAGATGGAAAGCGCCCCGTTCCCTGAAAGCCACATGCACACTGCTCGGCAGATAAAATAGCGCCCACGCTAATGTAGTGCACAATATTGGATTTTTCTCTTTATATCCTGTGCAAACATACAGTATATATTTTATATCTGTGCAAACATATATACTTTATATCTGTGCAAACATATATACTTTATATCCTGTGCAAACAATATACTTTATATCCTGTGCAAACATAATACTTTATACTGTGCAAACTATATACTTTATATCCTGTGCAAACATTTATACTTTATATCCTGTGCAAACATATATACTTTATACTTAAATTATTATATCTGTGCAAACATATATACTTTATATCCTGTGCAAACATATATACTTTATATCCTGTGCAAACATATATACTTTATATCCAGTGCAAACATATATACTTTATATCCTGTGCAAACATATATACTTTATATCTGTGCAAACATATATACTTTATATCCGTGCATTACATGAAACATATATACTTTATATCCTGTTGCAAACAATATATACGTTTATATCCTCTGTGCAAACATATAACTTTATATCCTGTGTGCAAACATATATACTGTTATATCCTGTGTCAACATATATACTTTTATACCTGTGCAAACATATATACTTTATATCCTGTGCAAACTATATACTGTTATCATCCTGTGCAAACATGTGACTTTATATCCTGGTGCAAACATATATACTTTATATCCTGTGCACAACATATATACTTTATATCCTGTGCCAAACATATATACTTTATATCCTGTGCAAACATGTATACTTTATATCCTTGTGCCAACAATATACTTTAATATCCGTGCAAACAATATATCTTAATCTTCCATATATCTTTTTTACTTTCAAACATATATACTTTTATATCCTGTGGCAAACATTATACTTTATATCCTGTGCCAACATATACTTTATATCCTGTGCAAACATATATACTTTATATCCTGTGCACATATATACTTTTATCCTTGCAAACATATATACTTTAATACTGCCATAAACTTTATCCGTGCAAACATTATACTTTATATCCTGTGTCCCAAACAAATTACTTTATATCCTGTGCAAACAAATATACTTATATCCTGCAACTATATAATTTATCATCTTGTGCAACATATATACGTTTATTACTCCTGTTCAAACTATTACTTTAATAATCCTGTGCAAACATATATACGTTTATATCCTGTAAACATAGATACTTTAATCTGTGCATCTCTTATCTGTGCAAACATATATACTTTATATCCTGTGGCAAACATTATACGTTATATCCTGTGCAAACATATATACGTTTTATCCGTGCAAACATATATAATTTATATCCTGTGCAAACAATATATACGGTAGATCATGTTGCAAACACTATATAACTTTATATCCTGTGGCAAACATATATACTTATATCCTGTGCAAACATTATACTTTTATATCCTTTCAACAATAACATATTATCTCTTTCAACTATAACTTTATCTGCAAACATATAACTTTATATCCTGTTCACCAACTATATACAGTTTATCCTGTGCAAACATATATCTTCATTAATCTGTGCAACACATATATACTTTATAGTAACCGTCAAACATATATAACTTTATATCCGGGCAAACATATATTACCTTATACCTGTGCAACATATCACTTTATATCTGTGCAACATATATACTTTATATCCTGTGTCAACACATATATACTTTATAATCCTGTGCAAACATATATACCCTTATATCCTGTGCAACCATATACTTTTATATCTGTGCAAACATATATACTTTATATCCTGTGCAAACCATATATTTATACTCCTGTGCAAACATAGATACTTTATATCCTGTGCACACTAATCTATTTTATATCTGTGCAAACATATATAGTTATTCCTGTGCAAATATATACTTTATATCCTGTGCAACATAGATACTTTATATCCTGTGCAAACATATATACTTTATATCCTGTGCAAACATATTACTTTATATCCTTTCAAAATATATACTTTATATCTGTGCAAACATATATACTTTATATCCTGTGCAAACATATAGACGTTATATCCTGTGCAAACATATATACTTTTATTTGTGCACACATACCCTATATCCTTGAAAACATATATACTTTATATCTGTGCAACATATCTTTATTCTCAACATATATACTTTATATCCTGTGCAAACATATATACTTTATATCATGTGCAAACATATATACTTATTATCCTGTGCAACATATATACTTTTATATCCTTTGTGCAAACATATACTTTATATCCCTGTGCAAACATATATCTTTAATCCTGTGCAAACATTATTACTTTATATCTGTGCAAACAATATAGTTATCTGTGCAAATTATCTTATTGTGCAAACATGATACGTTATTTCCTGTGCCAACATATATACTTTATTATCCTGTGCAACACTATAACTTATATCCTGTCAAACATATATACTTTATATCTGTGCAAACTATATACTTTATATCCTGTGCAAACATAATACTTTATATCTGTGCAAACATATATACTTTATATCCTTGTGCAAACATATATACGTTATATCCTGTGTCAACCATATATACTTTATACCTGTGCAAACATATATACTTTATATCCTTGCAAAATACTATATTTGCAAACATATTTATATCCTGTGCAAACATATACGTTATATTCCTTTGTGCAAACATAGATACTTTTATCCTGTGCAAACATATTACTTTATACCTGTGCAAACATATATACTTTATATCCGTGCAAACATAACTGTATATCCTGTTCAACTTATACTTTATATCTGTGCAACATATATACTTTATATCCTGTGCAAACATATATATCTTTATTCCTGTGCAAAACATATATACTTTATATCTGTGCAAACCATTATATACGTTATATCCTGTGTCAAACATATATACTTTATATCCTGTCAAACATATATACGTTATATCTGTTCAAACATATATACTTTATCTGTGCAAACATAATACTTTATATCCTGTGCAAACATATATACTTATATCCCTGTGCAAACATATATACTTAACCTGTTTAACATATATACTTTATATCTGTGCAAACATATATACTTTATATCCTGTGCAAACAATATATACTTTATATCCTGTGCAAACATAATACTTTATATCCTGTGCAAACATATACTTTATATCCTGTGCAAAATTTACTATATCGTGCAATATTCGTATATCCTGTTCAAATAATAACTTTATGTGCAAAAATATATACTTTATATCCTGTCAAACTATATATTTATATCCTGTGCAAACATAGATACTTTTATATCTGTGCAAACATATATACTTTATATCCTGTGCAAACATATATACGTTTATCCTGTGCAAACATATACTTTATATCAGTGCCAAACAATTACTTTATATCCTGTGCAAACATATTCTTTAGTATCCTGTGCAAACATATATACTTTATATCTGTCAACATATATCTTTTATTCCTGTGCAAACATATATCTTTATATCTGTGCAACATAATTATACGATATCCTGTGCAAACATATATACTTATATCCTGTGCAAACATATATACTTTATATCCTGTCAAACATATATACTTTATATCTGTGCAAACATATTACTTTATATCCTGTGCAAACACATAAACTTTATATCTGTGCAACATATATACTTTATATCCTGTGCAAACTATATACTTTATATCCTGTGGCAAACAATTATACTTTATATCCGTGCAAACTTAACTTTCAATCCTGTGCAAACATATATACTTTATATCCTGTCAAACATATATACTTTATATCCTGTCAAACACATATACTTTATCCTGTGCAAACATATATACTTTATATCCTGTGCAAACATATATACTTTATATCTGTGCAAACATATATACTTTTAGATCCTGTGCAAACATATATACTTTATATCCTGTGCAAACATATATACTTTATATCCTGTGCAAACATATATACTTGATATCCTGTGCAAACATATATACTTTATATCCTGTGCAAACATATATTTATATTTGCAACTTATACTTATATCTGGTGCAAACATATATACTTATATCGTGCAAACATAATACTTATATCTGTGCAAACACTATATACTTTATACCTGTCAAACATATATACTTTATATCCTGTGCAAACATATATACTTTATATCCGGTGCAAACATAATATACTTTATATCCTGTGCAAACATATATACTTTATCTACCTGTGCAAACATATATATCTTAATCCTGTGCAAACATAATAATACCTGTTTATATCCTGTGCAAACCAATATACTTTAATATCCTGTGCAAACATAATACTTTATATCCTGTGCAAACAATATACTTATATCTGTGCAACATATATACTTTATATCTGTGCAACATATTACTTTATCCTGTGCAAAATATATACTTTATATCCTGTGCAAACATATATACTGTATATATCCTGTGCAACTATATACTTATATCCTGTGCAAACACATATCTTTATATCTGTGCAAACATATATACTTTATATCTGTGCAAACATATATACTTTAATCCTGTGCAAACATATATACTTTATATCCTGTTGCAAACATTATACTTTATTATCCTGTGCAAACATATATACTTTATATCCTGTGGCAAACATATATACTTTTATATCCTGTCAAACTATTACTTTATATCCTGTGACAAACATATGATACTTTATATCCTGTGCAAACATATATACTTATATCCTGTGCAAACATATATACTTTATATCTGTGCAACATATACTACTTTAAAGCCTGTGCAAACATATATACTTTATATCCTGTGCAAACATATATACTTTATATCTGTGCAAACATATATACTTTATACCTGTGCAAACATATATACTTTATATCCTGTGCAAACATATATACTTTATATCCTGTGCAAACATATATACTTATATCCTGTGCAAACATATATACTTTTATCTCGTGCAAACATTAACTTATATCCTGGCAAACATATATACTTTATATCTGTGCAAACATAATACTTTATATCCTGTGCAAACATTATAATTTATACCTGTGCAACATATATACTTTATTCTGGCAACACTATTACTTATATCCTGTGCAAACATATTTACTTTATCCTGTGCAAACATATTCTACCTTTATATCGTGCAAACATATATACTTTATATCCTGTGCAAACATATATACTTTATATCCTGTGCAAACATATATACTTTATATCCTGTGCAAACATATATACTTTATATCTGTGCAAACATATATACTTTATATCCTTGCAAACTATATACTTATATCCTGTGCAAACATATATACTTTATATCCTGTGCAAACATATATACTTTATATCCTGTGCAAACATATATACTTTATATCCTGTGCAAACATATATCTTTATTCCTGCAAACATATATATGTTAATCCTGTGCAAACATATATATTTATCTGTGCAACTATATACTTTTATCCTGCAAACATAATACTTATATCCTGTGCAAACATATATACTTTATATCCGTGCAAACATATATACTTTATATCCTTGCAAACATATATACTTTATATCCAGTGCAAACATGTATATCTTATATCCAGTGCAAAACATATAACTTTATATCCGTGCAACATATTACTTTATTCCTGTGCAAACATATATACTTTATATCCTGTGCAAACATATATACTTTATCTGTGCAAACATATATACTTATATCCTGTGCAACATATATATGTACTTACTTTATATCCTGTGCAAACATATACTTTAATCCTGTGCAAACATATATACTTTATATCCTGTGCAAACATATATACTTTATATCCTGTGCAAACATATATACTTTATATCTGTGCAAACATATATACTTTATATCCTGTGCAAACATATATACTTTATATCTGTGCAACATATATACGTTATATCCTGTGCAAACATATATACTAACCGTTATATCCTGTGCAAACATATATACTTTATATCCTGTGCAAACATATATACTTATATCCTGGCAAACCATATATACTTTATATCCTGTGCAAACACATATATACGTATATCCTGTGGCAAACATATATACTTTATATCTGTGCAAACATATATACGTTATTCCTGTGCAAACATAATACTTTATATCTGTGCAAACATATATACTTTATATCTGTGCAAACATATTACTTATCTCCTGTGCAAACATATATACTTTATTCCTTTCAACATAAAATATAACTTTATCTGTGCAAACATATTACTTATATCCGTGCAAACATTATACTTTATATCCGTGCAAACATATATACTTTATATCCTGTGCAACAAATATATCTTTATATCCTGTGCCAACATATATACTTTATTCCTGTGCAAACATATATACTTTATATCCTGTGCAACATAATATACTTTATATCTGTGCAAACATATATACTTTATATCTGTGCAAACATATAACTTTATCCTGGGGCAAACATATATACTTTATATCTGTGCAAACATATATACTTTATATCCTGTGCAAACATATATACGTTTATATCCTGGCAAACATATATACTTTATCTCTGTGAAACCTATATACTTAATCCTGTGCCAACATATATACTTTTATATCCTGTGTCAAACAATATACTTTATATCCTGGCAACATAATACTTTTATATCCTGTGCACATATATCTTATATCCTGTGTACACATATATACTTTATATCCTGTGCAAACTATATACTTTAATCCGTGGCAAACACTATATACCTTCTATTATCCTGTGCAAACATATATACGTTATATCCTGTGCAAACATATATACTTTAATTCCTGTGCAAACATAGATACTTTATATCCTGTGCAAACAATCTATACTTATCCGTGCAAACATATTACTTTATATCTGTGCTAAACATATATACTTTATATCCTGTGCAAACATATATACTTTATATCCTGTGCAAACATATTACTTTATATCCTGTCACTATATCGGATATCCTGTGCAAACATCTATACTTGATATCCTTGCAAACTATATACTTTATATCCTGTGCAACATATATACTTTATATCCTGTGCAAACATATATCACTTTATATCCTGTGCGAAACATATATATTTATATCCTGTGCAAACATATATACTTTATATCCTGTGCAAACATATATACTTATATCTCTGTGCAAACACATATATGACTTTATATCCTGTGGCAAACATATATACTTTATATCCTGTGCAAACATATATAACTTTCTTATATCCTGTGCAAACATATAACTTTATCTCCGTGCAAACATATATACTTTATATCCTGTGCAAACATATATACTTATATCCTGTGCAAACATATATACTTTATATCCTGTGCAAACATATATAACTATTATATCCTGTGCAAACATATATACTTTATATCTGTGCAAACATATATCTTTATATCCTGTGCAAACATATATACTTTATATCCTGTGCAAACATATATACTTTATATCCTGTGCAAACATATATACTTTATATCTGTGCAAACATATATACTTTATATTCCTGTGTCAAACTATATACTTTATATCGTGCAAACATATAACTTATATCAGTCAAACAGATTACTTATATCTGTGCAAACATATATACTTTATATCCTGTGCAAACATATAACTTTAATCCTGTGCAAACATATATACTTTATATCCCTTGTGCAAACATATATACTTTATATCCTGGGCAAACATATAACTTTATATCTGTGCAAACATATATACTTTATATCCGTGCAAACATATACTTATATCCTGTATGCTAAAACATATATACTTATATCCTGTGCAAACATCTATACTTTATATCCTGTGCAAACATATATACTTTATATCTGTGCAAACATATATACTTTATATCCTTGCAAACATCAATACTTTATATCCTTGGCAAACTATATACTTATATCCGTGCAAACATATATACTTTAATCCTGTGCAAACATACTAATACCTTTAATATCCTGTGCAACATATATACTTTATATCTGTGCAAACATATATACTTTATATCTTGTGCAAACAATATAACTTTATATCCTGTGCAAACAATATATACTTTATATCCTGTGCAAACATATATACTTTATATCTTGTGCAAACATATATACTTTATATCCTGTGCAAACATATGATACTTATATCCGTGCAAACATATAGACTTTATATCCTGTGCAAACATATATACTTTATATCCTGTGCAAACATATACTTATATCTTGCAAACATATATACTTATATCCGGTGCAAACCTATATATACTTTATATCCTGTGCAAAAATATACTTATATCTGTGCAAACAGATTACTTTATATCCTGTCAACATCATACTATATCCTGTGCAAACTATATACTTTATATCCGGGCAAACATATTCTACTTTATATCTGTGGTGCAAACATATATCTGTTATATCCTGTGAAACATATAATACTTTATATCCGTGCAACATATTACTTTATATCCTGTGCAAACATATATACTTTATATCCTGTGGCAAAACTATTATACTTTATAATCCTATTATATCTTACTACACTGCTATCTATTATATCTTACTACACTGCTATGTTTTATATCTTACTACACTGCTATATATTATGACTTACTCCACTGCTATCTATTTTATCTTACTACACTGCTATCCATTATATCTTACTACACTGCTATCCATTATATCTTACTACACTGCTATCCATTACATCTTACTACACTGCTATGTATTATATCTTACTACACAGCTATCTATTATATCTTACTACACTGCTATCTATTATATCTTAATACACGGCTATCTATTATATCTTTCTACACTATCTATTATGTCTTACTACACTGCTATCTATTATATCTTACTACACTGCTATCTATTATATCTTACTACACTGCTATCTATTACATCTTACTACACTGCTATCCATTACATCTTACTATACTGCTATCCATTACATCTAACTACGCTGCTATATATTATGACTTACTCCACTGCTATCTATTTCATCTTACTACACTGCTATCCATTATATCTTACTACACTGCTATCCATTACATCTTACTACACTGCTATATATTATGTCTTACTACACTGCTATCTATTATATCTTACTACACTGCTATCTATTATATCCTACTATACTGCTATCCATTATATCTTAACACACTGCTATCTATTATAACTTACTACACTGCTATCCATTATATCTTACTACACTGCTATCAATTATATCTTACTACACTGCTATCTATTATATCTTACTACACTGCTATCCATTGTATCTTACTACACTGCTATCCATTTGTGCAGTCCCAAGCAACGGTGTAACTATTGATCGCACTCACTTTTACTTAGACATGGGCAATCAGCTGTTTCTTGCAGGCAGATCTATACATTAATGGGACTTGCACATGTAGTAAGGCTTGGATGCACTCTGTAACAGCTGATCGTGTATAGCCCAGCGCTGGGCAGTGGAGGGAGGCGTGACATTACCGCGCCAGAAGAGTCAGGGGGGTGTTCCACATTATAGAATTATAATGGGTGCAGATATAGATAGAATTATAATGGGTGCAGATATAGATAGAATTATAACGGGTGCAGATATAGATAGAATTATAACGGATGCAGATATAGATAGAATTATAACGGGTCCAGATATAGATAGAATTATAACGGGTCCAGATATAGATGGAATTATAATGGGTGCAGATATAGATAGAATTATAATGGGTGCAGATATAGATAGAATTATAACGGGTACAGATATAGATAGAATTATAACGGGTACAGATATAGATAGAATTATAACGGGTGCAGATATAGATAGAATTATAACGGGTACAGATATAGATAGAATTATAACGGGTGCAGATATAGATAGAATTATAACGGGTGCAGATATAGATAGAATTATAACGGGTGCAGATATAGATAGAATTATAACGGGTACAGATATAGATAGAATTATAACGAGTACAGATATAGATAGAATTATAACGAGTACAGATATAGATAGAATTATAATGGGTGCAGATATAGATGGAATTATAACGAGTGCAGATATAGATAGAATTATAACGGGTGCAGAGATATAAATGGAATTATAACGGGTGCAGATATAGATGGAATTATAATGGGTGCCGATATAGATAGAATTATAACGAGTACAGATATAGAATTATATTAAACAATATAAGGTGAAGATAGCAAATATTTATAAAAAGCTGTGTTTTCTCTATGGTCGATAGGCCCATATTTATAAAGAATTGTATTTCCATTCTGATACCGGGATTTTTTTAAATACAGGGAGATTCACCCAAATGTAAGTATTTAATGCCAGCTGATAGCTTACTTATGCTAAAGGAGCCTCACAGCCTCTGGTAATTGGGCTTCTGACGTTTGCGTCTCTCTTCGCAAACTCGCACAGCCACCGTAACCTAAAAGTTAAAGTTGATCCAAGCTATATTTGATTGGTTAGCGCAACTTTAACCCTAAAAAATGTGGCCACCGGTAAATCCACCTGATAGAGTTTTATATCACTATCCTAATGAATAATGATATATTGATTAGTATTAAGTACTTTGGTTGGAAGAATGATCCATTTTATGTGATCTATTGTCTATCTCTATGTCAGAGGAAATGCGTGCACATCTGTGTTCTAAACATAGAACTATACTGTTGGTAAACAAACCCTTAGAAACCTCCACCCTAACCTGATGACTTACGACTTACCTGATCTGCCTGTATATTGCCAGTCTTTACCTAATCTGCCCGTGTACTGCCAGTGTTTACCCAATCTGCCCATGTACTGCCAGTCTTTACCCTATCTGCCCATGTATTGTCAGTCTTTACCTAATCTTTCCATGTATTGCCAGTCTTTACCCAATCTGCCCGTGTACTGTCAGTCTTTACCTGATCTGCCCGTGTATTGTCAGTCTTTACCTAATCTTTCCATGTATTGCCAGTCTTTACCCAATCTGCCCGTGTACTGTCAGTCTTTACCCGATCTGCCCATGTACTGCCAGTCTTTACCTGATCTGCCCGTGTATTGTCAGTCTTTACCTAATCTTTCCATGTACTGCCAGTCTTTACCCAATCTGCCCGTGTACTGCCAGTCTTTACCCGATCTGCCCGTGTCAGTTTTTACCTAATCTTTCCATGTATTGCCAGTCTTTACCCAATCTGCCCGTGTACTGCCAGTCTTTATCCAATCTTCCCATGTATTGTAAGTCTTTACCCAATTTGCCCGTGTACTGTCAGTCTTTTCCCGATCTGCCCATGTATTGCCAGTCTTTACCCGATCTGCCCATGTACTGCCAGTCTTTACCCAATCTGCCCGTGTATTGCCAGTCTTTACCCGATCTGCCCGTGCACTGCCAGTCTTTACCCGATCTGCCCGTGTATTGTCAGTCTTTACCGAATCTTTCCGTGTATTGCCAGTCTTCACCCGATCTGCCAGTGTACTGCCAGTCTTTACCCGATCTGCCCGTGTACTGCCAGTCTTTACCCTATCTGCCCGTGTATTGCCAGTCTTTACCTGATCTGCCCGTGTATTGCCAGTCTTTACCCGATCTGCCCCTGTACTGCCAGTCTGTACCCGATCTGCCCCTGTTCTGCCAGTCTTTACCCGATCTGCTCGTGTATTGCCAGTCTTTACCCGATCTGCCCCTGTACTGCCAGTCTTTACCCGATCTGCCCCTGTACTGCCAGTCTTTACCTGATCTGCCCGTGTATTGCCAGCCTTTACCCGACCCGGGCCATTCATTTTCATTGAATATAGATGGTAAAATGATTACTTATTATAAAAATAGTGGGATACACAATTTATCTGTATATGTAAATTTTACTATAAGGGGTTTCATCTGTGTATGTGTGTGGGTATATATTTATGTATGTATGGGGGGTGGGTTTAAATGTATGTATGTGTGTGTGTGTGTATATATGTGTGTGTGTATATTTATATATATGTATGTGTGTGTATATATGTATGTATGGGTATGTGGGTTTATTACACTGGGGGTCCCTGTATTACAGCCCGTGTGTATTTGTATATGTATGTGTGTGTATGTGTATATGTGCAGGTGTATGTATATGTATCTATGGGTGTATGTGTGTATGTATCTATGGGTGTATGTGTGTGTATGTATATATGTATGAGTGTATGTATGTATATGTATGTATGTATGTAAGGGGGTATATGTGTGTATGTATGTGTCTGTATGGGTGTGTGTGTGTGTATGTATAGGCATCTATGGGTGTATGTGTGCGTGTATGTATATATGTATGGGTGTGTGTATGTATATGTATGTATGTAAGGGGGTATGTGTGTGTATGTATATGTATGTGTGTGTATTTATTACACTGGGGGTCCCTGTATTAAAGCCCCTCCCCCACACACTGTGATGTAGAAATGACTTTGTCAGGGGGAGGAGAAGCAGCTACAAGTGACACAGTGACAGACTGTGAGTGTCTATGGGAGTTGCGGATCTAGGGATCAGCCCAACATGTGGTGCCCGGGTCCAACCCCCCCACACAGGGGGATCCCCAAGTCGCTGATCTCGGGGTCCAATGCCGGAGACCGGGTCTCTGTGTGATTACAGTGGATCGAATCTTCACCCACCGAAGATCTGATCGGAGACCGACCGACCCCCACCGATCACTGCTCCACACCGACCGTGCAGACCCATGGCCCCAGGATGATCCGCTTCCTTCTGCTGCTCCTGCTGCTTCCCGGGGCCGGTAAGTGGAGGCGAGGGATGGGGAAAAACGACAAGGTCACGGGGATTAATGAGAGGGGATCGGTTACCGGTTAGTGGGGGAACTGACCAGACCCCACATTGGACAGACGGAAAATATTTCACTGTAACCACCCCAGATATACAGATATAGATATATAGATATACAGATACAGATATAGATATACAGATACAGATATACAGATGATACAGATATACAGATGATACAGATATACAGACAGATATACAAATATACAGATATAGATATACAAATATACAGATACAGATATACAGATGATACTGATATACAGATACAGATCTACTGATATACAGATACAGATACTGATACAGATAGATATACAGATATACTAATATACAGATACAGAGAAATAGATTGAGATACAGAGAAATAGATTGAGATATACAGATACAGAGATACAGATAAAGATATACGGATACAGATATACAGATATATAGATACACAGATACAGATACAAATATACAGATACAGATATACAGATACAGATATACAAATATACAGATATACAGATACAGAAATAAATATATAGATATGCAGATACAGATATAAATATGAAGATATACAGAGATACAGATACAAATATATAGATATACAGATACAGATATATAGATAAAAGTATAGGAATATATAGATATACAGATACAGAGATACAGATATACAGATACAAATATACAGATACAGAGATACAGATTTATGGATACAGATATACAGATACAAATATATAGGTATACAGATACAAATATACAGATATACAGAAACAAATATATAGATACACAGATATAGATATACAGTTACAAATATACAGATATACAGACACAAAGATATAGATATATAGATACAGAAATACATATATAAAGATATAGATTGTAACCTGGAATCATATAGGGGTACAGCACGAAAATGGTATCTACTGTAATGAGGCCCTAGAAATATCCACTGTCCCATTAACCTTCCCCTATGGATTGTAAAATCATCCTATTCTACAGCCTTTAATAGAAATTATAGCCGCAGTCCTTCCATGTCGGATATTTCCGTGTATCGGTCAGTTAGACTGGAAAATCTGTGCAAAGTTTGCCGCTGTCAATGATGTCGCCTCCCCTTCACCCAGATTGGGGCGAAAGGTCGATCGGACATGTCGAAAAAAATCACAGCCGATTGTGCAGTCTACTATGGATAATGGGTTGTGGTGAACTGTTGGCCGGGACGAAAAATCCCCCGTGTGTACCCAGCCTAAGGTGTACTCTTTGTATTATAGTGGAATCCAGGTTGCTTTTTCCTGTAATATATTCTATCCATGGAAACCACATAATATATTCTGTACCTATGTACCCTATAACATATTCTGTCCTTATGTACCATGTATTATATTCTGTCCCTATGTGCTATATATTATGTTCTTTCCCTAGGACCATATAATATATTTTGTTCCTATGTACGCTATAATATATTCTGTCCTTATGTACTATGTATTATATCCTGTCTTTATGTGCCATGTATTGTGCTCTTTTCCTAGGACCATACAATATATTCTGTTCCTATGTACCCTATAATATAGTCTGTCCTTATGTACCATGCATTATGTTCTGTCCCTAGGAACCATATAATAAATTCTGTCCTTATGTACCATGAAATATATTTTGTCCTTATGTACTATGTGTTATGTACCATATAATATAGTTTTTCCCTAGAAACTGTGTAATATTCTCAGTCCCTATAGTCATTGAGTATATCCCCTGATATTAAAAGTGTTAATCCTGTCCCCTGCTGCATAATTATGTACCATATCATGTATTCTGTCCCTGGAAACCATATAATATAGCCTGTCCCTATGTACCCTATAATATTTTCTGTACCTATGTACCATATAATATATTCTGTCCCTGGAAACCACATAATATATTCTGTACCTATGTACCCTATAAAATATTCTGTCTCTATGTACCATATAATATATTCTGTCCCTGGAAACCACATAATATAATTCTGTAACCTATGTAACCATATAATATATTTCTGTCCCCTGGAAACCATATAATTCGAGCCTGTCCCTATGTACCCCTAATATATCTGTACCTATGACCATATAATATATTCTGTCCCCTGGAAACCACCTAATTATTCTGTACCTATGTACCAATATAATATATTCTGTCCCTGGAAACCATATAATATAGCCTGTCCCTATGTATCCCTATAATATATTCGTGTACCTATGTACCATATAATATATTCTGTCCCTGAAACCACATAATATATCTGTACCTATGTACCATATAAATATTGTGTCTCTATGTACCATATAATTATTCTGTCCCTGGAAACCACATAATTATGTCTGTACCTATGTACCATATAAATATTCTGTCTCTATGTACCATATATATTTTTTATATCCCTGAACCACAATATATTCTGTACCTATGTACCATATAAGATATTCTTGTCTCTATGTACCATCTAATATATTCTGTCCCTGGAAACCACATAATATATGTCTGTACCTATGTAACATTAATAATATTGTCTGTCCCGAAACCATATAATATAGCTGTCCCTATGTACCCTATAATATATACTGTACCTATTACCATATATATATTCTGTCCCTGGAAACCACATATATATTTCTGTACCTATGTACCTATAAATATTGGTCTCTATGTACCATATAATATATTCTGTCCCGGGAAACCATATAATAGCCTGTCCCGTATGTACCCTATAATATTATTCTGTACCTATGTCACCATATAAAATATTCTGTCTTTATGTACCATATAATATTCGGTCCCTGAACCACATAATATATTCTGTACCTATGTACCCTATAAATATTTGTCTTCTATGTACCCTAATAATATATTCTTCGCCTGGAAACCACATAATATATTCTGTACCTATGTACCATATAATATATTCTGTCCCTGGAAACCATATAATATAGCCTGTCCCTATGTACCCTATAATATATTCTGTACCTATGTACCATATAATATATTCTGTCCCTGGAAACCACATAATATATCTAATTCTATCAGGGAGACATTTTCCAGTCGTAAATTCTATCGAATCAGGGAGCATTTACCCCGGTCAGTATAATTCTATCAGGGAGACATTTATCCCAGGTCAGTATATTCTATCAGGGAAATCTTTATTCCAGGTCAGTATAATTCTATCAGGAGACATTTATCCCGGTCAGTTATAATTCTATCAGGGAACATTTATTCCCAGGTCAGTATAATTCTATCAGGGAGACTTTACCCCGGTCAGTATAATTATCTATCAGGAGACATTATCCCAGGTCAGTATAATTCTATCAGGGAGACATTTATCCCAGGTCAGTATAATTTTACCAGGGAGACATTTATTCCAGTCTATATAATTCTATCAGGGAGACATTTATTCCAGGTCAGTAAATTCATAAGGAACATTTATTCCAGTCGTAATATTCTACAGGGATCTTTATCCCGGTCAGTATAATTCTATCAGGAGACATTTATCCCAGGTCATATAATTCTATCAGGGAGACATTTATTCCCGTCAGTATAATTCTATCAGGGAGACATTTATTCCAGGTCAGTATAATTCTATCAGGGAGACATTTCCCCCGTCAGTATATTCTATCAGGGAGACATTTTTTCCAGGTCATATATTCTATCACAGGGAGACATTTATCCCAGGTCAGATAATTCTTCAGGGAGACATTTATTCCAGGTCAGTATAATTCTATCAGGGAGACATTTATTCCAGGTCAGTATAATTCTATCAGGAGACATTTACCCCGGTCATTATAATTCTATCAGGGAGACATTTATCTCCAGGTCAGTATAATTCTATCAGGGAGACATTTATCCCAGGTCAGTATAATTCTTCAGGGAGACTTTATTATCCCGGTCAGTATAATTCTATCAGGGAGACATTTATTCCAGGTCAGTATAATTCTATCAGGGAGACATTTATCCCAGGTCAGTATAATTCTATCAGGGAGACATTTATTCCAGGTCAGTATAATTCTATCAGGGAGACATTTTTCCCAGGTCAGTATAATTCTATCAGGGAGACATTTATCCAGGTCAGTATAATTCTATCAGGGAGACATTTATCCCAGGTCAGTATAATTCTCTCAGAGAGACATTTATTCCAGGTCAGTATAATTCTATCAGGGAGACATTTATTCCAGGTCAGTATAATTCTATCACGGAGACATTTATCCCAGGTCAGTATAATTCTATCAGGGAGACATTTACCCCGGTCAGTATAATTCTATCAGGGAGACATTTATTCCAGGTCAGTATAATTCTATCAGGGAGACATTTATCCCAGGTCAGTATAATTCTATCAGGGAGACATTTATTCCAGGTCAGTATAATTCTATCAGGGAGACATTTAACCCAGGTCAGTATAATTCTATCAGGGAGACATTTATTCCAGGTCAGTATAATTCTATCAGGGAGACATTTACCCAGGTCATATAATTCTATCAGGGAGACATTATTCCAGGTCAGTATAATTCTATCAGGGAGAATCTTTACCCAGGTCAGTATAATTCTATCAGGGAACATTTATCCAGGTCAGTATAATTCTATCAGGGAACATTTATCCCATCAGTATAATTCTATCAGGGAGACATTTCCCGGTCAGTATAATTCTATCAGGAGACATTATCCCAGGTCTATAATTCTAGGGAGACATTTACCCAGGTCATTTAATTCTATCAGGGAGACATTTATCCCAGGTCAGTATAATTCTATCAGGGAGACATTTATTCCAGGTCAGTATAATTCTATCAGGGAGACATTTATTCCAGGTCAGTATAATTCTATCAGGGAGACATTTATCCCAGGTCAGTATAATTCTATCAGGAGACATTTTCCAGGTCAGTATAATTCTATCAGGGAGACATTTATCCCAGGTCAGTATAATTCTATCAGGGAGACTTTATCAGGTCAGTATAATCTACAGGGAGACATTTTATCCCGGTCTATAATTCTATCAGGGAGAATTTATCCCAGGTCAGTATAATTCTATCAGGGAGACATTTTTCCAGGTCAGTATAATTCTAGCTAGGGAGACATTTATTCCCAGGTCAGTATAATTCTATCGGGAGACATTTATTCGTCAGTATAATTCATAGCAGGGAGACATTTATCCAGGTCAGTATAATTCTACAGGGAGACATTATTCCAGGTCAGTATAATTCTATCAGGGAGACATTTATTCCAGGTCAGTATAATTCTATCAGGGAGACATTTATTCCAGGTCAGTATAATTCTATCAGGGAGACATTTATCCCGGTCAGTATAATTCTATCAGGGAGACATTTATCCCAGGTCAGTATAATTCTATCAGGGAACATTTATCCCAGGTCAGTTAATTCTATCAGGAGACATTTATCCCAGGTCAGTATAATTCTATCAGGGAGACATTTATTCCAGGTCAGTATAATTCTATCAGGAGACATTTATTCCAGGTCAGTATAATTCTATCAGGAGACATTTATTCCAGTCAGTTAAATTCTATCAGGGAGACATTTATCCCAGGTCAGTATAATTCTATCAGGGAGACATTTATTCCAGGTCAGTAAAATCTATCAGGGAGACATTTACCCCAGGTCAGTATAATTCTATCAGGGAACATTTTATCCAGGTCAGTATAATTCTATCAGGGAGACATTATTCCAGGTCAGTATAATTTCATCAGGAGACATTTATCCCATCAGTATAATTCTATCACAGGGAGACATTATTCCAGGTCAGTATAATTCTATCAGGGAGACATTTATCCCAGGTCAGTATATTCTATCAGGAGACATTTATTCCAGGTCAGTATAATTCTATCAGGGAACATTTATTCCAGGTCAGTTATAATTCTATCAGGGAGACTTTATCCCAGGTCGTATATTCTCCAGGAGACATTTATCCGGTCAGTATATTCTATCAGGGAGACATTATTCCAGTCAGTATAATTCATCAGGGAGACATTATACCCAGGTCAGTATAATTCTATCAGGGAGACTTTATCCCAGGTCAGTATAATTCTATCAGGGAGACATTTATTCCAGGTCAGTATAATTCTATCAGGGAGACATTTTATCCCAGGTCATTATATTCTATCAGGGAGACATTTATCCCAGGTCATTATAATTCTATCAGGGAGACATTATTCCAGGTCAGAATAATTCTACAGGGAGACATTTATTCCAGGTCAGTATAATTCTATCAGGGAGACATTTATTCCAGGTCAGTATAATTCTATCAGAGACATTTATCCCAGGTCATTATAATTCTATCAGGGAGACATTTATCCAGGTCGTATAATTCTATCAGGGAGACATTTACCCCAGGTCAGTATAATTCTCGCAGGAGACATTATCCCAGTCAGTATAATTCTATCAGGGAGACATTTATTCCAGGTCAGTATAATTCTATCAGGGAGACATTTATCCCGGTCAGTATAATTCTATCAGGGAGCATTTATCCCAGGTCGTATAATTCTATCAGGGAGACATTTATCCCAGGTCAGTATATTCTATCGGGAGACATTTATTCCAGGTCAGTATAATTCTATCAGGAGACTTTATTCCAGGTCAGTATAATTCTATCAGGGGACTTATTCCAGTCAGTATATTCTATCAGGGAGACATTTATCCCGGTCAGTATAATTCTATCAGGGAGACATTTATCCCAGGTCAGTATTTCTATCAGGGAGACATTTTTCCAGGTCAGTATAATTCTAGCAGGAGACATTTATCCCAGGTCAGTATAATTCTATCAGGGCACTTTATTCCAGGTCCAGTATAATTCTAGCGGAGACTTTTATCCCAGGTCAGTATAATTCTATCAGGGAGACATTTACCCAGGTCAGTATAATTCTATCAGGGAACATTTATCCAGGTCAGTATAATTCTATCAGGAACATTTATTCCAGGTCATATATTCTATCAGGGAGACATTTATTCCAGGTCATATAATCTTACAGGAGACATTTATCCCGGTCAGTATAATTCTAACGGGAAATTTTTACCCAGGTCAGTATAATTCTATCAGGGAGACATTTATCCCAGGTCAGTATAATTCTATCAGGGAGACATTTATCCCGGTCAGTTATATTCTATCAGGGAGACATTTATTCCAGGTCAGTATAATTCTATCAGGGAGACTTTATTCCAGGTCAGTAAATTCTATCAGGGAGACTTTTATTCCAGGTCAGTAAATTCTATCAGGGAGACATTTATCCCGGTCAGTATAATTCTATCAGGGACATTTATCCCAGGTCGTATAATTCTATCAGGGAACATTATCCCAGGTCAGTATAATTCTCAGGGAACATTTATTCCAGGTCAGTATAATTCTATCAGGAGACTTATTTATTCCAGGTCAGTATAATTCTATCAGGGAGACATTTATCCCGGTCAGTATAATTCTATCAGGGAGACATTTATCCAGGTCAGTATAATTCTATCAGGGAGACATTTATCCCAGGTCAGTATAATTCTATCAGGGAGACATTTATCCCCGGTCAGTATAATTCTATCAGGGAGACATTTATCCCGTCAGTATATTCTATCAGGAACATTATCCCAGGTCAGTATAATTCTATCAGGGAGACATTTATCCCGGTCAGTATAATTCTATCAGGGAGACATTTATCCCAGGTCAGTATAATTCTATCAGGGAGACATTTATCCCAGTCAGTATAATTCTATCAGGGAGACATTTATCCCAGGTCAGTATAATTCTATCAGGGAGACATTTATTCCAGGTCAGTATAATTCTATCAGGGAGACATTTATCCCAGGTCAGTATATTCTATCAGGGAGACATTTATTCCAGGTCAGTATAATTCTAGCAGGGAGACATTTATTCCAGGTCAGTATAATTCTATCAGGGAGACATTTATTCCAGGTCAGTATAATTCTAGCAGGGAGACATTTTTCCCAGGTCAGTATAATTCTATCAGGGAGACATTTACCCAGGTCAGTATAATTCTATCAGGAGACATTTATCCCAGTCAGTATAATTCTATCAGGGAACATTTATTCCAGGCAGTATATTCTATCAGGGAGACATTTATCCCAGGTCAGTATAATTCTATCAGGGAGACATTTATTCCAGGTCAGTATAATTCTATAGGGAGACTTTTTCCTTCCAGGTCAGTATAATTCTATCAGGGAGACATTTATCCCAGGTCAGTAAATTCTCCAGGGAGACATTTATTCCAGTCAGTATAATTCTACAGGGAGACATTTATCCAGTTCAGTATAATTCTAGCAGGAGACATTTATCCAGGTCAGTATAATTCTATCAGGGAGACATTTATTCCCAGGTCAGTATAATTCTATCAGGGAGACATTATCCCAGGTCAGTATAATTCTATCAGGAGACATTTATTCAGGTCAGTATAATTCACAGGGAGACTTTTATTCCAGGTCAGTTAATTCATCGGGGACTTATCCAGTCAGTATAATTCTAGAGAACATTTTCCCAGGTCTATAATTCTTCAGGGAGACATTTATTCCCAGGTCAGTATAATTCTATCAGGGAGACATTTATCCCAGGTCAGTATAATTCTATCAGGGAGACATTTATCCCATCAGTATAATTCTATCAGGGAGACTTTATCCCAGGTCAGTATAATTCTATCAGGGAGACATTATTCCAGGTCAGTATAATTCTATCAGGGAGACATTTATCCCGGTCAGTATAATTCTATCAGGGAGACATTTATCCCGGTCAGTATAATTCTAGCAGGGAGACATTTATTCCAGATCAGTATAATTCTAGCAGGGAGACATTTATCCAGGTCAGTATAATTCTATCAGGGAGCATTTATCCCAGGTCAGTATATTCTATCAGGGAGACATTTATTCCAGTCAGTATATTCTATCAGGGAGACATTTATCCCAGGTCAGTATAATTCTATCAGGAGACATTTATTCCAGGTCAGTATAATTCTATCAGGGAGACATTTATCCCAGGTCAGTATAATTCTATCAGGGAGTTTATTCCAGGTCAGTATAATTCTATCAGGGAGACATTTATTCCAGGTCAGTATAATTCTATCAGGGAGACATTTATCCCAGGTCAGTATAATTCTATCAGGGAGACATTTATCCCAGGTCAGTATATTCTATCAGGGAGACATTTATTCCAGGTCAGTATAATTCTATCAGGGAGACATTTATCCCAGGTCAGTATAATTCTATCAGGGAGACATTTATCCAGTCAGTATAATTCTATCAGGGAGACATTTATTCAGGTCAGTAATATTCTATCAGGGAGACATTACTTCCGGTCAGTATAATTCTAGCAGGGAGAATTTATCCAGTCAGTATAATTCTATCAGGGAGACATTTATTCCAGGTCAGTATAATTCTATCAGGGAGACATTTATTCCCAGGTCAGTATAATTCTATCAGGGAACATTTATCCCAGGTCAGTATAATTCTACAGGGAAGACATTTATCCCAGGTCAGTTAATTCCAACAGGGAGACATTTATCCCAGGTCAGTATAATTCTATCAGGGAGACATTTATTCCAGGTCAGTATAATTCTAGCAGGGAGACATTTATCCCAGGTCAGTATAATTCTAGCAGGGAGACATTTATCCCAGGTCAGTATAATTCTATCAGGGAGACATTTATTCCAGGTCAGTATAATTCTATCAGGGAGACATTTACCCCGGTCAGTATAATTCTATCAGGGAGACATTTATCCCATCAGGTCAGTATAATTCTACAGGAGACATTTATCCCAGGTCAGTTAATTCATCAGGGAGACATTTATCCCAGGTCAGTATAATTCTATCAGGGAGACATTTATTCCAGGTCAGTATAATTCTATCAGGGAGACATTTATTCCAGGTCAGTATAATTCTATCAGGGAGACATTTATCCCAGGTCAGTATAATTCTATCAGGGAGACATTTATTCCAGGTCAGTATAATTTATCAGGAGACATTTATCCCAGGTCAGTATAATTCTATCAGGGAGACATTTATTCCAGGTCAGTATAATTCTATCAGGGAGACATTTATCCCAGGTCAGTATAATTCTATCAGGGAGACATTTATTCCAGGTCAGTATAATTCTATCAGGGAGACATTTATCCAGTCAGTATAATTCTATCAGGGAGACATTTATTCCAGGTCAGTATATTTCTCAGGGGACATTTATCCCAGGTCAGTATAATTCTATCAGGGAGACATTCCCAGGTCAGTATAATTCTATCAGGAGACATTTTTCCAGGTCAGTTAATTCTATCAGGGAGACATTTATCCCAGGTCAGTATAATTCTATCAGGGAGACATTTATTCAGGTCAGTATATTCTATCAGGGAGACATTATCCCAGGTCAGTATAATTCTACAGGGAGACATTTATCCAGGTCAGTATAATTCTATCAGGGAGACATTTATTCCAGGTCAGTATAATTCTATCAGGGAGACATTTATCCCGTCAGTATAATCTTATCAGGGAGACATTTCCAGTCGTATAATTCTATCGGGGACATTTATCCCAGGTCAGTTATAATTCTATCAGGGGACATTTATTCCAGGTCAGTATAATTCTATCAGGGAGACGTTTATTCCAGGTCAGTATAATTCTATCAGGGAGACATTTATTCCAGGTCAGTATAATTCTATCAGGGAGACATTTATCCCGGTCAGTATAATTCTATCAGGGAGACATTTATTCCAGGTCAGTATAATTCTATCAGGGAGACTTTATCCCAGGTCAGTATAATTCTATCAGGGAACTTTATTCCAGGTCAGTATAATTCTATCAGGGAGACATTTATTCCAGGTCAGTATAATTCTATCAGGGAGACATTTATTCCAGGTCAGTATAATTCTATCAGGGAGACATTTTATCCCGGTCAGTATAATTCTATCAGGGAGACATTTATCCCAGGTCAGTATAATTCTATCAGGGAGACATTTATCCCAGGTCAGTATAATTCTATCAGGGAGACATTTATTCCAGGTCAGTATAATTCTACAGGGAACGTTTATTCCAGGTCAGTATAATTCTATCAGGAGACATTTATTCCAGGTCAGTATAATTCTATCAGGGAGACATTTATCCCGGTCAGTATAATTCTATCAGGGAGACATTTATCCCAGGTCAGTATAATTCTATCAGGGAGACATTTATCCCAGGTCAGTATAATTCTATCAGGGAGACATTTATCCAGGTCAGTATAATTCTATCAGGGAGAATTTATTCCAGGTCAGTATAATTCTATCAGGGAGACATTTTATCCCGTCAGTATAATTCTATCAGGAGAATTTATCCAGGTCAGTATAATTCTATCAGGGAGACATTTATCCCAGGTCAGTATAATTCTATCAGGGAGACATTTATCCCGGTCAGTATAATTCTATCAGGGAACATTTTCCAGGTCATTAATTCTATCAGGGAGACATTACCCAGGTCAGTATAATTCTATCAGGGAGACATTTATCCCCGGTCAGTATAATTCTATCAGGGAGACATTTATCCCAGGTCAGTATAATTCTAGCAGGGATACATTTATCCCAGGTCAGTATAATTCTATCAGGGAGACATTTATCCCAGGTCAGTATAATTCTATCAGGGAGACATTTATCCCAGGTCAGTATAATTCTATCAGGGAGACATTTATTCCAGGTCAGTATAATTCTATCAGGGAGACATTTATCCCGGTCAGTATAATTCTAGCAGGGAGACATTTATCCCAGGTCAGTATAATTCTAGCAGGGAGACATTTATCCCAGGTCAGTATAATTCTAGCAGGGAGACATTTATCCAGGTCAGTATAATTCTATCAGGGAGACATTTATCCCAGGTCAGTAAATTCTAGCAGGAGACATTTATCCCAGGTCAGTTATAATTCTATCAGGGAGACATTTATCCCAGGTCAGTATAATTCTAGCAGGGAGACATTTATCCAGGTCAGTATAATTCTAGCAGGGAGACATTTATCCCAGGTCAGTATAATTCTACAGGGAGACATTTATCCCAGGTCAGTATAATTCTATCAGGGAGACATTTATCCCAGGTCAGTATAATTCTATCAGGGAGACATTTATCCCAGGTCAGTATAATTCTATCAGGAGACATTTATCCAGGTCAGTATAATTCTATCAGGGAGACATTTATTCCAGGTCAGTATAATTCTATCAGGGAGACATTTATCCCAGGTCAGTATAATTCTATCAGGGAGACATTTACCCAGGTCAGTATAATTCTATCAGGGAGACATTTTTCAGGTCATTATATTCTATCAGGGAGACATTTATCCAGGTCAGTATAATTCTATCAGGGAGACATTTATCCAGGTCAGTATAATCTATCAGGGAGACATTTATCCAGGTCAGTATAATTCTATCAGGAGACTTTATCCAGGTCAGTATAATTCTATCAGGGAGACATTTATTCCAGGTCAGTATAATTCTATCAGGGAGACATTTATCCCAGGTCAGTATAATTCTATCAGGGAGACATTTATTCCAGGTCAGTATAATTCTATCAGGGGAACATTATCCAGGTCAGTATAATTCTATCAGGAGACATTTATTCCAGGTCAGTATATTCTATCAGGGAGACATTTATCCAGGTCAGTATAATTCTACAGGGAGACTTTATCCAGTCAGTATAATTCTATCAGGGAGACATTTATTCCAGGTCAGTATAATTCTATCAGGGAGACATTATTCCAGGTCAGTATAATTCTATCAGGAGACATTTATCTCAGGTCAGTATAATTCTATCAGGGAGACATTTATCCAGGTCAGTATAATTCTATCAGGGAGACATTTATTCCAGTCAGTATAATTCTATCAGGGAGACATTTATTCCAGGTCAGTTAATTCTATCAGGGAGACATTTATCCAGGTCAGTATAATTCTATCAGGGAGAAACTTTATTCCAGGTCAGTATATTCTATCAGGAGACATTATCCCAGGTCAGTATAATTCTATCAGGGAGACATTTATCCAGGTCAGTATAATTCTACAGGGAGACATTTTCCAGGTCAGTATAATTCTATCAGGGAGACATTTATTCCAGGTCAGTATATATTCTATCAGGGAGACATTTATTCCAGGTCAGTATAATTCTATCAGGGAGACGTTTATTCCAGGTCAGTATAATTCTATCAGGGAGACTTTATTCCAGGTCAGTATAATTCTATCAGGGAGACGTTTATTCCAGGTCAGTATAATTCTATCAGGGAGACATTTATCTCAGGTCAGATAATTCTATCAGGGAGACATTTATCCCAGGTCAGTATAATTCTTTCAGGGAGACATTTATTCCAGGTCAGTATAATTCTATCAGGGAGACGTTTATCCCAGGTCAGTATAATTCTATCAGGGATACATTTATCCCAGGTCAGTATAATTCTATCAGGGAGACATTTACCCAGGTCAGTATAATTCTAGCAGGGAGACATTTACCCCGGTCAGTATAATTCTATCAGGGAGAAATTTATCCCAGGTCAGTATAATTCTAGCAGGGAGACATTTATTCCAGGTCAGTATAATTCTATCAGGGAGACATTTATCCCAGGTCAGTATAATTCTATCAGGGAGACATTTATCCAGGTCATTAATTCTCAGGGAGACATTTATCCAGGTCAGTATAATTCTACAGGGAGACATTTATCCCAGGTCAGTATAATTCTAGCAGGGAGACATTATCCCAGGTCAGTATAATTCTAGCAGGGAGACATTTATCCCAGGTCAGTTAATCTTCAGGGAGACATTTATCCCAGGTCAGTATAATTCTATCAGGGAGACATTTATCCCAGGTCAGTATAATTCTATCAGGGAGACATTTTATTCCAGGTCAGTATAATTCTATCAGGGAGACATTTATCCCAGGTCAGTATAATTCTAGCTGGGAGAATGTGCATCTTTATCCTCACACCTAATGATTAACACCCATGCAGCAGATACAGACGTGTACTGAATGTCTGGCTGGGCTGCAGGATGGAGACTGATATTAATTACTGTTATACCAACCTTCCTGGTACATATAATACAAGCAGATGTTATTTGCATTCCCTCCCCCAGCAGACTGTGGATTCAGGCCCAGCTTTTGATGTCACCCCCAGTTTGTTCTGATATCATTTACTTGAAGGAATTTTTAAAGTATAATTACTGTACGGGAGGTGCAGGATGCTAATTAACATCACTCAGGTCATGGTGCTATTTAGGCTGCTGGTACACAGAGCATGGAGAGGGTGCAGAGAGCAGTGGGGGATAGGTGAAAATTGCATTTGTGACTTTCATTCTCCTTTAACCTCGTAGAGCCAGGAGCTGTTATAGATATCTCATTAGTAGAGATGGCCGGTTCGCGGACCCGAACCCGGATCCGCCGCGGATTTCTCCCGTCCGCGAACGGCGGATTATTCCGGACTTCTGAACTTCCGAACTGCGGATTTTTTTTTTTTACAAAAATTTTCGAAAATACGAGTTTCTCCGTAATTACGAGGATCTACGATACTTGCGGGATACGGAAAAACCGAAGATCCTCGTAATTACGAGAATACACGTAAAAACGAGTAATTCGTGTAAATTTTCAAGACGGAGCAAGCCACATGATCCAAATTAGCCAATGGCAGCTATCATAGTTACAGAAAGCCTCGTTTTTGTACGGAAATCTTCGTTTTTACGGGAATCCTCGTATTTTCGAAAAATACCGTTTTTTTAAACTCACGCTGGCGGACTGTACTTTTTAGGTATTGTTGGCATTTATACGTGCTTCTAAGGCCATTACCCAGGTCCCTGAGTGGTTAAGTGTACGTTACCAAGGCTATTTAGACCACTTTTAATGCGGATTTGGCCGAACTTTCATTTTAATACGTTTTAACGGGTCCGCTTGCGGATTTTCGAATTTTCTCGCGCGGACCGGATTTTTCGAAGTTCGGACATCTCTACTCATTACCCATCAGGATTCTGCATAATAACATGTTACAGTGACCGTGTGCATTATTATTGGCTATAGGAATAGGTTTAACAGAAACATAAGGGAGAGGCAGAAGGATTAATCTCTATTGAAAAATGTCCTATTCACATCCAAAAGCCGGGGTGCAGACCCTTCCAACTCTTACCGCAAAGGGTTAATAGCATACAACTTAGGAAAAATATGGAAGGTCTCACACCTAAATCGTAAAGTTGTTTATTTGATGGTTCAATAAAGACTTTATACTTTACGCTTTAGGTGTGAGACCTTCCATATTTTTCCTAAGAGGGAGACAGATCCTGATCTACTTGCACTTGGTGATGGTATCACAGAAAGCACGACCCCAAGCTTTCCATAAAAAGAAAACAATAGCTAGGAAAACCAGCAGTGTGGATGGCTGATTATACAAGAGGATTTATAACGGAGACTGGAGAATATTTAGCATGTTAGAATGTTAACTTTAGGTTAAACATATTGGGCATAGGCTGTACAGAGTTTTTCTTAATCCAATGGTTTTGGATGTCAGGTATGGTTATCTTCTTTTTGTAAAAGGCTTTTCTGTATTTAGAAACTAGCAGGGAGATTCAATAAAAGTTCTTATTGTTTAAAATGGTGCTACTTTTGCCCCAACCAATCAGATATTATTTAACATTTGAAAGCTTACCTCTGATTGGTTGGGGCAAAATTAGCACCATTTTAAACGATAGGAACTTTTATTGAATAACCATGTAGCAGTTGTACCCGGCGTTACCCGTGTACACTTTTGGATAAAGTATTTTTTACGTGCAGGTGTGTGTTTGGCTTAGATGGAAGAGACAGGCGGAAAAAGAAGTGCACAGTTGGCAATGTACGTCATGTATTTTATAGTTATGAGTTGAGGAGGTGACATTGCTTAAGGGATTTATAGCACAAACCTTTAACGTTATCAGTTTTTCCACTTGGAGAGTAAATATATAAATGTTGTGGTGAACCTACTCATGAACATGCTACATGGAATTTACTGTTGGGATAACATGTTGATTGCAACTGAATATCACAGCACTTGAGTGATTGACAGGTGTCAGTGTCTCTGATCATGTGACGTGCGGCTCTTTGTCTCTGTTGTTAAAGTCGGGCTTCATTCTGTTGGCCTTCTGAGCGTTGTGTGTTTTTATTAAGCGTGCTCTATTTTTTGCACATTAGTAAGCAGTATGTCACCTTGTTTGCACTTTAACACTTACTATTAACTATTAGATCCCAATCAATAAAGTTAGTTTCTGGGCCTAATTGAAAGTGCCATGATATCTTTGTTCTTTTAGTTGTAACTGTGTGTGAAGTGTGTGACATGTGGGCAGTGTGTGTCTGGTGCTTAAGTCCAGGTAATGCAGGTAATTCCTGTGCACCATACTGTCCCGGGTTGAATAGGTGGATGGGGCATATCTGTGATGTTGTGGTGGGTGGGGGAACGGCATTCTAGGGTGTGAACAGTCTGGGTCGTGTCTGTGATGTTATAGTGTCCAGGAGGCTTGGACGTGACATTTGATGGTCGCGATATTTGGGGGCATGGCCACATTGTTTAAAAGCGTTGGCGTGGCTGTGACATTTAGGGGTGAGGGTGTGGTGTTTGGGGTGTGCCTGTGAGGTTTGTGAGCATGGACAGGATGTTTGTGTATGTGGCTGTGATTCTGTGACGGATCAGGGCTATATTACACATTATTATATACGGTGACGGATCAGGGCTATATTACACATTATTATATACAGTGACGGATCAGGGCTATATTACACATTATTATATACATTATATACAGTGACGGATCAGGGCTATATTACACATTATTATATACAGTGATGGATATGTTAGAGCCAAGCTCTGTATTGCAGGGATGTCCAACCTATGTTGTTTGTAAAGTACAGTTGTTGTACATCTGGAGGGCTGCAGATTGAACATCCCTGCTGTAACGGATCCATATTGAACTATATTTCCCTCTTTATTATTGACCCCCGATTCTAGTGTGTGTATCTGGCAGCAATTAAATGTTATTTCACATGTGTGCCTGGCAATTAAATCTCGTCTCCCATTGTGTTTGTTTCCATCCTGTTGCGCCATTAAATACAGGAAAGGAAAACATGGATTAGATATCTGTAATGCCAAAAATACTGTCTCAAGCATTTACTTTAATGGGAAAATAAACCCAGTTGTTAGACAGCAGTTATTCACCATTGTAATATCCCTAGAGCAAACAGCGTGTATATGTGATTGGTATATAGGTGTTCAGTTTAGTGGATTATATACATAAAATAAAGATCGTGTGACCACTGACAAAAAACAATAAAATGTAGCAATAACTTTTATTGTAAAGAGCTCTCATACCTTTCAAACAAACCAAGGATGATGTCACTAGGTCTAAAGTTACAGGTTTTTAAAGTTACACTTCCCAGACTGGACTACCTCTGTGTCTCTGTGTCAGGCATGTGTTTTAAGCTGTCGTAACCCCCAGACCCAAAAAACAATCTTTTGTGAAGCCAGTTACATTCCTCTACACATGGACCCATTAGGGAGAGAAAATAAATTTCAGGCTTGTTGTTAGCTTTAAAAATCATTTGGAAGTTATGGGGCGAGGCTTATGATGTAACTGATTATGCTTTGTCCCAGCAGTGGACATGGTCTAACCCTAAACATGAGGGCAGATACTAAGTGCTGGTGATGTCACAGCTCACTGTGCTAGCAGGAAACAACACCCTTTATACTGCTGTAACTTTTGATAGACTTCAGCTAGAAGCATGATCCTGGAGTCATTTTATAGGTAGGAGGGTGTCTTTTCTTTAATAAAGGCCACTTGTATAGAGAACACAGTTCCCCTTTTAAGGGCAAGATCACCCCTCAAATGAAAAATGAAATATAGGTAAATCATCCCCCAAACCACAATAGTTAGAAAGCTAACAGATGTAGGAATAACGTGTTATGTAGCAAAATGTTTTTCTACCCCACCCCTCTGCCTCTCAAAAGGTTGTTATTTTTAGAGCATATCTCTTTCTGCTTCCTGGCTCTTCCAGTTAGCAGCGGCCATGTCATGCATGTCACAGATGACATCACAACCAATAACTGTGCTGCTTTCATGTGCGAGCTTCTAAAAGACCTCGGAGAAAAGGCAGAGGGAAGGTGAGAAGAAAATTTTGCACCATTACAAGTTAGTCTTACATCTGTCAGCCTTCTAACATTTACAGGGAGATTCAATAAAAGTTCTTATCGTTTAAAATGGTGCTAATTTTGCCCCAACTAATCAGATGTTAGCTTTCAAATGTTAAATAAGATCTGATTGGTTGGGGCAAAATTAGCACCATTTTAAATGATAAGAACTTTTATTGAATAACCCGGTTATGGTTTTAAAGGTTTGGTGGGTAATGGATCTGAAAATATTAAACACCTATTGTCTGTCTCTTAAAAATGCGTTTTTTAATGTTGAGTGTTAACTGCTACAACTGAGATTCTGTAAGGTGATTGGAAACAAACATTTAACCGGTGATATTTATTTAATTAAAATGAGATAATATTGACAAGCAGACAATATTATTATACTATTGATCCAGCCCCTCGTCACAGTCTCAGTTTCTAATGAATTGCTCAACCATCCTCTATGGAACTTGGCAAATAAAAAATATCCTCTGAGACGTCTGTTTATTCAGCCCATTGATAAACTAATCTATGATGCGGCCCCTATCTGTGCTTCATCCACAGTGACTATATCTGACAGTGACTATAAGACTATATCTGTCATTGCAAAAATAAGATGAGGCCCCCTTGGCTCTCGGACCCCCCTGCAGTTGCTCCCCTGGTAGTTGCGCCCATCTCCATGATGGCTTCCAAGCTGCCCAGGATATAAACCATGAGGTCACTTTGGTTTTCAGCACAGCCCACTCTCCTGGCTTTATTTTGTTTTAGATGGATGACTTTCACAGTTTCATCCAGCTCTGGAATATCTCAAGCACTGACATCAGGCGTCTCACACAGTGCCAAAAACACAAACACGCCAGCCAACACGTTCGCTTGGGGATCTGCCATGGGTGGGTTTCTCAGTAACCATTCCAGAGGTTGGTGGTGTCAGGTACCTTCATGAAACTGGGCTGCCCTGAATGACATTGAAATCAGCATCATTAAAGGGTAAATTCACCCCTCAAATAAAAAATTGCATATAGATGAATCATTTCCCCAACCAAAACCGCAATAGTTGAGAGATGTAAGTCTAACCTGAAATGCTACCTGATGTTCTGTTACCTCTCTTTCTACTTTGCCTGGTTCTTTCAGGTTGCAGCTGTCAGTCATAGATGTAACAGATGACATCACAGCCAATGACAGTGTTATTCCCCTAGCTGCCTCCTAGGTTATAATAGATTTACCACATTGGTATTATAAATGTATGATTGCAACGGTCTTGTATAGACCATCAATCATACAATTACAACCAAGATTATAATTGTATGATCACTACTGTAATTTTACGACTGCGATCATGAATGTACGATTGCAGTCATAATCCGTACGATTGTTAAAGGCGCAGTATCGATATTTAGTGATCCTGCAC
This sequence comes from Hymenochirus boettgeri, assembly GCA_019447015.1. Classification (NCBI taxonomy): domain Eukaryota; kingdom Metazoa; phylum Chordata; class Amphibia; order Anura; family Pipidae; genus Hymenochirus; species Hymenochirus boettgeri. The sequence continues at coordinate 28,419,402 of CM033477.1, forward strand.
CTTTATAAATCTGCCCCTTAGAAAGCTTGAAGAGCTTGAGAGCAGAAGTTTGCTGCTTAACCCTTTAGCCCTTTGTCGGTCTGCTATCAAAATATTGAAATTAAAAAAATGACTTCATTTGAGGGGTGAACATGCCCTTTACAGAGATTAAATAGCATTAATAAAGGAAGACTGATGTTAAATAGCATTAATAAAGGAAGACTAAGACTATTGTTAAATAGCATTAATAAAGGAAGACTATTGTTAAATAAGCATATTGTTTCTGTATAATGATCGTAAATTAGCAATCATTATCTTTCATTTGCGATTGTGGTATAAACCACCGTTACCATGCGGTATTTTATGTGGTGTTGGCCCATTGACCGATATTTAATAACCAGCAGTATTGGAAACTCACGATACCACAGGTTACCGTATAAGTGCGGCCGTACATTTACGGCTGAGTGGGTGTACAATACCATGCGGTTAAAAAGTACCACAATAGTATAGGTGATTGTACAACACCACACCACACCTTTATAAATATGGCCCATTGTCTGCTGTAGACATTATTTTAGGTTATGGTCGCTAATGCCCGATAACGAATCTTCAGCACAGAACATATTGCAGCCTAATTAGCTTCCTGTGCACATACAGGCAAATCTGATCTACATTACCAGGCTCCATGGTTTTGGTGCGAGAGGGATTCATGTACAGGGGCATTATGCTTTCTGCTAGTAAATATGACAGTTTACAAATTGATACTACAAAACTATCCGGCCTGATCATTCTGTGACCAACATTATGGCCATAACATCACAGGAACATTGGAAAGGTAAGAACCGCCGTAAATTCAGTATACAGCCAGCATTATGGTTTCAGGTGGGATTTTCTTCAAGCAGCTCCTTAATGAACTCTGTGCCACCTGGTGGGCTAATAAAGTATTACATGAGCAGGGGGCAGACCTACAGCATAGACAAAGTGCACTACATTTAGCAGTAAAGCATTACAAGCGTTTCCATATTTCACGTCTTTATAAGATTATTAGAAATTCCTAGGACCTATTGGCTAATTCTGCAGTCTATTTACAGAACAGTCAATACCACATATAGTAATGTTTTAGAAAGACGGTCCAGTCTCTGCAGGAGTCAGCGTCACACACAGGGAAATCTTTCCATTGTATTGTTATTCATATACGACAATAACTACATCTGAACAATCTCCATAGTTGCCCTTTAAATGTTGACAGTACAAACCAGAGAAAGGAGTTGCAGGCGCATCAGCGGAAGATAAATATGGAAAATGAAAAAATCATCTGAAGCCAGGGGATGTCCATGTTTAACAAAACCACAACTCCCCTATTTCCTATAGAACTGCCTTTCAACAGCAGAGGGCAGGTATGGGAATGCTGGGAGTTTTTTTAACATGGCTGGGTGCACATTTCAGATTGCATATTCCAACATTTTAAGTCAGACTGGCTGTAAGATAAGTATTAAGGGCTAGGCCACACTAACACGTTTTTAGCGCGTACCATTTTGGTTGACGTGGAAATCAGGAACACAAATTCCTGCGATTTCCGATGCACACGCGCACTATTTTTTTTTTTAACACAAATTAATACGTTTTTAGAATTTTAAATGACAAAAACAAATGCGCAAACGCACAGAAATCGCGATAACGCTCGCGATTGTGTGAGTGATTTAGTGTGTTGTAGTGGGGCCTCAGCCTTAGATCCTACCGTAATGGAAGCTCAACCTGTCACTGCAGCCCTTCCCATGTGCCCTGCCACTTTGGCAGCAAATAGAGCCTGGAGACACTTTCTGGCCTTGATTCAGGCAGTGTGTAGAGGATATGAACTGAACGACCAGTTATACACATTCTGTGATTCATAGGAATACCTGGGTTATCTGTGTCTCTTTTGGAACAAAAACGTTATTGCGGAATCAATAGAAAATGTCATTTATCTCTGTTTGCATACAGATTGGAGACAAGTGGCAGCAGCATAAACGATCTAATGATTGACTCCGGAAAAGCAAGTGATGTCTCTGTATCCAGTTGGCCAATGGAACCAATTCACTGGACTCCTTTTCCAATTCTGCATCAGCTTTCCCTGCAGTCTCCGGTACATACAGCTAAGGGGACTTGGTTGGATATGTTTGAGGTGTAGATGGAAAGTAATAAAAAATTATTCCGTAACCAAAACACAGAATTACCAATCACTGCACAATATACTGACATTGCACCCTGGAACTAATCAAGTAAAATCAAAGCTTGTCTTAAGATTAAAGGGCACATCCACACCCAAAACTATAATTTAACCCACTACTGGCCCCAGTCTGTAGTTTAAAATAAACCTTACACCTCTGCTCCTTATGGTTCTCCAGAAAACTGAAGACTCCAAGCTGTCAGTGAGGCATCTGTTCCATGCTGAATCCTTGTCGTCAAGGTCTGAGGCATGCGCAGTACCCCACCACCATCTGGATCCATCGTTGCACCTAGCGTGAAATCCTCTGGATGTAAGGTAGGTAACCCCTGCCTGCCCCAACTGCCGCAATATTTCTTAAAAATTCCCCCCGATACGAACTTACAGAGCCTTCTCTCCTGCAGCATTTCAAGTGAACTCTCAGCCAATCACAGATGCGGCTGAGTTCCAGATCAGATCGCCGCGGGAGAGAAAGCTGTGTAAGTAGAAATGTGGGGATTTTTTTTTTTTTAAGTATTGTAGCGGCAGTTGGGGGTGGGTAGGGGTTACCTACCTTACCCCCAAAGTTCATTTTGGGGGTGGACATGCCCTTTAAAGGAATACTAAACTGATTTTTTTATACTTTTTCAAAGGGCATTTCTACCCCATCTAGAAAAATGTAGTATTATGTAACTAACTTCCCCCAAACCCCCTTGATGCTATTCTTACATTTAACAGATCTGCACACCGTTATTCACCTTTAAAAACCCAGATCCACTGGCGCTTGGTCCCGCCTCCTCCACTGCTGCAGCGTGCCCTTTACGAGTTCAAGCAGCAGCAGAGGCTTGACTGCTAATTGCGGTCAACCATTGGTCATGATGTCACTGTCACAGCCATTCTCCGGAAGTAGCAGCCACGCCGGTGGTTTCGGGTATTTTAGAGGTGAATAACTTGTGCAGATCAGCTAAACGTAAGTATAGCCTAAAGGGTTTTTTTTTAGGGGGTGCACCACATTATACTAAAATGTCCTAGGAGGGGTGAAGATGCCCTTTAAGTACATAAAACCTGTTTCTATTATTCCCACCTACCTGTGAATGATAGAACGCCCGGGGGAACACTGCAACACTTACCTTACTGGCACTCCACTCAGCTCCTTCTCAGTTGTCAGACACGCCTGTCCTGACTAAGGGCCTATGTTCGGTGCATGCACACCAATACAAAAGATTGGCGTGCGATCATGACAGAGCGCCTGTCAGCTGAGCAGGGCTTAATTTGACATGCCTCAGACTATATAGTGAGTCTGGCACATGGAAATTAACCTTTAGTTCACCTATAAGGATCCAATCTGTGCATACCACAGAACAGCCTATTGGCTGTAGGGAGAGGGGAACAGATTATTGGATTGTCCCACAGAATTTGGGGCACCTAGACATCGAGTGCCAAAAATGAAGGGAAAACCAGTGACCCCCAACAAAAAGCTATCACTATTTTGTTACTAGCACAGTTTATCAAGATCCAATGCACATCCAATCCCTGGGTGCTAGATGCAATCTGCATTTTTTTCATGTGTTCCCAGCACAATCTAGTGTGGCCTCAGCCTTATAGTAGGTTTGGAAATAGTGTGGGAAATGAAGAGATCTGAATTTAACAGGTAGAAAAAGAGCCAACGGTTTGTCCCAGAGGATTAAAATTAGCAGAGCGATGCACCAACGGGCGCATCGCTCCTGATTTGGAGTTAAAGTCACGCTAACCGATGTTATATCGGTTAGCGTGACTTTAACTCCTTCCTTGCGGCGGCTGCGTGGCTAACGTGAAAGTTAACAGCGCAGCTGCCGCAAGCGATGTTATATGGCGAAATCTGCATTTTATTGCAGCACTTTCAACGCCAGCTAATAGCTGGCTTTAAAAATGCCAGAATAGAAAATCGCCAGGTAGCGATGTTCCGAGCGCCGCTATCGGCATATAACATCGCCGGGCTGTTTGCACCGGGGTTGCCGATAGCGGCGCTCGGTGCATCCCCCTGGAAGTGTATTATAAAACACTGTCCACATCAACTGGTTAAAAATCTCTTTTTTTGCATTTCAGTTCCATGCACGTCGACCTCATTCATACTTTGAAGGGATGGAACTGGTCAACACAGAGCGAAGCTGGACAGCATAGCTGCTCACTAACAACCACATTTGCGGATAGAACAAAAGCTGGCATCCCTTTCAATGGAATATTAGGATAATCAGGTGTTCTAAAGACGGGGATTGGGGAACAAGCCTTAGGAATATACAGTATTGCTGGACCAAAAATCTTAAGGACTTGAGCTTCTCTGTTAGACACCGGACACAATAGGGTAGACTGCAAATGAAGGACAAACCAGCACACAGCAGATTTAAGAGCAACCGTACTTTATTACATAACAGGCTTCATAAAACAAAACAAAAAAATAAGACAGGAAGCATTCAAGCATTTGAACAATACAATAAAACTGCTGTAAATAATTTTTCTCTATTCAAGTGTTTGGAGGGCAGCTAATCAATGAGAAACTTTAAAAACTCCTCCTGTGAAGTGTCACAAAGCTAGCTTTGGTTTTCATTTTATTTTTTTTCAAACTTTTTTTTTTTCGTAAATCAAGCCCCATAGAGACGTGAATTGTGATTTATTGTTAAGCCTCTCTGCAACAGGTTTGTACTTTTGCTGTTAGAAGGTAAGTCCTGCAATACTTGTAGCGTATGGGTGTCAGAACTGGAGTCCTCCAGCCGTTATTTAGCTACAACTTTCAACGGACTCTTAAAGGAGATCTCTCTTCTAAAGTGCATTTTTAACAATCTATAGGCCAGAAATTGCTGATTGAACAGATATATCACTAGTTTTCCACGCTGATTTCTTCACAGAAATACAGCATTGTAAAGCATGCTCAGGATATAAATTGGAGGAGGAGGCAGATACTAGAGACTGGGGGTAAAAAGAGGAAACTGTATAATGCTGTACTTCTATAAATAAATCACTTAGGCTGTGAACACATGGGCGAACATTCTGACCTGATTTTAATCATCTTTCGCATGTTTTTTTTTTTTTTGTCAAAATCAGATCATGCATGTAGGCAATTTTTACTCGATTGTAGTTTTCAGTAGGCCACGTGATCGGTCACACTGAAATTTCAATGGTACCAGGGAATATCAGGACAGGGTGGCCAGTTGGTTTACAGCCTTCAAAAGCCAAGTGATTCATTGATAAAATTCGCAATTCCTGGTTTGTATATCCGGAAAATGTATTTCAGCCTAAAGATTTCCTTTAAAGGTTTACTGTTGCAACCTTAAATGGCTGCACAGTTTAACATCACTTTGTACAGAATTATCGCGCAAGACATTGACAGCAAAAGGGCGAGAATCGACTACAGTACTCTTTGTAATAAGTTACACGTAAGATTTTTATTGAAATACAGAAGGCTGCCTTTGAAATGACTACTTTAAAAAGGATCACAGCGCTTTTACTGGTAGATTTGTCCATTTCTGTCTCGCTACCAAATATGAACACTATTGTGCTGTCAAGCACCAGAAAGTTCAAATTTAAATGTGCTTTAAAATGAAATAAAAAAAACAAATGCCAAAACAAAATGATGCTATTTCTCACTGCTGGGTTGTTCTTTATCTGAGGTATGAAGGCGGTAGAAACATTCTCAAGTGTTTTAATCAAAATACAATTTTCGAAGCGTCTGTGTCCTGTATATTTTCAAGTTACGAGCTTAGTGCAGGATAGTACAGTTAAGAGATATATTCTGGCAAAGCCCTTATTTAAGGCGATTCCAGATAATCTAAGGCTATTTTTTTTTTCTTTATACCGGGAACAAACATTGTTAGTGCTTGTCCCTTACAACATTACAATATTATACGTCTTCCTTTTTTTGTCACAATTCACAAGACTAAATACAGTCCAAACATATTTAAAGATTTGTTTTTTCAGACTGCATTAAAAACCGTTTTTAAATTAGTCTTGGAAAACAAAAAAAACCAAAAAACTATAATCTAACAAACGCTAAGCAGCCCCAAAAACAAAAAATAAAAAAAATTTGCTACGCCCAACACTCAGTGTTGGTAGGATGTCTCAACTCGATTTTGTTGCGGACCGCCAACATTCAATGTTTTAAACTTCATCAGTCGAAAAAAGAAAAAACAATCAAAAATTGTAAATTGTACAATCATTTTTCTTTCTCTATCTGTAAACAGTTAAAAAGCCACAAGTTGATTTGTATCAGCTGACACAAAGCAATCTGAATAAAGGCAATGAGAGAATGGCAAGAAAGAGGGAGGAAGGGGGATAGATTACATTAGAACTGATCCTTGGGATCCCAAAATACACCCAGCTTTAGGAATTAATATCGGAATTGACATGAAAACAAAACGCACCAAGTGTAAATAAGCACTGGTTTAGGTATCCCAAACATCCATATTTCAGGGAGGAAAGAGGGGAGGGAAACTCACGCACATTCTGAAGATCAACCTTTACACCACATAGGGAAATATATGGCAAAGACTTTTTGAAAGTCATGTGATGTGTGGAGAGACGGGGAAAAACATGGCACTGCTTTGCAGTAAATAACTGACTAAGGAGAGAGATTGGGCCAACCAATAGAAGGAAGAGAAAAGGAGTTTCCACTGGAAGCAAAAAATGTATTGGGTCAAATGCAATTTCCATGTGGTGAAAGGGTTGAGATCTTGACAGACATATTTACCCTTGCTCAGTGTCTACATTATTTGACCAAACAAGCATAATACCATTTATGGCAACAACATAATATGTAACTTGTTCCTTTGCAAGTATCTGCAGTTATTTAATTCTAGACATTTTTTTAAAAAAAACACATTTTTTATACACACACAAGAAATAAATCAATCAGCCCAGAACTTGGTTACAAATGTGCATATATGTGCATAGTTACTAAATCGGCAATTTTTTTCTTTTTTTTTCTCTTTTTAAAATGTACGACAAAGGCAGAACATTAATAAAACACTGTCACAAAGCAGAGAGACACGGATCCACTTAAGTAAATAAACACACAAATCCAAGTCTATATTGTTATCCGCAAACACCCGACCTACTCACTAAGACACGTTGTAAAAGCTAAATTATTTTTTAAGTTTCGATTTACTTGGCTTTAGAAAGCTTAGATTGGGGACATTTTTTTGGCAGATAGGAAAGTCTTTGAGAAATTAGCACAGTTAGTGCTAAATGTTGCATTTGTGTGATATTTTTTATACATACATATATATATATATACATGGTAAGTGTTAAGTTATTATTATTATTCCTGAGAGCCATGGTCTTTTATTCCCCTATTCTTGATTACTTAACAATTAAGAACTGCGCGCACACAAAAACTTAAAAAAAAAAAAAAAAAAATTAACCCCCCCCCCAAAAAAAACCCCAGACTCCCAGAGATAAAAGCATCCTTACCACAAGTACAGTTTTCTTTTTTTTCTCCTAAGATTGATGGAAGAGTAAACATCTGAAGAAAAAAAAAAAAAAGCTGCCCCCCCCCCCCCAACCCAAACAAACATTTTATATAAAACATTCTGTAAACAAAGATTCCCGCATTTTCCCGAATTGGTACCTCTTTAAAGAAATCGCAAAGCCTTTGAAAGTGCTGCCCCCTACTGGCACATGTAGGGTGTATGTCACAGCTGTGGCCACTTTTTTTTTTTTTTTTTTTAATAGTATAAATTTGTATTTTTTTGCTGTTTTTATATATTTTTTTATTAAAACTGTAGAGCTAGATTCTATTAGGTTTAGTCACGAAAACCTGGTGCAATACTTTTTTTTTTTTTTAAAAACTAAGTTAAACCGCTGTCAGTTATCTTAGCCACTTTCAGCACTGGAGATATGTCAGTAATACGCTGCACTGATAGATAGACATACCACTGAGATAGGCTCTGGCACTAGAAAGCAGTTAAAACATTGTAATACCACAATAAGGTAGGTACATCAAGGCATCTTTAGAAAGAACAAGCATTAATCCGTTATTTTAAGTACACACATTAGAGTAAACAGTTACACTTGAGCTGTTGCTTTCGATAATTCCAAATAAAAACATACGGAGCACCATCCAGTGCAAAATAAACAAATGGAGCTCAAACTCTTATCATCAGGTCAAACATAAAAGAGGGAAGAGGGAAAAAAATGGAATTCAAAATACACAAACAGAAAGACGCAGCTCAGCGTACGCAGTTAGAATATGACTAGCACTAATGAGGAAGTGTAAATATATACATTTTTTAAACTTTTTCACATTATAATATTGGCCTGCAAGATTCAAGTATTACGAACTGATATGTTTTGGGCTAAATCAAAAAAATAAAAAGTGGGAAGTGTGCAGAAGAGCTGTCTGCAGAGGCTGCAGATTGTTTAGATGAACAGTCTAGTTAGCGACTATTGAGGTCATAGGTGAAAGGCTACATGGGCTCGCCATTTAAGTGATCAACAGGAAGGAAAGCGCTGACAGGTGATGGACTACTCATGCCCCTGCCTTCATTGCTGGGGTTCCCCCATAAGCTTGTTGAATAATTAGGAGTGCCCCAGAGAGAAGTGCCATGAAGGTCTCCAGAGCTGGAGCCAGAAGCTCCTGGACTGTTCCAGTGATTCATATCTCCACGGTTCGAGATGCTGTGAGGACTGTCTAGGGATCCTAACCGGCTATGACCAGACCCAAGAGATTGCCAGCCAGGGGAAGGAGTTTGAGACTGGCCTTGTGCAAAAAAACGACTTATCTCCTCTTCACTGGCAAACTCTGCAAGTATGGTTGTGTTCCCTAAAACACACCTGCAGACAAAAAAAAAAACTTTGTAGATATGAAAACAAAACATGACAATTGTCAGCCATCCCTTTAAACAATTACCAGGAGAATCAGGAGTGGCTAGACTCAAAAATTTAAAGGGCATCCTTAAAGGGCAGTCCACCCCAAAACTATATTCCCCCAACTACTGGCCCCATCATTGTAGGTAGTGTAATCCTTACCTCACATCCCAGCTCCATAGGGTTCTCTGTAGTCCCCCCCCCAAAGTCCCAAAAAACTGCCCACACCAGGAGGCTAGCAGGGCTTGCCTGCTACCTGGTCAGGTAGATTTTTGCCATGCGTACTGCAGCTCTTTCCCCCCTCCCTCCCCCTCCCTCTCCCTCCCGTTCTCCTACCCTCCCCCTAGCATAAAACCCCTTGTAAATAGTCAATCCACCGGGTCTCCCAGCCCCAACCGCATGGTTTTTAATTTTAGAAAGCTCCCCAAACTCTTACTTACCTCTCCTCTTTCCTACGCTGCACTGAATGACCGGCAGCCGCGTCCGTGATTGGCTGCCGCTCAGCCAATCACAGACGCGACTGCCGGTCCCGCCCCTCTGCTTGCATTCTCGCAAGCAGAGGGCCGGCAGCGCGGCAAAGGAAAGAGGGGAGGTAAGTAAAAGTTTGGGGGGCTTTCTAAAAATAAAAACCATGCGGTTGGGGCTGGGGGAACAGGGGGAAGGCAATATTAAAAAATCGAAATAAGGGTGGACATACCCTTTAAAACAAAAAAACCTGCTGATTTGTCAGTTATCTCCAATCCCCCAATTGCTATTTTTACTAGTACATTACATGCATTTGTAACCAGATATTTAAGTAAGTTATTTTCCTTTCTGGAAAAGGTATATAAATCTTCCTTCTGCTCAACAAGCTTTTTATAAGCTTGAGGATGTGCAGAGACAGCAGGTGAAATGGCATTCAATCATTGGTTGTGATGTCAGTTGTCACCGCCTTGATTGACTGCATGGAGGGAGGGGCCAGCTTACTTTGCTATAATGGGGACAATAATTATCCATAAAAATCTTGTTAGTAATGCAGGTAATAAAATGAAAAATATATATCAGTTGGGGGGAGGTAACGGACAATTGACCAGTTTTTTATTTTATGGTGGGTACACAGGAGGGGATTTTTTGCTCCGACCGTGCGTTCGATACAAGCGAGCACTCAGCCGGGACAAATGACTGTCGGTCACGGCAATAGTGGAAACCGCATGACCCCCTATGATTTACCAGCAGGTCCGATTGCCATTTACCCAATACGTACGAATAGGCAACCGAACTCTGTCGCACCCCGCCCCCCCTATGCTATATTTCCGGCCAACCGACCGATACATGGTTGTATAGGATGCTTGGCCAAAAATATTGTATGGTGTGTACCCAGCCCTTTAAGCTTCATATACATGTGATATTGTTGGCCAGAAGCCAGATCCTAGTTACAATGACAGGCTGCTTTTTTTTTTATTATTATAGGCAACCAGATGAAACAATAGAGACCGCAGTTACTCTTTTTGTGACTTTCTCACAAAAAAAGCACAATTTACATTTTTTTTTCTTTTTAAAGTAGCTTTATTTTTTTTAATTTTAAGACAGCGTCACTTTAGTAAATATTTCTCTGTTAGTGTGTGACAACCACAAAAAGGAGTATTGTTGCAATTATAGGATCCTGTTGTCTACCATGAACAGCCTGCCTTTTTATTCACATGCATATTTAGAATCCCAGTAACAAATCGCTGTTTGCTATGGATAAAATTGCTGTAAACTATAGGTTGAATTGTGCTAGACAGCGGTGTATGCTGGGATCTGTATATTCTGTTGAGGGTTGGTGTACATCTATAGCTAAGTAGAGGTTAAAAAGTTAAAAAATGTAAATGTTCTTATGCAACTAAACCAGGTTTGCCCCAGTTGTGATTATGCAGGGGGACTAGCAGCCAATTTAGGGTAAAAAAAACTTAAGCTTAATTGTTGCGAAGTAAGTGGTATACCCTTATATTCATCTAATTATTGACTGCATTTTGGGGGACTGAAGTTCCCCTTTAAATGTGCTCAGCCAACAAATAGGTATCCATCTATCAGACAAAGATATTTTGTGTGGTTTCAAACTGTCAACAGCAATTAAGAGTCCCAATATTTCTGTTGATTTCCATTGTTTTTATGCAGTCTCTCTTATACTGTCCCTACAGGTAGTGGAATGCTGGTTCCCAGTTAAAAGAAACACAGAGGGAAGGTTCAAGGTAAGGTGCAGACAACCTACAAGCACCACAATAAAGAAGCCAACAGCATATGTATCATTAAATGAATTAACAAATACAATAAAAGACTTACATGTGCAGAGACTTTTGTGCCTTTACTACCTCTTCCTTGGAACTGTAACGGACCAGAGCAGTACCGTGGGACAGGTTCAGGTGGAATGTTATCAAAGGCCCATGCTGCATGCATAAGGTACGTAGGGTAGAGCCATCAATCTGCAAGAAAGAACAAGTTACACCACTGCATCTAGAAAGCAAATCAAATTCCTATTTAGCAAATAAAGTCCAATGACCTGAGGTGTAAGGTTCTTCAGAACCAGACAATTAGTTATTCTCCCTGAGCTGTTTTCATTCCAAGAGGAACCTGAAAAAGAGAGAAAAGAGAGAAGTAAATACGGTTTCCAAATTCAAACGTTTTCTGTTTATGCAGTGCACCATTTCATCCACTATAAAAACGCAGAACCATTTTAACTAGTAATGAAAGGAATATTTACCTGGTGTGTATCTTGAGTCAGAATTGCCCCACCCACTGAGACGCAGGGAGTTGCTTTCCCAGGTGGACAAATTTGGCTTCTGACCAGTCAGCCCTGGGGGAGGTCTGGACGGAGCCCTTATTTTTTTTGATGGCAAAGGGACTTTCCACAGTTCATGAGCCAGAGAGGTGTTTGCAACGGAACCAGGAGACCAAGAAGGTTTAGGGTCACTGTTTCTTACTGTAAGAGTTAAAAAAAAATCAACTCTGTAATCTAACTGGGCGATCATTTTATCAGTCAAGATATAAGACCCTATGCACATTCGCCCACAAAAGTGCAGAACTTACTAGGCCCTTACCCCATGGGTTAATAGAATGCAAAACATGGCATCAGTCGGACAATGCTGTGCAACTGATGTTTGGTTCCTAATAAAAGGATTTTAATTTGTCGTTTTTGTGCAAACTTCCATATTGCTATTAATGAGATAATTTAATGGATCTATTGTATAACAGACACGCATGAAATAGTGAAGGCATTCAATACTCCGTCTCAGTCAGTACCAATTCGCTCTATTCAAACTGTACCAGCATGTACACTAAAATCAACAGTATAACAGATATCAGCCGTGTCTTCCTCACTACAAGGCTGGATTTGGCCCTAGTGAAAATTCTCTCAGAGGAGTCTATACCTTCTTCATACTTATAAAGTACTCTAGGAGTACCAATATTTGACACTATAGTCTCTGTACTATCTTCAAACTCAATGCATAATGTACTATATTGGTACTCATTAGGGACTCCTGTTTATAAACACTTAAATACAAAAAACAAAGCCTGAAACTTTCAAGCAAATTTTCTTCAAAACGTCATAAAAAAGTATTCTCCAGTCTTCTTTTTATGGTCTCCTCTAAATATTGTGCTTTTCCTAAACAATAAGACTAGAAGCCTAAAAGCAAGAACACCACAATCCGTTTTCAGAGCCATCAGTACCAATGTCTGCATAGCTACTGACCTGTGACAAGTATTGCACTTTATTGAACATGTAAATGGTACTGAGTGAGCAAACCTGAAGTGCTTTGTGCTGTACTGCTGTGGGAGACACTATAGTTGGAGGCACGAATGGAGGACCAGGCACTAGTTGAAGGCAGCGTGGTGTTTAAAGATGAGGATGACCCTTAAAAAAAATTTTTTTTTAAAATCGATTTTAAGATTATATTTGTAATCAAACTGAAAATCATGAAACCTATGAAATATTGGAAACACGTACCACTATTTCTGTCCCTGAGGTGATCCACACCCCGCACAGTATTAATAGACAGGCTGTTGATGACACTGCCAGGAGTGACGTATGGGTCAGTTTCTGGGTCAATGTTTGGATATCCTTTCCATGGCTCACCAGGGCGAAATTCTAAAAGGATTGTGGGAAAGAATTAAAAGCAGGCTCTTAAATTGCCTATTACAGGAAACTTAAAGCTTAAAATATAAATTCCAACCCCACCTAAGTGTCTGGCTAACTAAATAGAATATGTAAGTTTTTGGAGCTGGAAGGTAAGCATCATATTCTCAAATTAATATTAATTTATGTGTTTATGGTGAAGACATCTTGGATATAAATTACCTTTTATTGGCTAACAAATGATTGAAAATGCAAGCTTTCAAAGAACCTAGGCTTCTTCCTCAGGCATGATACAATACTCAATCTTGAGAATACATATTCAATGATCACAGTAGACAAGGCAGCTATAAAGCTTAAGGAGAGGCGGGCCAAAAAGGAGAAAAAAAAAACTTCCACAGAGCATAAAAACAGAGCAGAGCCTTCTTATAATAGAAGGTATCTTGCAGTCTCATGCTATATGAATAGCATTGCCCACAAAATCTAAGGAACAAGACGTTTTTACTCCCTGGTTCAACAGAGTTAAGGGGCAAAGATATGCAAAATTTCTTTTATGTCCTATATAGCTGCCTTGTCTATTGTGCTCCCAAGTTCTATCCCATACAGCCACGAATCTGTATCTTGCAATGATGACATCTAACAAGATTGAAACATGTCATGTCTGCAGGTCAGATGACTGGCTCTATACCATAGGCTGTATTGCATGTTAATAGGCCAGTGGTTCTGGACACATGCATCAGCCAAGGGACAATAAAGGAGAATTTTGAATATCTCCGCTGCTTACTCTGGGGAACCTGGGAGTAAGAAATTACTTCTCGATTTTGAGGGCAATGCTATTTACAGTGGTTGGCAAAAGTAAGTTTTCCACATTTTGTCACATTACTGCCACAAACATGAATCAATTTTATTGGAATTCCACGTGAAAGACCAATACAAAGTGGTGTACACGTTGAGAAGTGGAACGAAAATCATACATTATTCCAAACATTTTTAACAAATCAATAACTGCAAAGTGGGGTGTGCGTAATTATTCAGCCCCCTTTGGTCTGAGTGCAGTCCGTTGCCCATAGACATTGCAAGATGAGTGCTAATGACTAAATAGAGTGCACCTGTGTGTAATCTAATGTCAGTACAAATACAGCTGCTCTGTGATGGCCTCAGAGGTTGTCTAAAAGAAAATCTTGGGAGCAACAACACCATGAAGCCCAAAGAACACACCAGACAGGTCAGGGATAAAGTTATTGAGAAATTTAAAGCAGGCTATGGCTACAAAAAGATTTCCAAAGCCTTGAACATCCCACGGAGCACTGTTCAAGCGCTCATTCAGAAATGGATGGAGTATGGCACAACTGTAAACCTACCAAGACAAGGCCATCCACCTAAACTCACAGGCCGAACACGGAGAGCGCTGATCAGAAATGTAGTCAAGAGGCCCATGGTGACTCTGGACGAGCTGCAGAGATCTACAGCTCAGGTGGGGGAATCTGTCCATAGGACAACTATTAGTCGCGCACTGCACAAAGTTGCCCTTTATGGAAGAGTGGCAAGAAGAAAGCCATTGTTAACAGAAAAGCACAAGAAGTCCCGTTTGCAGTTTGCCACAAGCCATGAGGGGGACACCGCAAACATGTGGAAGAAGGTGCTCTGGTCAGATGAGACCAAAATGGAACTTTTTGGCAAAAATGCAAAACGCTATGTGTGGCGAAAAACTAACACTGCACATCACTCAGAACACACCATCCCCACTATCAAATATGGTGGTGGCAACATCATGCTCTGGGGGTGTTTCTCTTCAGCAGGGACAGGGAAGCTGGTCAGAGTTGATGGGAAGATGGATAGAGCCAAATACAGGGCAATCTTGGAAGAAAACCTCTTGGAGTCAGCAAAAGACTTGAGACTGGGACGGAGGTTCACCTTCCAGCAGGACAACGACCCTAAACATAAAGCCAGGGCAACAATGGAATGGTTTAAAACAAAACATATCCATGTGTTAGAATGGCCCAGTCAAAGTCCAGATCTAAATCCAATCGAGAATCTGTGTCAAGATCTGAAAACTGCTGTTCACAAACGCTGTCCATCTAATCTGACTGAGCTGGAGCTGTTTTGCAAAGAAGAATGGACAAGGATTTCAGTCTCTAGATGTGCAAAGCTGGTAGAGACATACCCTAAAAGACTGGCAGCTGTAATTGCAGCAAAAGATGGTTCTACAAATGGTTCTACAAATGTTTGGAATCATGTATGGTTTTAGTTCCACTTCTCACGTGTACACCACTTTGTATTGGTCTTTCACGTTGAATTCCAATAAAATTGATTCATGTTTGTGGCCGTAATGTGACAAAATGTTGAAAACTTCAAGGGGGACGAATACTTTTGCCAACCAGTATATAGCATAAGACTGCAAGATACCTTCTGTTATAAGAAGGCTCTGCTCCATGACCACAGTAGGTAATAAAAGAATAAGCAAAAGTTAAACAGTCAGACACACCTCACCTTAAGTTTCAATGCGGGGTCTGGTATAGAAAGAAATTTATGGGTTTGGGTGGTTATGAGGAATTTGGTCTGATTAATTCTAAATGACATTTAGAAACAGTGACACAAAGTTTAGATCATTGATGAGTCCAGAGTCCCAATTAAAAAAAAAAAAAGTTTACATTCCCATTCTGCATGTGTTTAATAAACGGATAGATCGGTTCAATCGGTTTTAGAATTTCTTGTGATAAAAATCATATTCATCTCATGTTCATTTAGATATATGTGCAATGTATATCATTAATTTCATATTCACACAAGTGTGGCACACTTGATAAAGACTAGGCCACACTAGTGTGCTTTTAATTGCGATCAGATCACATGCTAGTGTAAGGCAATTGGGCTGGCCACGTTAGTGCGTTGCACTGTGAACTACTTTTGAGAGCGCATGCGATCGCCACTTTTTTTTTTGCGCAATTGCACGCGCTTCCACAGAGCATTATTGGGAAATTGCAGTGCAATCGCGCAATGCACAGGACTGTTCAGTCAACTGTAAAGGACTGTTCAGTCCAAAACATGTGTGTTTAGCTTCAATAAAGAACCTTTGGTGTTGCTCATTAAGACCTCTCAGAACATAGCTGCATTCTATTTTTTCTCCAGATTCATCTCATATTTAAAATTGTGTGATATATATCAATTATGCTGTCTGAAGAAGGTTCCACACAGGTACCGAAACGTTACATGTGTTAATAAATACACTGGATTCTCTAAGACTGGAGTGCGCTATATCTTTTTACCATATGATATATATCATTCACTTCTTGTTCATTTCATATCTATGTAGATTTTTACTGTATGTATAGAACATAGCCATTTATCATATCACTTATATAATAGTTTTAAAGGATTAGTACACTCCCAAATTGAACAATTCTTTACATGTATTGATTGAAGCCCGGAAGGTAAAGGAGCTATGCCTTACCTTAAAGTGCATGCGCGCTATAGAGAATTAGAACCGGGAAGTGGTCGGGGATTTGGAGTTATCACGCGAAAGGTAAATATACTTAGCCCTGGCTCCTGAATTATTGGTTAAAGAATGGGGAGGTAAGGCATAGCTCCAATCAATACATTAAAGGGTCACCATACTCACTCAAACAACTTTACATTATCTGAAACTACAATTTGAGAGAAGTTAAATGGTGGTACTCACATATTTATCTGTGCTTGCTTTGTCATTAAATTATTAATGTTTAGCGCGTGCTCCCAATTCCCCCCACCCTCCCTTACTCACTGCCTTCTTGTAGTGTCTGAAACACTTATATGTTCTGCACAGCCTCACCATGGACACTGCTCTGCTTACACATCTCCCTCCCCCTTCTCCCTGCCTTCTTTTCTCTGCCGATTCTCTTAATTGTTGCAGAAAGTGTGCTGGCAGACAGCAAAAGATCCTAGTAAGAGTTCATTAATGGGTCACATATTACAATCTCTGCTCCTGGAGTGACAGGTCTTTCTGTGTAAATGCTGTAATTAAAATTATGATTTCTCAGGATCTACAGCTCAGATTTAAAATCCGAAAAAAGTTTTGAAGTAGTGGGATCTTGCTGTATCTAAACGTAAAATTTTTGAAAATTAAATTTTTTAGCGTATAAATACCCTTTAAAGGAATAGTTAAATTTGGGAGTAAATTATTCCTTTAAGGTTATTGACTTTATGAACTGTACTGATCTGCTGGCTGATGTTGCTACTCAGCTCCGGGCAGGGACGTCAGTCAACAGGTAGATCAGTACAGGCAGCAAGCGAGCGGTGGTGAGTGACTGACTCGGGTTTTCAGCCTGAAAACCTCTGTTTATACTCGGGATAGGCCACACTAATGCGTTTTTCACATGTTTGCGCATGCGTTTTCACTTACCATTGTGCATGCGATTTTCGTTAAATGGGACCACCATTTTTTTTCACAAACGCATGCTTTTGTATAATGTTAAATTGCAAACTTGCATGTGCAAACGCGGAACACGCAACAACGCACAGAAATCGCACACAATCGCGTGCGATAACGCTCACAGTTGCGTGCATGGTTTGGTGCGTTGTAGTGGGGCCTCAGCCTAAATCATCTTTTCAACTGTTTTTAGTTAAAAAAATGAATTATCCAATGACCGATCAAACTATTGTTCCAGGCGGTTGGTGTATGCACAATCCCTAAAGACAGAGGACTCTCTATTCCCGCACAAAACAGTACTATATGTTCCATGAGAAGTAATGTTATTTCACAAACACAGCTGCATTTCTGTTAACGTTCTCCACAACTCTCTATGCCAAGGAATAAATGGATGCTTCAAAAATTTTCCCCACTCCCTCTTGCTTACGCCTATTTTATCTAAAAAAATTAAAAAAAAAAAACAACTTATGGAAAAGCAAAGCTCCAGCACACAGTAAAATAGCAAGTTTATTCCTCTTGTGATTTAGTCACTTTTACTTAGACTATTACAGGGACATCACAGAATTCACAACAGGATGAAAAACGAAACATAAAAAGTGAAAGGGAAAAGTGCAAATTACCTGGGGGCCAGTTGATACTGCTGGGACCATTTGGTGATTTGGCACTAGGCCAGCCATCCCCAATAGATCCTGGAGGGCTGGAGGGAGAGTTACTGTTGTTCACAAAGTCATAAGAAGCAAAAGGAGAATCTTCAAGCCTGAAAGAACTTGAAATAGCACCTATGGAAGGACAGGGACAATATACATAGCAAAATTATAAACAGAGGCATTATCTGTAGTGTCTTAACAGAATTAAAAAAATGAAAAAGTAGATGAGACTGTTATGGTGATTATTAAATGGCAATGATTAATCTGGCATGTAAGTAACAAGATATACATATATGTATATTACCATGTTTACTGGAATTTTGATCCAGTGATGTATTAGAAGACATACTGTCGACTGTTGTCCATTTCCTCAGTCGTGACTGTGGCTCCTTCACCACCCCAAGATCCATATTTACATTTGAATTCAAGCCTGAAAATAAAACAAATGTCTCAAATTCAAACATTTTTCTTCTGGGGAGCCATCATTGAATACAGGGCATGTCCCTGTAATACATCAGATGATGCAATCGAGTCTGTATGCAATGTCAAAATAAAGTTAGGTTTTATGGAACGTGTGGTCTTTTTTCTATTACACGGGGACCCAGACAAGACGTAGTGGGTAATGTTCCACAGAAACTGGCCATTTCAGAACTTCCCCATATCTTTCAAACAAGCTTAGGATGAGCCGCTATGGATCCCAAAATATAAAATATTACTAGTCAAATATTCCAAGTCAGCACCATCTCTGTGGGTCTGCTACACCATGGGAGAGAGACTGCATGTGCGATAAGCCTAAAGCTAGATAAGGTATTCATACATGAATGCATGTGCGATACGCCTAAAGCTAGATAAGGTATTCATACATGAATGTTTTTTAGATCGGATTTCTGATCAACTGAAACAACCACAAATCCAACCTGCTCCCCATGAGAATGAAGGGGGAATCCAATTTACAGCCTGGGAATTTCCCAACTAAATCCTCACACTATCAACAAACTCCTAAATGGCTATTATTTTTTTCTACAGCATCAAAGACTGTCTGTAGGTATTAAGATTCCTTTTTTTATGAACTGCTTTGAGAGGCCATATTGAAAACAATTCTACTGTAAAAAAACACTATCAAGTAAAACAGAACTGAATTTTAGTATATTTATTTCTTCAGTCACTTTTCAGGCTGAATAATCATGTCGGTGTAACAACCCAAAATGCTTCTAACAAGAAGCATCTATTCTTCAATTAAAATTTGCAATGGAATATTTGACTTCTTAACACACCAACCGGGATACCAACCTGATGGGAAGCCACCAAAAGAACCGATTGGCGAAGGTACTTTTGGCAACTCTGAGCCAGAGTGAGGCAGCACATTTTCCAAAAATGTCTTCATGGGAGGCTGGTGAAGCATTTGCTGTGGTGACTGAGGAATGCTTTGCTTCATTAATAAGCTGGGATCCAACTGACGAGCCTGCTGCTGTTGCACACCAAGAGACCGGGCCTATTGCAGAGCAGAAACATTTACATGAGGACTAAACTTAGAAATTTTCCATCTATGACAAAAGTAAAATATAACCAGAATGGAGTACAATCAGCTCTGCGTACTTGCTCATGCTGCTGGCGGCCTCCAGAAGGCGCCGCTCTCTGGTTCTGAATCTTCTGTTGCTGATTCAGCAACCTCTGTGGAATTTAAGCAAGGACAGTCAAAACAGGGCAAAGAGTGAAAAACATGGTCTCAATAAGAAACAGACATAGTAAGGAAAAGCAACATACTTGTAGCTGGGAGATTTGAGAAAGCTGGGAAAGCTGGTTTAATTGGGAAAGCTGGTTCAGCATGGCTACTTGTTGAGGGCCAAATATTGGGTTCAGGCCACCGTTGGCAGGTGGATACTTAAGTAAAGAAGGAGGAACCTGAAAAGAGAAAAAAAATATGATGTCAGTGCAAGTGCTGCAGAAATGTAAAGAATTTAGCTGGTTAAAATATTTAAGGGTAAAAATGTTTAACTGCATACATACATAAATGATTTATAGCAGATGACAACCAAAAGTTATATGTTATCCAGCTAAAAAAAAAAAAAAAAAAAAAAAAATACACACATTTCAGACAAGCTCCCTAGAGGCCTAGACTTTGTATAGGCCAATCCTTCGAGTGCCAAGCATCCGCTATCTTTCTCATATACTAAAAAGTATTGACCAATAAAAATTTTCAGGAACTGCAGCTTATCTACAAGACACACAATTGATCTATAAAACGATGGGATTGGCCTTATATCTGTACCGTGTGTACCCAGCTTCTTGTGTTACGGTTAAAGGACGCTAATGGGCCTATTGAATGTTTCCCTATAAAAAGTTTTAGAACAAAATCAAGTCATAAAATATAAACATTAAGTTTAGCAATTATCAGTTAATGGCAAAGCCACAATCACTCAATGTTCTCAAATAAGTGATATTAAAGGGCATGTCCACCCCCAAAACTAAAATTTAACCCCTTACTGGCCACATCAAGTAGTTTAAAACAATCCTTACCTTACATTCCTGCTCAAAATAGTTCCCCTGCTGTGCCCCTCCAAAGTCCAGGAAACTGCTGTGTAGGAGCAGTGTGTGACTCATGCTGTGCCTGAGACTTCCTCAACCTCATCAAGGTTGAGGCATGCTCAGTGCAGCCCTCCCTGCCTCTCAGCCAATCACGGACGCGGCTGCCGGTCCCGCCCCCTGCTTTCAATTCCATGCAAGCAGAGGGCCTGAACACTGCAGCAGGGGAGAGAGGGCAGGTAAGTAAGAATCGGGGGACTTTCTAACAATTATATTAATGCGGTTGGGGCTGGGGGAGCATGCCCTACCACATATCAAAAGTTAAATTTTGGGGTGGACATGCCCTTTAACACAGACATGTTATTTGCCTTTTTTACTGAAATTAATTTCTTTGGCAACAAACCTGAGGGGGCATCATGGAAGGAGGCACTTGAGCACGAAGGTTAGGCTGAGAGGAGTTCACAGATTGTGCTGGAGTCTGCGGTGTGCTCCTGGCTTGTGCTGCATTGCCGACACCAAATACACTTGGATTGCCATTCTGTGGGAAACAACGAACACCACAAACTAAAAAAACAGCGTTACTACAGCTAATGCAGATTGGCCCCATTTGAACCAATTAAAATTACAAAAAATAAAAATTGTCAATTGCAACATATGTTCATGATGCAGACTGTTTAAAACTTGCAAATCATGGAGGGTAAAAAAAAAAAAATGGTATAGGTGGCCATATACTACTAAGCTGTTAGATTGGACATTTGTCGAATATCTTTAGCTTTGGCTGTTTCTTACCTTCCAACGTTCTGACGACAGTCCCTATCCATTTTTCTCAATTTGTCTATATATCCAATATTTAAAGGAATAGTTTACTACCAAAGTGAACTATTCCTTAAATGCATTGATTGAACACCGGGAGGATAAGGAGCTATGTCTTACCTTGCATTCTTCAATCAATGCAAGTGGAGCTAGGAATTAACTTAGCACAAACTTACCTGTTACGCCATGCTCCGCAGCAGCACTGACAGGTCCCGCCCACTTCCGGGTTCTGTACAGCTGTAGTGCGCATACACGATAATGCGCACTATAGTTAAACAGAACCCGGAAGCATTCAGGAATTTCAGTGCTGCTGCAGAGGATCATGTAACAGGTAAGTTTGCTCTAAGTTAGTTCCTGGCTCAACTTGCATTAATTGAAGAACAGGAGGGGAGGTAAGGCATAGCTCCTTATACTACCGGTCTTTAATAAATGCATTAAAGGAATAGTTCACTTTGGTAGTGAACTATTCCTTTAACTGCAAAGTCTTGTGTAATGAGTGGGGCTTATGTTGACTGGGTGGAGCAAGGTTGTCTAAGGCAGGTCACATGTCAATCATAGAACATAGAAAGGTATGAAGTTACTGGCTACTAAACATTTCAATGATTTGTCCAGCTCTGTCTTATAAAATAGGCCTGATATTCAACATTCTGCAAATAATGAATGAAAAAAGATCCTGCTTTAATTTAGGAAAACAGATGAAAAGGGACAAAATGGAAGATTTTTCAGGTGAACCATTAAGCAAGAAAAAATGTTTGCAACATGGAGCAGACTCACCTGTCTTACAGAACTGATATTTGGCATTCCCAGCCCTGGGAAAGAGCCAAGGGATTGAGAAGGTAGTGCACTATTCATAGGGGGAAGCTTTGTGTTCTGGTTAGAAATAAACTGCATGTTTTGAGACTCTTCTGCTACATTGCCATCCTAATGACAAAGCAAGAATGAACACCGAGAAGAAAATGAAGAAAATAAGCCAGAATCACAGAGCAGAAATGGAAAAACATTTAAGATCATTGCAACAGAGAATCAAGCAGAAACACAGTTATGGTAAGACACAAAAGCAGATCTAAATTAATCACCAAAGTTCTAAAGGTTAAATCACTGCAGTCAGATAACAGCACACTGCTGTAAAGCAATCATCTAAATAGCAGGGTAAAGGATCAGTTGAGGCTGATATTAAAGGGACAATAACAGAAATAGGATCTACCTATAAAGATGGTGGGTATGTTGAGATTAGTTATCGGATGGCATTGGGAATCCCCCTCACCGACAGTGAATATAACAGAGCCACAGTTGTGCCAATATGCTTAACATTTTACATTATATCTAAAGGTGGCCATAAACATTAGAGATATTAGGTAAATCTTTTCGGTCCATGAGGGGGATTTACCCCATATCGCTAATGTGTAGGTCAGCATTACAGTTCGTCCAGTGTATGGCCACATGGCCGACCGATCCCCATAACACTTATAGACGATTGGTCGGTTCCATGTGTGCGGTTCCCTTCGCAATGTGCCGACAGATACCAATGTGATCTGACGGCACATTGTGATGGAAATCGCATGTGTATGGCCACCTTTAGTGTTGCTAATAGATATGGGGCTGTCCCTAATCAAGTAAGGCTGCAGAGCTCCATTCTTCTAAACGGATTGCAAAAACAAAAAGTAAACCCGATTACAAATTCGATATAGACATTACAGAAGTCAGTATGCTAGATTTCCAGGTTAGGACAAGTGTTTTGCCCAAATACAAAAGAATCACATGAATTATTCTTCAATATGTGGAAAGAGAAGATTTTGCAGCAACAGAGCTTGATTTTTCTCAAACTTGCCTTATCAAAGTAAGGACTAAGATCCATGGAAGACACTTTTGGAAGATGGCGAGGGCCTGGAACTTTCCCAATAATGCGACTGCATTCCCCTACACCAAGGTCATTTTTTTCCACCTCCATTCTTTTGTCTGCATAAACACCTGTAAAAAATGTTTGTTAAAAAAAATTCCAGAACTGACTCGCACATATATATTGAGGCCAACTCCAATCAAACAAACCAGACCAGTGGGGTTGTGTCTCCTGGAAGGTGAGGTCAACTTCTTGTGGTGTTCACACAGATTAATATCTGATTGACATGTATATGATAATGGAAATCTGATCTTGATGGTATTGTCCCATGGAAATATTTTTTTTTTACCCCAGGGATTGGTTCCAGATACAAATTAATCATTTGCATACCAATTGCATTGGTGTTTTATTAGGCTGTAGGCCAAATGGAACTTCCTAGAAAGTGACCGAGGTGTGTCAATAGATGCAAAGGTTAACACAGGGAATCAAGGAGCATTAGGGCTATAATTGGGAAAACACACATTATCTCAACATATCTAATGGCCCTTACTTTATGGCTTGTTTCAGCAGAGGCAACCTCTTTAGAAAACAGGAGACATTCCTCTATAAAACATGTATTCTGTATGCATAAGGCAAGGGAGAAATTAAAGGAACATTCCCACCTCTTGTTTGGATATACGAGCCAAGGATTTCAAACCTGGCTGGATATTGGCTGCTAAATCATGAAAATCTAAATTTTAAGCTAATAAATGTTGCAAAAGCTTTCTACAATACAGACAACCTCACCTGTAGAAAGCTCACTCTTATTGCTGTGCATGATGTCTTCTGGTGAATCCCTCTGCAAGAAGAGAATAAGCCACTAGTTACACAAACCATATATATATATAGTCAGTCACTATATAAAACAAAGTCATGTGCACACACGCAAATGTTATAAGATATATAAAATTATATATATAACATATATATATTTATATAAACAATATATAAAATATATATATAATATATATATATATATATATATATATAGATATATTATATAGATATGATATATATAGATATATATATTATATACTATATAGAAACATGTATGTGACCAATAAAGATAAAAACAATGGGATACACATAATAAAATCAGAGCTTCCTCTCTCTATATGTATTATTTTTCACTCTCTATCTACTTTAAATGTTACATTTCATTATTTATTTGTCTGCTGTGAATCAGAAGGTATAGGAATGTAAATTTACAGTGTCTTGTTCCCTATTCTGCTGTGACAAACAGCATGAGCTGTAGTATAATTACCACCCTCAAAAATCAATCTTTTAAAGGTAGTTACAGGCCTACAACCATTCTCTATGTTTTTCTGTCTAAGACGCCTTAGAGAGACATTTTCCTTTTAGGAGGCGAGGGGCAGAGCATTACTGCATACAGCTCACATTGTAGGCTGGAAGCACCACCCCATAAACTGCTGTAAGTTTAGATAGACTGCAACTAGAAGCATGACCCTGGAGTAATTTTAAAGGTAGAAGGGTGTTCTTTTTAATTATAGTCACAAAAATGTAGGACTAACCTGTTGTACAGCAAAATGTTGTTTAACCCCTTCCTCGGACTCTCAAATGTTTTCTGTCTCCTCTCCAAGCTTTTACAAGCTCAGAGGAGAAAACTAGGGGAAAACAAGGAAGCAGAAAGAGGGGTAACAGAACATCAGGCAGCATTTTAGGTTAGTCTTACTTCTCTCAGATTTCTAACAACTGCCGTTTTGGGAGGTGATTTACAAATATATATTTTAATTTGAGGGATGGACTTGCCCTTTAACAATATTTAACACATTTTCAGTTTCACACTCACTGAAAATCCCAGATTGTTGAATTGTTTTACAAATGGATTCATCCAGTTTTCCTCTGGCTTATTCCCATTTTTCATAGGACCCTAATTTAAAAAAAAAAAAGTAAATTACTCGTCCATAACAAGATGCAAAACCAAAAACATCCATTAGTACACTCACTTTTGCAGGCATCTTCTTCATATACACTGGCCAGGTAACTGGTTGATTATTCTCCTGGGATGAATTGCTTGTCCACATTCCAATTTCAACATCCTCTTCCTCCCATGAAGAATTACGGCTCCCAGTCCCTGACATATCCCCACACCAACCACCATCTTGCATAGATTTGGGACCTACATTCAAAGTAGAAACCATTTGAAAACTTTTATTAAATAAGGTTAAAGAACCTAAAGCTTGAATATGAATTTGAATTTTTCACAAAAGCTGGACTGCTGCCTCATTTAAACAGGTTAAGACCTATGCACTCTACCCCTGGCAATTAGGGGTGGTGACATATGCCCAAAATTTAAAGAACCACCAGATTTTCAATCAAAATTAAGTAAAAATATGGATTGGCTATGGCATATTCCCCAATTAATACTCTATAGTAGGATTGAGAAATTCTGAATTGAGAAAGCCAGTCGGATGACTAGCGAAACGTCTTCAAGAACTAAACTTCAAGTCCAGTTGATCTAATTGAATACAACAGATATACCATGACCTGGATGAATGAGAACCTTCACAAGCATCTTTAGTAGGATATGCCTGACAGGTTCATATAAATAAATAAAGCCCCACATTTTGTAATAAATCTTCCAGGTTTAAAGTCCATCCACAGATGTCACAAAATATCCTGTAAAATAGTAACTCTATTAATAAATTATTAGAACATACCAGGTTTGCCTGGAGCTTGATGACCAATGGGAGTTTTATGCCAGCTTGAAGTGCCTCCTTCATTGTTGTTATTGCCCCAACTACTGCTAGATTCCACAGGTTTACCCCATGCTGCAGTGCCATTATCCACAATAGGAGCAGGTGCCTCTGACCATGATTCACCCCAACCTACAACAAAATACATTGTAATATAATGTGTTAGGGCAGAAACCCTCCCTGAGCAAAAATATAATTAACATTTCTAGCTCAATTAAAAGACTACATACTAATTATCATGCTTATTTATATATATAACCTTTGGCAACATATTTTGTTAAGAAGCACTTAAAGTTGGTCATACATGGGCAGCAAATTGTCAAACCCCACTGAATGCATCTGCCTCTATCTTTGCCACCAAAACAGCAAATCCATGTCTAATAAGGCGTTTGATAGCGATCACAATAGTGTAGGGGCCAAAGAGCAGCACACAAGGCACCTTGTCACAAAACCGATCTGCAATTCTGCCGCTGCTTCAACTCCCAGTTTTAATCTAATCTGCATCAACTGCCCCTTTATCTGCATAAATTCCTCCAGTCTGCATGATCTGCATCCCTGGTGTAGAGGCTTCTGCCCGATAATGGAGAGGGCACTATGGATGCACATAGTCCCACTGCAGAAAATATCAGATTTCTTCTGAATTTAACATGTAATTGGCCTTTAATTCAAGTGTGTTCAGCCAGCTTAAGAGGTAGGAAATTTCTTAAAGGCAATGAGACCGGATGCTGTAATGGGATATGCAAATTCAACTAGAACTGTTTTTTCTTAATACTGAATGAATCACAAAAAGGTGTGTGATTCAGTAGACCTAAAAAATAAGCAACAAAACATCTAAACCCCATATAATTTACCCCCTCCCATGTGAAGAGGTTAATAAACAAACCTTCCAAGTAATCAGTTTGAAGCATTTGCAGAAAAACAAGGATTCATTCTACAATAATGTAGTAAGAAAACAAGGAACCTTACCAGTGTTTTTACTGTTGTTGTCTTTAACAGACATGGCACTCGCAGCTGGAGCATGAAGTTGGCCTTGGTGTTCTGCAACATTAGTGCTATTGGATGTATTTTTATCCCACATGTTCACATTCTTGTATTTGTGTTTGCTAGGATCACCCCAGGCAGCAGTTCCATCATCAATTTCCATTTTGCGCCTTACAGATTCTGGAGATGGCTCCTCCCAACCAGTTGCCTCTTCTTCCTTTGTTGGAGTTGGCAGAGGTCCACCCAGCCATCCAGAGGGTTTGTTGGTAGATGACTGCATCCCCCAAGAACCACTCTCCTGATTTTTGTTCCATTCTGTAGATTTATTTGTTTGCATATGTTCACCGTCCATTTGGGTAGGGGCACATTTAGAAACCTCACTGCCTCTCTGGTTAGACTTTGTTGGCTCTACCCAACCTTGAGTTGAAATTGACTTAGTGGGCTCAACCCAACCTGAAATGCTATTTGTATTTCCACTACCCCAAGAGTTGGATCGACTAGGTTCACTCCAACCTGCAACAGATCTTTCACTGTCACTACTAGAACTTGACTTTGTTGCACCCCAATGATTACTCTTTGAATTATCTCCCCAGCTATCACCATTGTTAGCCATCCACCCTTGTTTGACCTTTTGTGCATCGTTCCAATTCGATTTGTCCTCTTTACCATTTCCCCATGATTGATTGCTCTTGACCACTCCAGTAGTAGCAGCAAATTGATCTTCCCATTCCCCTTGGCTTACTATGCCTTTGGCATCACCCCACCCTGTAGCAGGCTTTGGATTTCCCCACCCTGATACTGATGAGGTATCATTGCTATTAGGGTTGGGTTTATCCACCCATCCCCCTGAGTTAGAAGAAGTCTTTGATACAGAGCATCCCCAAGCTTCTGTTCCATTGTCAGTCTTTCTGTTGCTTCGAGGCGAAGCAGCTTCAGTGTCCCAGGCAGTGTTCTGTTTAATTGGAATCTGACCCCAGCCAGTGTTGCACAAGACCCGTGGATCTAGGTCACCTCTATTTACAATACTTTGGAGTAATGTTTGCTGTTCCATTTTCCTTCTTTCAAGGGTCCTAAGCCCATTATCTTGTTCACTCTGACTTCCAGTGCTGTCTACACTACCTTCGCTTTCCCCTGTACCTGTAGTTTTGGCCCATACATTACTTGTCTCACTGCCATTAGACCCTGTTGGAATTTGCCCTGAATGCTCTTCCTCAGCAGAGTTCCAGGTGTTTAAAGTTTTCCTACTATTTTCTAAGTTTTCCCCTTCATTGGAATGCTGATTGTTAGGCAGTTTGTTCCAATCACCATTTGAAATATTAGTGCCAGTGTTTTGTGCTGGATTTCCCCATCCTCTATGACTTCCATTAGAAGTCCCCACATTTCCACTTCCCCAATGCATATTTTGGGAGTTTACAGTCCCAGACTCCCATAATCCTCCTTTATTCCCATTGAATTTTTGATTTGGACCGCAGAGCCCATTTATGCCTGGCTCCATTACAGTCGCATTCACAGTGTCACCATTAGCTTGCCCTTTAGGGACTGAACTTTTGTCTCGAGAGAAAGTGGGGCCAGAGGTACCCCATGTAGTACCGTATGATCTGCCATTGTTTTCCTCACCATTACATAGGTGAGGAATGGAAGTGCCATTTGAAACAGAAGGGGTGTGAAGTGAAGAATGATTTATGTTACTTACACTCCAAGCCCCATGCCCTGTAGAATTAGGCAGTTCATTTGTCTGCATTAAGCCAGCAGAGTTTGGTAAACTAGAGGTCATGAAGTTAGTAGTGTTATTTGGTCCAGTCATTTCAGTGTTAAGGTTTTGAGGTTGCCCACTAAAAGATGCCTTCCGTGTACCATTGAGTTCAGAGTCTCCATTCTCCTGAGGATTTCCCCAGGAGCCAGGGGCCAAACTGCCCATTTTAGGGTTAATACTCCGATTGTTAGACACCTGACCTAAAGTACTGTTTGGAACATTTGTGCCACAATTATTTGACCCTTTAAGGATATGTCCATTGCTATCCAAAATGGGCCAGGCACCATGGTTGCCGTTCATATTGAAAGTGCTTGGATTCAGAACTCCATTAACTGAAGTACTCGTGGTGCCCCAAGCATTAATTTTGTTGTGCCTACTATCCGTTTTGCTTTCAGGGCCATCTTGACATGTGCTTATAAGGGTTCCATGGGTTATTCCCCATGGCCCATTAATACTTCCATTGCCTGCATTATTGCTGTTATTGCCAACCAAAAGTTTACTCTGAGAACTATGTCCAGTGCCATTTCTCATGGTATCCATTTCACATGTGTTGTCTCTAGGCAGCACTAGGTGGCTTTTTTCAGGCTCAGAGTTAGGAGAAGAGTCAATATCCATACATTCTGATGCCAACTCTGAGCAATTCCCTGTGATCAATGGCCACTCTTCTTTGTCTGTGCCTTCTACAATTACTTTTTCCCAGGCTGTGCCAGAGTCACCACTTGAAGGGACCGGTCCCCAATGAGAACTTTCATAGTGAGTTCCTAAATTGAGCTCTGGAACAAGAAAAAAAAAAAAACCACCAGAAATGTTATTAAAGAGGAAATATTTATATTATCATTTAAAAACATACATCTCTTAGCACTTTAAAACACCAATATACCAAAAAACCTGATAAAACATTTTATCTTGTCTTTAATAGTAATTCCTAACCAACGATTTGCACTACAATCCCATTACAGTAAGCCAAGCATTCTCCCCTAGTTCAGTGCTCAGTGAGAGAGGACTAAGCCACTCCCTATGTCATTGTGTCAAAGGGAGAAAAATAAAGTCAATGTAACTGGAGTGCATTATGTAGCAAAATATTTATTTTGATTTAAAAAAAAAAAAAAAAAAGATATATTCTTATTTAGGAACAACAGCTCTAAAGCAGTGTTTCTTAACCTTTTTATCAGTGGGGAACCCTTGAAACCCACTATATACCGTGTCTCTGGAAACCCCTATATAATTTTTTTTTACCTTTTTTAAAATCATCAAAATATTGAATTTCTACAAATATAAATTATAGATTTATAATATATTTCTATTTTATTTTTTTTTTTTTTAAATGCACTCAAATTGCCGGCAGGGGATGGGTCTATACCAGTGCTTCTTAACCTTTTTATCTTTATGGAACCCTTGAAATATGTAAATATCTCAAGGAACCCTTTTATAAAAACATTTTATTTATCTCTAAAACATCAATACACCAAACACAATTTATATATAGAACAATGATAAACACACAAAAAATATATCTGCATTCATCACAATAGTGGATCCATACAGTGTGTCACAATCTTTTAAGGACCTCTTTTGTGACACACTGTATGGATCCACCATTGTGCAACCTCTTAAGGACTGAGAAACACTGCTCCTGTCGGACCTGCCATTTAGTCGGACGTCATTTGATCTGACTGGTGGGTGGATCAACAAATAACATCCAGAAATGTCCAGCTGCGTGTGTATCATGAAAAACTTTGTTTTAGGGTGACTCATCTAATTTTAGAAATAGATCATGCTCGCATTAATTAAAAACAAGTGGATATTAGCAATTTAAAGTATATGAGGATGTATATATAAATCTGTTGCATGTTAAAACCCTTCGGCAATCATTGTTGACAAACAATGAAATCCCATCAAAACAAAGATAGTCTGTAATGCTAGGTCACACTGCTATCTTTTCTCACACTCTTAGATTGCGGCGATTCATTAGTGCGCAAGAATTGTAGAGCAGTGCATGTTAATGTATGTGGTCATATTACATGCGCTGCAATCTATTTTTGGAGGACATGTGATCACCAATTTTTCGCAGATAGAATGGGCTCCGATTGCACAACATAGTGCAAAAAGCAGTGCAAGTGGATGGTAACGTGTGGCGTGTAAAACCTGCCTGCTTTTTATTTGGCCTCAGACTTATTA
Source organism: Hymenochirus boettgeri (assembly GCA_019447015.1). Lineage (NCBI taxonomy): Eukaryota > Metazoa > Chordata > Amphibia > Anura > Pipidae > Hymenochirus > Hymenochirus boettgeri. The sequence goes on from CM033477.1 coordinate 28,450,383, forward strand.
GGAGAAAAAATTTTAGTGCAAAGAAGAGGAGCAGTATAAGATTACCTTAGCTTAATTTGTAGAGCTACACAATGTTATGTTATGTTAAAAGAAAGTAATTTGTTAACGCTCCCAAAGCACAACACAACACCAATGTGGGTTACCTGAGAATTTATGCAAATGAATGTACGGAGTTGTTATTAGAAAAAAAATTCTGTTTAATTTCCAAACATTCATAAAAAAAAAATTAAAGGCAATCAGGATGCCAATGATGTGAAATGGAGTCAACTACACAAGTCATATTATAAATAGCAAATACCAATTTGGCTGTCGTACTTACCTAATTGTTATTATTAACTCCCTGTTTTGTTCCTAGTTCTGTGGTGAGCCAACCTCAGTTCTCAAAGTTGGTTATGGAACAGCTGTCATTTGCTAAAGTCAGCTGGCTGTGCTAACATGAACTGTCAACATTCTAATGATTGACTGACCACTTGCTTTAGCGCTGTGAAAGTTCTAGTGTTCTGATTCTATACAGTGTTTCAATCCTTTTATTCTTTAAAACGGTGGCTCAAATGCATAATAGCCAACCACACAACTGAACCATATATTTTACTTAACCCCTTTATATTCATTTTAAATAAAAATAATGTATTCTTTTAAAAAAAGCTTAACAAATTTGTTCTGTCAATGTGTACATTACAATGATCTGATAAAATATATATTTTTTGTATGTGGTTAAAGCTGGGTACATACAGAGATTACAATAAACCAATCACGTGAAGTCAAGGGGATTTTATTGACTACGTGTGGCAAGAAAATTCTTGCAGATTTTGCCATCTTTGATAGATATGTACCATGTGTAACCACCTTAAAGATTGTAGGCTCAAGGTGGTACATATTGATTGGAAAATCTGTCGTCCCTTGTGCCCCAGGTCAAAGAAATGTAAAGCTGGGTACACATATTAACAATAAAGGGACCACCCTGTTATTGCTTATGCACATACAAGGAAAACAAACATTTGCAATGCCAAAGAATTTTGGACCTAAAATTTCCCTTGGTCGCGGTTAGCTACCTGTACTGTAATATAGGGAGTTGGCTGTGTTTGCTAGGTTTTGTAGCAGTCCCAAACAATCTCCCTATATTTCAGGGAGACCAGTCACAATGTATACTTTGAAAGAGCAAATTAGTTATTTTATTTAAAAGGCACAGGGAAAGGGATTGATTAATCCTTATAAAAAAAAAAAAAACTCCTTTCAATCTTAAAACTTGCTCCCAGAAATGTGTTGTCTTGCTTTCTGTAGCTAATGTTATACAGGAACTAATCTTTTGTTAAAACAAGCTGTTTGACACCTATTTAACCATATCTCCATTCTTGTTATTGTTAAGCAAATCTCAGAAGACGTACAAATGCATTCTTAGCACTCGTAAAGATTTAAATTCCTCGTGTGCAGGGGGAAAAAAACACAGTTAAAGGCTCCTAGCAACAGGTCCTCTAGCAGCACTCAAACCAGCTATTCATGGGATGTAACAAAACACAGATTCCTTTGGCACTAAATCATGAAGTAAAAATAGACTTGTACTGTAAACACCATTGCTGACGCAGGCCTCAAAGGTTCATAGCTGATAGATGGTGTGTGAGCTAGACACAAAGAGCTTTTCTTTTAATGAAAACACTGTTGAAGCACTCAATTAAATAATATTTAATTATATAATATTTAAGTGTATAATGAGACATGGTGGCCTTTAAAGGAGAACTGTGGTCTCCTCATTTAATAGGCCTCTCAATTACCTTTTGAACACACAAATTATCATGTCTGTGGCTGCAGTCTATCCAAAGTTACAGCTATGATAAATCTAATGTTACAAAAAATGTCCAGTGTTCTCCCCAGAATTTTTTTCCCAGCTGGGTGGCATGAAAAAGTAGCCGGGTGGGGTGGGACGGGGAAATTACGTGGTGGGGGAAAATGTGCAGTGCATCATGCTCCTTATATATGTCAGGGATGTCTAACTTTCGTCCCACCAGATGTTTGAAAACTATGACTCTCAGCATTCCATGGTTGTAGAATGCAGGAAGTTGTAGTTCAATATCTGAAGGTAACCCAGGGTGTCACAAGCACATGACACCCTGAATCTGCCGGAACCACCTCTCCCGTTCTTCTATGTGACCGACACATGCGATTGCAAAATAAACGGGAACTTGCGACCGCATGTCGGTCACATAGAAGAACAGGAGAGGAGGTTCAGGCAGGAACGATCGCATGTTGCAGGATCGCTTGTTCGGGTAAGCAAAATCGAATATATGTATGGCCACTTTAAATAAAAAAATTTAGTAAAAATCTATAGCTAAGCTTGTGTATAGGCTATGTCAAAGTGAGTTTTAAACACATGTTTACATTCAGATTACCATATATACTCGAGTATAAGTCGAATTTTTCAGGCTTTAAAATTAGCCTGAAAACCTAACCTCGACTTATACTCGAGTCAAGTCCTAATTTAGATGCAATTACAGATAGTAACCAGTAGGTGGCGCTGTGTTAACCTGCATAGAAAGTTACAGGAGCTGATCTGCCTTCCTGCTTCCTGTATTCTGGCTGCTGGACTCACTCAGCACTGTCACTGGAATCTGTAAATCTGAAGGGTCTCCTCAGTTTGGGGCTAAAAACAGCTGCTAGTACAGTGCAAAGGACAGCTTGAAAGTACAACTCTCAGGTGACATTTTTAACTATTGGGGTCAGAGAGTCCTTTACTATATGGGGGTCAGAGTCCCCTTTACTATATGGGGGTCAGAGTTCCCTTTACTATATGGGGGTCAGAGTTCCCTTTACTATATAGGGGTCAGAGTTCCCTTTACTATATAGGGGTCAGAGTTCCCTTTACTATATAGGGGTCAGAGGGCCCTTTACTATATGGGGTTCAGGAGAATTGTAGATGATGGTAAGCTTAATTGAAAGTTTACTGAACCTTGCCACTCCACATGTTTAGAAACTGAAACTCACAACAACAAAGCATGCTGGGAGTTGTAGTTTCCAAACATGTGGAGTGCCAAAGAATTGGAGGTTACTGGTACTGGATTTGGCTATTACTGTATGGGAATTCAGCTGTCCATTTAAAGGGCAACTAAAGCCTAAAAACAACACAGAATCAGACGCAGTAGTGGTGATAATTTCTACCCTCGACTTATACTCGAGTCAATCAGTTTTTACAAGTTTTTCAGGTAAAAATAGGTACCTCGACTTATACTCGGATCGACTTATACTCGAGTATATACGGTAACTTATGGTACCTCAGCTGGACAAAACACTAGTGAAACAGCTAGATACTGGGCTTTACTCTTACAGCACAGACGGACTATTCTAACTTTAAATGTTGTCTATGAAATAACATATTGGCAAAGGAACATGAGTGGTTTAAGAGGTGTCAAGGAGGCCGTTTATGTAAAAAGAAACCAAGCCTGAATAGAAATTGGAGGATTCAACACCAACTGTCTGCCATGTACAATTCTGTTTCGACGCTTTACCAAAGGCAGTTTCGTTAACACCCTTAGCCTCAATGCAGCCACACCTTGCATTCAGAAGGTCCCTAACACGCTGTGATATGCTAATTGGGACTTTCCAGGGCACATAATTGCCAACAGATTCTTGTACAAGTCATTCTGAATTGAGAAAGCCAGTCAGATGACTAGAGAAACGTCTTCAAGAACTAAAGTTCAAGTCCAGTTGATCTAGCTGAATACAACTGATATACCATGACCTTGTTCAATGAAAACCTGTCTGTAACATCATTAAGGATCAAGTAGGATAGAAAGAGTTAAGGCTAGAGGTTCCATATTCATTATGCAAATAAGAGGAGAAGAGGCTACCAGGAGGTAAAACTGCTGGAAAGGTAAATTTGGCCACACACTGAAAACTTGCCTCCCGATATTCCCCAATCATTTTACAACAGACACTATAATACAAATAATGAAATAACATGGAAAAATTGCGGGAACAGAGTAAAGCCTCCAACAATCGTGTTGTATCGAACGTAAAATTGAATTGTAATGGCGGGTGAGTGTATAGACATCACATAAGCTATAATTTGGTTGAGAAATGGCATGGAAACCTCACAAGTTAAGAACCACCACTGCTCCTTGCATTGCACTCGATTCCCCATTCATGTTGAATCAATATAACATCAGATTATAGTGTAGTGTACGGCATGCAAGATGACCATCACTACCAATATTTATTTAGAATTGTGTTGATTTCCAAGGCTTATTTGAAGACATGCTCAGCAAGAAGAGCATACTTTTCACTGAGGGAGAGGGCATGCTAGACCAGATAAGCAAATGTAACTGTTGGCGATCTACGGTAAACACACAGGTTAGGACCTAGCAGCACCTAAACATTAGGTCTTAGTTTAGGACTGGTGTGCAGCAATATTTTGTTATATGGACCTACCAGTTTATGTTCTCACCCTGGGTGCATCAAAAAGAAGGATGTGGTTTGGAATAATAAAGGAAACAGCCTTGGGCTCTTTGTTATTAGTCTTGATAATGCACTTACAGTTTACTGTTGCAAATCGTCTGGTTGTCTGAATGAGTGGAGCGAAAGGTCTGGAAAGATTTGCTTATAGCAGCAAGCTGTCTTCAAAGTGCATAAACTGCCATTTCTTCAGCGAGTTTAGTTGTGGATTGCAACTGACTAGGAATAGGGCCCGTATGTTTCTGGCCTGATGTTTGTGCTTCTTCAAAGGAATAATGCACTCGAAACGTGAACTATTTCTTTAATGTATTGATTGGAGGTTAATGAGCTATGCCTTACCTCCCGTTCTTCAATCAATTAAGCAGGAGTCAGGGACAAAGGTAAGCATATGCTTGTGAAGGTTCTCATTCATCCAGGTCATGGTATATCTGTTGTATTCAATTAGATCAACTGGACTTGAAATGTAGTTCTTGAAGACGTTTCGCTAGTCATCCGACTGGCTTTCTCAATTCAGAATGACTTGTACAAGAATCTGTGGCAATTATGTACCCTGGAAAATCCCAATTAGCATATCACAGCCAGGTGTTAAGGGTGTGATTAGATAGTGGCTAAGAGGTGTTATAGGAACGCCCAGAGTAAGGTGTTAAAACAGCATTGTACATGGCAGACAGTTGGTGTCGAACCCCCCCACCTCTATTTAGGCTTGGTTTCTTTATTTTCACATAAATGGCCTCCTTAACACCTCTCTTGAACCAGTCACGTTCCTTCGCCAGTATGTTAACATTACAATCTTCAAAGGTATGTCCTTTATCCTTAAGATGCAGATACACGGCTGAGTCCTGACCCGAGGAATTGGCTCTTCTGTGCTGGGCCATACGTTGATGCAGTTGCTGTTTGGTCTCCCCCACATACAAATCAGAGCATTCTTCACTGCACTGCACTGCATATATGATGTCGCTTTTCTTGTGTTTTGGTATTGGGTCTTTCGGATGTACCAATTGCTGCCTTAGTGTGTTGTTCGGTTTAAAGCAGACAGGGATACGATGTTTTTTGAAAATTCTTCTTAATTTCTCGGAGACCCCTGCTACATATGGGATGACCATGTTCTTCCTCCTGTCTTGCTTTTCCCCTTCACTGTTGGTATTCGTGTTCTTTTCTTTCCTTCTACTTCTTTTGACAAAGGCCCAGTCTGGATATCCACAAGTTTTAAGGGCTCCTCTGAGATGTTTCATTTTTTAGCCTTCGCCTCTGTGCTAGTGGGGATGTTCTCGGCTCTGTGTTGCAGGGTTCTGATGACGCCTCAACTGTATTCTGCTGCTACTGCTCCATGCCTTTTCTGTGAAGGTCAGCAGCCGAAGGGGCCAGACCAGTTGCAACGTCAGTGATTAGTTAAGATGCAATTGGGGGGTTTGGGGAGTGGACATTCCCTATTAATTGTTTCAATAAATGAAAATAATCTGACCGTTAAGCCTTAAATATGCGCATAACATCCTTCAAACTGTACACGTGTATAAAAATTCATTGTGCGGGATTTATTTACAAAATAAAATAACCTAATAGTTAGATACATCCTGCATTGTGCATCTATTTGATGAGAATGTGAATGCACTGATCATGCTTTCATTAAAGATGACTGATAATGGAACATTTGCGATGCTTTAAACTTGCTGAAAAAATGTAATGTTTGTTTTTAAAATACTGGTATAGGGATCATTCCTATCCATTTATCCAGGTCTAAGGTAGGTTCTTTAGCATTGCAAGGACTCTACTCACTCAATTATGTTGCAAACTGAAGTTGCTAAATGTACAGAAGGGGGAGTAAGAGCTTGGCTAAAGCAAACAGAGAAGAACAGGTAAATTAAGCTGACAATAAACTAGGCAGATATTAAATAGATTAGAGATATCTATCTAATGTCTAAAGACCTCATTTTACAACCAGCTGTTTTAATCTTGAAATGTTCCTATCTGACCCATTTATTTTGGGTCAAATGTTTTAAAGGCATGTCCACCCCTAAAGGAATTAGATTTGCCTCGTTTCAATCTATAAATTAATACATGTAAGCAGCACTTACTCTGATGTGTTTGCATTGCTGCATGACTTCAATCCAACACTTGTTTTTCTCAACCTCAGTCCATCAGTCCCCCAGCCCCCTACCACACTAACTGACTTCCTGACATGCTCAGTAATCACTATGAGGCAGACAAACTACACATAACAAAAGAGTTTTTGATATTAAGGATTTTGATAGACAGCTGAAATGTATGAGGTTTTAGACTGGATATCTAAAGAAATAGGGGACAAATCAACCAAAAAGTGAAACAGTAGTTTGGAAGAATTATAGTTTCCAATAATAGGCAATTAAAAAAAAAAAAAAAAAAAATCCCAGTGTACATATCTTTTAAAATAAATCACCACTTGTCATTTACTGGTATTAACAGTATATTACATGCATAGCTAACAAGATATTTAATAAAAATGTACATTCTCCCCCTTTCTGGCACAGGTTTCTGCCGTCGCCCCCCCACCCTCCCTCAATAAGCTTGAGCACGTGCAAGGGAAAGAGCAGTCAATCATTAGCTGTGATATTAGCAATAACATCCTTGATTGACTGCTTGGAAGGAGGAACCTTCCCCCGCCAGAATGGAGGAAATAATTATCCTTAAATGTCTGGTTAGTAATACACCTAATGTGTTGAATATATTGTTTCTAGTCTGGGGCAAGTTTTTTTGTTTAATGCTTAGACATGCACTTAAAAAAAAATGGACAGCCTAATTAGAGTTTATTGTTTATTTGTAATTATTATTTAATGCGTAGACATGCACTTTAAAACAAAAAATGGACAGCCTAATTAGAGTTTGTTTATTTATTTGTAATTATTATTTATTGTAGCCATGTTATACAAAAAAAATGATAAAACTGAATTCTGCAGTTACGTAATCAGAAATTAAGTCAGACCCATGAAAAAGTGGATGACACAATCATCCTTCAGCAACAAAACATCCCACAATGCACTCATGTAGGCCAGACACTTTACCGTTTCGCCTTTTAAAAGGACTTGCCGCAAAAGGTGGGCACAGATATTTATCAAGGAATGCAAATATGTTTCTAAAAATTCTCAATTCTAAAAAAGTTGCTCTGATTGTCAAACTGTAAACAAGTCCATCTGGTGAAAAAACAATCATATCTGCATGTGCCCTGTATCATAATTTACAAATTTGTACAAACAAGAAAATGAGATATCACGCACAAAAAGAAATGACGCACGTTGAAAATCAAGTAAAGCCTGTGACAAATGCTCTGCAGAATTTTATAGCTGCACACAACCAAAGTAAGGCTGGAGTATGCCATGCCACAAACAGATTTTTAAAATAGAGTACAAGAACAAAACAGACTTACTGTTATTACCGTACCTCTATTTTAACTGGATGGGGGGGGTGTAAACATCCACTTGGCCTTCTACAACCCAGAAAGTCTAATTTACTACAATAATAGCAATCCTATACACCGCTGTATTGTTTGCACAGCGTACCTTATATACACAGACAAACAAAGAAAAAAGTAGATTGGCCACAACAAATTACAATTGTTTTCTCTGTTTCAGGAGGCTTTTCTAATTCTCCTTAATAAATACAGATAACACTGAATGCTGAAAATAACTTCATAGTTATATATACTTTACAACCTTTGGATTCAAAAGCACCAAGATAAACCACTTTCAAACAATCTAATTATACCTTTAAATAAAATGGCACTGACACTAGCCGCCCACGACACATATTGCTAGCAGAACCCGTATCCCTTCATACTGGCATTTTGTGCGAGTCTTGCCAAAAGCCTTAACAGAAATCTACGTGCAGAGCATTCAATTTGTCATCAAGAGTATTTTCTTCAACCATTTAGGCATTGCAATCACAAATATTAAAGCTGTATGATACAAAATGAAAATAGCAGGTACACACACACACACACACACACACTCACAAACCTGATGCTATTCCAGAAAACTTTTGCACATTTTCATTATGCTGTAAGAATTCAAAGAAAGACGTTTCCCACTCCTGTTGCTTTCCCTCTGCAGATTTCATTAGAAAATGGAGGATAAGCATGGTGTCATTTTACTGCTGTGAAAGCCCTGTTTGCCAACTCCTACTGACGGATGGGTCCTTTTGGACAAATACTCCCTCCCTTCTAATAAATAACGGCAGCTGTCTGAAAATTAATATTGCTAGTATAAAAAGTAAATCTAAAGAAATAGTTACTATTTGAAATAACACTAAGAGTTAAAACAGCAGCCGCTAGAGGCGCAGATTCCCCCTACCACTGTTTTTGTACTCTTGTAATGTGCGTCTCTTGATTTTGGTGCCTTAAAGTGTAGTCTGTTTTGGAATGCTGAAGGGCATACAGAGGAAGTCTGGCTTTAAAGCTGACAGGCGTATTCTAAAGGACATGAAATTTCCCTATAAAAAAAAAAAGGCTGCAGTAGTAAGCCCAGCTAGCCGCTTTGTAAAATATCCTTAGTCTGTGCCAGCCTATTAACTCCCTAAAAACACATGATATACTAAATATTTAATATTCCTATTAGAATACAAGTTTTACCACAGTGTACAATAAAAAATATAGTCAGAGCACTAGCACCAAAAGTGTTATACATGTGCTTTATAGTAACTTAAAACAGACGGGGTTAGGGGTAAGAGGAAACAAAATATTTTTTTATTTTTATTTATCTGTCAATTTACTCTTGACAAACCATATCTGAATTTTGCTTATTTTAACATTTTCAGTGTAATACAGTATTGTTGTTCTATTACAACCTCTAAAACAGTCGCACCTAGTGTGGCCAATCTAACATAAGTGTGCCCTTTTTTATGCATGATCGGATTGAGTATTAAAACGTGCTGGTGTGGCCTAGCCCTGAGAATGTTCTTTCAGCACAGACTGTCCCATTTTATAACTAAAAGTTCACACAAAAAGACTTTTCCAAACTATATCAACCCAGGTGGGAATACGACTGACTTCAGACCCAATGGTAGCCCTATTGGGTAAAAGCATTGATGAGCTAACGATAACCGAAAACAAGTGGATACAATACCTAATACTAGCAGCAAAAATCCATATAGGGGCTACATGGCGAAAACCAACATTATCTATTAATAAAGTTATTACCAGGTTAAATGATATAATGGTCTTTGAACATATGTCACATGTTGCACAAGATACCTGGCACAAGTCTGGCACAAATGGATACAAAGCCCCCACGCTCAACATATACAGTTTAACCGCTAAGATTACAAACCCCAAAAAGTTGGCACACTAACAAAACCCCACAAAACACGAAAATACTCCACCAAACTAATGTTTACCAAAGGTTCATAGTTAAGATAAGTTTTATTCTGTTTAAGGTTTCCTTTTCATTTTTCCTTTGTTACATTATATTATGAAAAACTGAGTTCATTATTAGAGTGGCCACTTCAAGCATCAACATACCGAAGCTACACAGATCCACTGTAAGGAAAGGACGCCACGGAAAAAGAACCACAAAGAACAGAGAATGTCATAATATTTGTCAATGTTCAAAATTACATTACTAGCTTATATAAATTGTTCAAAGAGGCAGATAATGTGATGCAAATTCTGTATGGTTCTGACAACAAAAATAAAAGTTTACACAAACCTGGTCCAGCCGTCAGCTAATCAGATGTTCCACATTTATAGGGCATGTCTACCTACCAGAAAAGAAAAAAAACAAGATCCCCAAAAATGTAGTACCACCAGTCCATGGCCCCCTACTGTTCTTTGACAGATATTCAACATGGAGTCCACCAATCTATTTTTCAATCTTCTGCTCTTCTGAGTGTTAGCCATCAATTGTGGCGACAGTCATCGAGCATTGGGCAATCCCCTGTTTAATTGCTTTTTGATTTAAGTACCTCTTAAAGTCTCTCAACTAAGTCACTAACATCCAATTCTTTGTGGCTGAATATTAAAATTAATTATGATCAACATGCAATGGCAATATTAATTAAACAACACCAGTAACATTATGCAGCACACGTTAATGGTGAAAAACAGTGATCTAAGACAATGTTTACCCCAGAAGCCTTTAGGTTCTATAAAGGAGAGCATTTCAGTAATTGTCATTTATGGTAATAACACAGAAAAAAAAAACAATTTAGTATTTACCGTATCAACCTGTGTACACACCAGCCGATATTTTCGGCCGGCCGGCCGACCGACCGATTCACGGCAATTTCGGTTCGCAACCGACCTCTATCGTTTGTTCGTCCGGATCGGACAAACAAATGATCTGACGTGTCCGAAAATTACGATCGATCGTGCGGTTCCCTATGGAAATGCTTGATCGATCGTTCGCATTTTTGCCCGCGGACGTATTTGCCGCAACAAACGGACATATGTCCTGGCCGAGCACTCGCTCGGAGTGAGCGCTCGGTCTGGACAAATATTCCCTCAGTGTGCACTCAGTCATAGAATACCTTACACATTGGTTTTACTAAAATTGCCAGACTAGCATACAAAACAGGCAGTAACGAAAAAGCAATGCCAATCCTGGTAGCCAGCATCAACAATAACTGATCCTTAAATGTGTTTTCATTCAAACATCAATATATACACTTTAGAACTATAGTAAAAATGTTAAAATTAAGAAGTCACTGAAAGGCAATTCACATGAGGATGTTTACATACTGTAAGTCAAACAAAAAAGCAATTACCGGTATAATTATTTAACTAAAAGCAGCCCTGGGCTTTATATACCCTGGGGGATTGCAAATACTGAAAGTATTAATACCAATGCCCAAACCTGCAACCTGTAAAAGCATCAAATACATTCAACAGATCAGATTTGTCACTTTATTGTATGCACATGCTCATGGTTCTAAATAGCTTATTTTTTTATTTTTTGGTTTTATTTTATTACACACTGAAAAATCCTACGAGACAGAAAGTCCTAAATTGAGTCAGTCGTGCAAAAAAGGAAACAATACCTTTCAATACTATAATACAGTACCACAGCACTGACACAGGTCAGTGACCACACGTTTTAAGCAGCTGTTTCAATTGTATCTACCTTTGTTTTTTATTTAGTAGACTGAAATATAAAACCAGAACACTGTAACTGAGAACACTACAGACACAGATATCTGCATTTTCAGGCAGGCATGCATAATATTGCCTGCAACACAATCTTGCAGTATGTACAAGAGGAAACCTAAAAAGTTGTTTTCATGATAAAGAAAATATATAATTTAACAGACTACAAACCATTAGGGAAACTTAAAGGACATGTAAACTTTGCCAAATATTTTTTTAACTAATCACACAATAATTAGGATTAATCACCCCCAATCTTAAATCTGCTTTTTTTTTCTCTGAACTTCCTAGCCCTTGTTTTTTTTTAGCTCTGGGGAGTTTTACTTTTTAAAGAGGGCGGGGTACAGCATGTCAGTAAAGAACTGTCAATCACCCAGTCCCTTCCACTGGCACACTACATGTAGAAACTATCCATTTTATAAAAGAAATGCCTTTATCTTTTTCTATATTTTTAGTGCGGTCAGGAACTTGATCCTTTTTGCTCTCAGTGCTCCCTATCCCTAGATCTCCTCATATCCTGTTCAGCTCACTCCTAGTTAGTATGCATCTCTCTTCTCTGTGTATCCACCCCCTCCAAAACTGAGGCTGAGGCACAGCTAGAGTATGGAGCATGTGCAGTGGAAATGATCAGTGCCCCCCTACAGCCAATAGCATTCACCCAGTGATATTGTGTTATAGTGAAAGTAAAACTGCTTTGCTATGGGAAGGTAAGCAGCACTGGGAGCTGTAATCACTGCTTGAATCAAGTAAGATTTTCTTTTTAGCTGTAGAAGTTTAAAGTGTGTGCGTTAGGGGGTGGGGGGACTTTGTAATTGATTTCTTTAGGTACAGTGCTACATTGGGACTTCAGTAACACAGATAGCAGCTAACTGCAGGATTGGGTGTTAGCTGTACACACAGAAAAGAGTACAGAGCAACAGATAATGCTTATTACTTTATCTCATCTTAATGCTAAATCAATAAGCCATGCAGTGACTGAGAAATAACATTTACCTCATAAAAAGAGCAGATCAATATCATTAATATAGAAATCAAATGCATTTAGCCTGAATGAGCAAAGGAGTGGGGGAACAGAGACAGAGCATGGGTGAAAGAGGCAAAACAAACAAAGTTAGCAAGATTTCCATTTCCCAAGCAATATAATTCCAACAAACTATACACATCAAATATGTTTTGCCTTTACACAAATAACTTGTCTCTAAATTGTTTATTAATCCTAGATATTACAAAGTAAGCCATAAACGGTCACTGACTTTCTTTACATTTCTGCAAATGAATGGGAAAATATGTTAAAGGTCATGTCTACCCTTAAAAATGGTGACTTGTTAGTTATCTGCCCGCAACTCAAAATGCTACATGAGCATATGCAGAGGCAGCAGTTAAAACAGCAATCATTCATTAGATGTGATGTCAGTTGTCACAGCCTTGCATAGAGGGAGGGGCCAGTTGACTGCCAGAATGGAAGCAATACAAATATTTAAAAATCTAGTTAGTAACGCAAGGTAATAAAGCTTTCGAGAGATCTCATTCTTACAATACCAGTCATATCCCCATTATTGTTGGGATTATTGTTTCGAGGGAAAGCACTGAGAACTATCGATTCAAATATGAGGTACCATACCAGAGGCCTATTATCTAGCTTTGTTTTGTAGTCCAACAGCACAAAAATAAAAACCAAACAAGAAAGAATGATCAAAGTTGACCTTTTTATTCTTTTCTTTTTTGCAATCAAGTGGACTTTTTAGGTCAATACTCAGGCAGCCAAATTGCCAGGCTTTTCCAGAGTATGTTCTCTCCCTACTGATCCACTTTGTTGTTTGGACATTTTACAGAATTTCCATAAGCAAATAAAATATATGCGCATGTATTGCAGCACATGCACTGTATGTTATAAACTGCTTGAGAAATCCACAAACTTTGATTAACCTGATGGACACATGTTTTGTTATCAGCTGTTTTTGGCAAGATCTAAAAGGCATTTGCCAGATAAGGTGCCGGTTTTAAAACAAATGCCCAGACTGTCAGTGAATCTGTATGAAAAACATGTATAATGCTATTCTGAGGGTTAGTGATGGTGATTGCAGCAAGTGTGTTGTCAGCATGAATTTGATTACCGTAAATGAAGTTTAATTTGGTACATGAGTGCCTCTGCTATTTGTTATTAAATTAATTGAGTCTCCTGTGGTGGCCCAGAAGCAGTAAATGCTAAGCCACAATATAGATTTGACTGGTGGCTGCAAGAACCATAGTAAGGAAACATGGCTGTCTTAAACCTATGGGGTAAGCTAAGAAAATTTGTAAATCATCTAAAAATTATGTGGCTAAGACTGGAGCAGGTAGCTCAGTTTTCTCCTCTTTGGCCACACCTCCTTACATATAGAGATTCTCACAGAGTTAAAGGGGAACTCTGGTCCAAAAATAACTTTAGGTAAAATGATAGGAATTACTCTCCTGAGAATTTTTGCAATTTATTTTCATTTATTTTGCATAGTTTTGAAGATATTCACATTTTTGTGTGAGATATGGCCGCAGCACACCAGGTCCCCTGCACTTCCTGCTCTGAAACCATGTGTGGAGTCTTTCCACCCGCGGGTGCCTAAAGGTGCCCATACATCTATAAGATTTTACTTACCCGACCGAGCGCTCACCCGATGTTCACGATGCTCCGGAACCGCTTCTCCCGATCTTATATTCGGCCGACATGCGATTGCAAAATCCCATTCATTTTGCGATCGCATGTCGGTCGAATGTAAGATCGGGAGAAGCGGTTCCGGCAGGTCGAAGGAACATCGGCGAGAGCTCGGTCGGGTAAGTAAAATCTTATAGATGTATGGGCACCTTTAGCCCCGTCCACTTGCGGGTGCAGCACCACACACACACACCAAAAAACTGTGAAAACAGTCTTTTCAGGCAGAGTGAGAACCGCCTGAAAGCTGTTTTCACATAGTGGGAGGTATGGCTGTAGATCCCCTTACCTTCTCTGTGGGGATCTTCACACAGCAGAGAGGGGGAGGGACTTCCTGTCTCCTGTCACTGAAGTCTGAGGCTGTGCTCGTCGCTGGCGAGGTGAAGGAGCAGCCTTAGGAATGTCACATGTCAGCCTCCCACCCATTAACTTTCTAGCCAGTAATTTCTTTATATCTTGGGCTGTGGAGCACGTAGAGAGGTGGTTGATGGCTCTTTTTAAATGGTAGGCCTTTCATTTGAACTCAACTTGTTTGGAGACCACAGTTCCCCTTTAATGAAGGGAGCACTAAACATGCAGAATTTCCTACTTTAAAGTAGAATGGGCAGTATTACACATTAGCGATATTGTGCGTTATCCGTAAATTATGATAGTGGGCGTAAATGTGTGGCCGCGATCCTACATTTACACCAAACGTTTGTTAATTAACGAACATTCAGTCGTAGAATACTATGTGGTAGTAAAACTACAGTAATGGTATTCTATGGGGATTGTTAATCTACCATCACGGTGGTAATCGATCTGTTAAAGCGCGGTATCGCTAATGACCCCATATTCCTATCACCCAATACTCGTTTTGTGAAGATCAGCAGCTTAAAAAAAATGAGTTTGCTGCTATACTTCAACAAGGCCAATGCTAAAATGGGGGTTATTGTGCACAGCACCCTGCGCATACTGAGCCTTGTACAAAGCTTGAGCATGACACACATTGCACACTCAAGCTTATAATATGCCCGTGGTACAGGGGACAGAGGAGCCTTATAAGCAGACGCCACAGGACTTGTGGGCTGGTGTAGGGTACAACAGCCAATTTCCATTAAAACAGTGAAGTGGATGGGGCTTGTGGACTGTGAGAAGGTTGATCAGGAATCGACATACCATTTAAAATTAAAAGGTAAGAAAAAGGAAATACCTTCTTAGAAACAGATTCCTTCTTTTTCTTGTCCTTTATTTTCTTCCATTAACTGCTCTTCCACTGTTTTTTAACCCCTTTAATATAAATTACCAACATTAATAGAGTCCAGCCCAACCACTCGCTAGTAGCAAACAGTTAGCCGGGACAAAAACTTGTATTGTGTTTTCCAAGCATTAAAGGGTAACTGTGGTCCAAAAATGACTTTAGGTTAATTGACAGGAATTGCTTTCCTGAGGATTTTTGCAATTTACTTTCATTATTTATTTTACATAGTTCTGAAGATATTTACATTTATGTGTGAGATATGGTTGCAGCATCACCAGATCCCCTGCACTTCCTGCTTCCTGCACTGAAACCATGTGACAGTCCCTCTTCCGTGTTTTTTCCTCCTCGTGGGCCCCCATGGCCCCTCCCCTTGCAGCCCCTTGGGCCTTTCCCTTGCAGACTCCCGTGGCCCCTCCCACTCATGGCTCCGGGGCCCTTCTCACTTGGGGGCCCCGGGGCCCTTCCCACTCGAGGGCCACAACCCTCTTGCGGGCCCCGGGGCAAGAGGGGAGGGGCCACAGGACCCACAAGTTTGCCGAGCCACAGAGTGCATGAGTGGGAGGGGCCACAGGGGGCTGCAAAGTGAGGGGACACAGAGCCCACGATTGGGAAGGGCTAGCAAGTGGGAGGCATTAAAAAAAGCAGTTCTGTGGGCTGTGCTGTTCTCCCCACCCCCCTCCTACCCTTCAGTCATGCACTGAGCATGTGCCAACCGCAGATTAGAGGAGGAAATAGTATTTCTGACCGCAGATTCAGAACCTCCCACCCCCTAACTATCTGATCTGTCTAGTCTGAACAACCCTAAAATATACAACACTATCATGGACGATGCTATATACTGTTCTATAACCCTAATGAGTGCAAAATTAGGTCTGAGCTGGGTGAGATGCTGTGCAGGACAGAATCATCCCAAGTCTAGATCATCCTAAGTATAGATATCCCACCTATATTGGAGTTTAACAAGGGAGTTCAACAAGGAGATTAACCCAAAGAAACTATAGAAGAAGCCGAGGATCCAATTTCGACGAAAGGTTTATAAACACGTGCAATCGCAACATTTCAGACGATAATTGGCCCGTGTATGGAAACTTTATCGCCCGAAACGGCTGCTCGTTCGGTGATCCGCCCGGCAGATCAGGCAACGACCGCCAAACAAACGGCCGTTTCGGTATACAGGGGATGATTATCGGCCGAAACTTTCGTCCGTACACATCGTGGGTCGGGAGCCGCGATTGCATGTGTGTATGAACCTTAAAGCTGGGTACACACAATGAGATATTTTGGTCCGATCGACCGATAG
Source organism: Hymenochirus boettgeri (assembly GCA_019447015.1). NCBI lineage: Eukaryota > Metazoa > Chordata > Amphibia > Anura > Pipidae > Hymenochirus > Hymenochirus boettgeri. The sequence goes on from CM033477.1 coordinate 28,467,160, forward strand.
TTCAGCGTATCGGTCAATCGGACCGAAATTATCGCATCCGAATGCGGCCATGTCTGACTGATGATTTGTCCGAATCGGACGATCGGACATGGTGGAAAACCTCGTCCGATCGTGCAGTCCTCTATGGACCACACGATTGGTTGCGGTAACTGTCGGACGCGGCTGCTTTTGCCGCGACCGACAGTCCTTCCTCCTGGCCGACCGGTCGGTCAGGAGGAAAAATCGCTAGGTGTGTACCTAGCTTAAGTCTTTATATCTGCCTAATCTGATTATAAACATTATGTATATACTGTGGCTGGGTCTCACTGTTTTCTGTACAATGTTCCCTAAACTATAATTGTACTCCACCGCACCGTACGAATCTCCCAACTCTGTTTATATCTCTCCATATCTTCTCTACTCCCTCTTACTGCTCCCATACGCTAGATCAACTCCTCAGTAACACTGCGCTTCCCTCTTGTTCAATTACAGAGGGAAAAAAAAACACTTACAAATTCTTCTCAAACCTTCTGTCTTTGTTCGTCCTCCTAATACTATCTGCTGGTGAGGTGTCCCCAAATCCTGGGCCACGTAATATCTCAGTCTGCCATCGTCCACACCCTCTCACCTTCTCTTGCCCCGTTGTGGTTCAATTCCCTCCAATCTACTATCTATTCCTCCGATTCCATTACCTTGCCTGCCCTTCTCCTGTGCTCTGCTTAAAGTTTGCTCACTAGTTAACAAATCTACCCTCATCCATGATCTCTTCTGCTCTAATAATTTTCACCTTCTTGTTCTTACAGAAACCTGGCTTTCCCAATGACTCTGCTATCGAGGCCCTCGCTTGCTCTTGGTGGGTTCCGCTTTTCCCATTTGTCTTGCTCCTCTGGTCGTGGTGGGGGTGTTAGTCGTTTACTTTCCTCCTTTTGTCGATTTATTAACATTACCTCCCTGCCTGACCTTTCTTTCACATCTTTTAAGGCTCATTCAATTCAGCTCTCCCACCCCTTGTCGCTCAGAGTAGCTGTAGTGTACAGACTGCTGTCCACAGCATCTCCGGTCGCATTCCTCTTTAACTTTGAACCCTGGCTTACTTTCTTCCTCTCTGCTGACTGTCCTGTTCTGTTTCTGGGGGACTTTAACTGTCACATTGACGACTCCTCCCTCTCCTGGCCCTCCCGCTTCCTACATTTAACATCCTTGTTCGAGCTTCAGCAATGGGCTATTGCTAGTACTCAAAGGATGGAGACTTCCTGGACCTAGTGTTCACTAAAAACCTCATCCTTTTCAATCTAACCCCTTCCCACTTTCTGATCATCACCTTATCACTTTTCAGGCTCACCACCTTCTTCTTCCTCCTGCCCCTCCATCTTGTGTGTCTGCCCGAAACACTAGATCCATAGATCGTCAGGCACTCGCCTCATCCCTGTCCTCTTGTGTCTCTTCCCTTTTGACCCGACTCGATTCCTATAATTCTATCCTTACTTACAGGATAGACTCTTGTCCCCTTGCATTCCCTCAGACGAGGAACCTCAAATTATTGTCTGTGGCTCAACCCCACTTCCCGTTTTATACATAGGTGCACGCGTGCTGCTGAACGTGCATGGAGAAAGTCCCATACAAAGGCTGACTTTCTCCATTACAAGTTCATGCTGCAATGTCTCGGCTCTGGGCTCCTGCTGGCAAAACAAAACTATTAACGGAAACTAATAAATAACAAATCTAACCCACATCGCCTTTTCTCCATCTTGAACTCCCTGTGCCCCGTGCCGCCGTATACTCTCCTTTATCCGCACTCTCCCCAGGACTTTGCGCATTACTTTCAACATAAAGTGTCCACCCGCATGCAGATCTCTAGGCCTAGGGATGACACTCAGATAATGTTGGCCTCTCCTCCCTCAGATTTTCTTGGATCTTTTTTTCCTGTGACCCATTCAGAAGTCTCTCGCCTGCTTCTATCATGTCCGCTCTCGACCTGTCCTCTTGATTCCATGCCCTTTGGATTACTGAAGCACTGTAATCATGTGCTTACCCCTATAGTCACCCACATATTCAATGACTTCCTTACATCAGGAATTTTCCCTTTCATCTTAAAGCATGTCCATTCTAAAAAAGCCCTCGCTAGACCCCTCTTGTTTAGCCAACTACTGCCCGGTCTCTCTTACCGATAGCCTCTAAACTGCTAGAACGATTAGTCTTCTCCCATATCTTATACCTTTATGCTCATAACCTATTGGATCCTTTGTAATCTGAATTCTGTCCTGCGCATTCCACCGAGACGGTTCTGTGTAAGGTTGTGAATGATCTACAGGTTGATAAAGCCAATGGTCACTTTTCTATTCTTATACTCCTTGATGTCTCCTCTGCTTTCTACACAGTCAATCATTCCTTCCTAATGCAGATACCTCACTCTTTGGGCATTCGGAATGAAGTGGCATTCTGGTTTCTATCCTAACTCTCTGAATGTACTTACTCTGTATCTTATGCTAGCAATAACTCTTCTCCGGTTCCGGGGGTGTAGGGGTACCTCTTATTGTTCTCCCTACACTATTTCCTTTATACAAGACTTTGCAGTTAAAGGAATAGTTCACTTCCAAAGTGAACTATTCCTTTAATGCATTGATTGAAGACCAGTAGTATAAGAAGCTATGTGAGAGATGTCATTAGCTCTTTTGGCTTCAAGTATCATTTATATGCAGACGACACATAAATCTACTTGTCCACACCTACACTAACTCCTGAAATCTAATCACGTGTCTCAGACTGCCTCCAAGGCATCTCCTCCTGGATGTCTCAACAATACCTCAAATTAAATCTTTCTAAAACTGAACTGATCATTTTTCCACCTAAACCTTGACCTGTCCCATCTTTCTCCATCTCTGTTGCCAATACCCCCATTTTCTCTATCCAATTGGCATGCTGCCTAGGGGTAATTATGGACTCCTCTCTCTCCTTTTCTAACCACATTAACTATGGTGCAAAAACCTGCCGCTTTTTCCTTCGCAATATAGCGAAAATCCGCAGGTTCTTTTCTCTCCCGACCACCGCTATGCTTATGCAAGCTTTCATCCTATTGTGCTTGGACTATTGCAATCTACTGCTTTCTGGTCTTCCTGCTTCCCACCTCTCTCACCTTCAGTCTATACTTAACTCTGCCGTACGTATTGTTTCCCTCTCAAATAAACCGGATCCCAAATCTCCTCTGTACCGGACAACAACCGGTCTCCCCCGTTTGCATTGCATTCAAAATCCTTCTCCTAACGTTTAAATGCCTTTGCTCTGCTGCTCCTCCTTATATTTCCTCTCTAGTCTCCCCATATGTTCCTGCCCATACCCTCCGCTCATCACAGAACCAACTCCTGTACAGACCCCCCACTCGGACTGCTTCCTCTCGCCTTAAACCTCTCTCTCGAGGCTCCCGTCCTCTTGAATTCTATTCCCCTCGCTCTACATCAAGAAACTTCAAATAGCAGTAGTATTAGGTAGCCTTACATCCTACCTAATTGGATCCAGCACAGTATATGATTGTTTTATTTGCACTGCATACGTCTCACTCCAGTACTTATACCCATTCCAAGGTATCTGTGCATTACCCACCTAACTAGATTGTAAGCTCTACGGGGCAGGGACCTCCTTACCTCTCATTGCAAAGCTCTAGTACTACTATTTATATATTTATGTACTGAACTATCTGTGTATTTGTTCCCCTTGTCTGACTTTATTGTATTTTGTTACAGTGCTGCTTCCCCAAGTGTTGCTTTATAAATAAACTATACATACATACCTAACATTAGTTTAGTGGGGTTTTTTTGTTTTTTTTTCACATATTTCGTGGAGCCTGAACATTTTACAAAACCTTTTATAAAAATGGAGCACGGAACACAAACAACTTCTAATTTTAATGGAATTTGTTGGTCATCTGCTATATTACTACTCTATTATGTGTGTACATCATTTAAAGGGCATGTCCACCCCCAAAACTATAATCCCCCCAACTACTGGCCCCACCATGTAGTGTAGTTTAATCCTTACCTCACATCCCAACTCCATCTGGTTCTCCTGTAGTCCCCCCCCCAAAGTTCCAAAAACTGCCCACCAGGAGGCTAGCAGGTCCATATAGGACACTGCCTGCTACCTGCCCTCTCCCGAGATTCCTGCCATGCGTGCTGCAGCCCTCCTCTCCCCCCTCCCTCTCCCTCCCTCTCCCATACCGTTCTACTATCCCTCCCCTAGCATTAACCCCCCTTAATATTATGCTCCCCCATGTCCCCCAGCCCCAACCGCATGTTTTTTTTTTTTTAAAAAAGCTCCCCAAACTCTTACTTACCTCCGCTTTCCTCCGCTGCACTGAATGACCGGCAGCCGCGTCCGTGATTGGCTGCCGCTCAGCCAATCACAGACGCGACTGCCGGTCCCGCCCCTCTGCTTGCTTCTCGCAAGCAGAGCGGCCAGTGCGGCGGAGGATCGAGGGGAGGTAAGTAAGAGTTTGGGGAGCTTTTTAAAAAAACAAATCATGCGGTTGGGGCTGGGGACATGGGGGAGCATAATATTAAATTCTATTTTAGGGGTGGACATAGCCTTTAAGATCAGTAAAGAGGAATACCTATGCAATTTTATAAAACATTGTGTACAGACACAAGCAGATTAAGGAGATTATCTTCCCAATTATCTACTAAGATTAATTGATAAAACCCTTTGCCGACTGCTTTGTCCTTTAAATGACATCGGTATACCTAACAGCTACGCCCACAAGCCTAGCATCCTGTTAAATTTTCGTACCTGACAAGCTAACAGAAGAGGATTAGTAAAGGGAAAGAGGATTAGGGGAAAAAAAATGTGGCAGACACGATATAGAACAAATTAAGACGATTTCCTTCTCTTAGGGTGTGGGGGGGGTTTCCTCAAGTCATCAAATGTATATAATTTATTTTCAGAAATAAGAGTTGAAAGAGCTACTTATCAGAGGGAAGATAATAGGTGATGGATCACAACTAAAATGATTGTTCTTATACTTAAAGGGTATCTCCACCACTAAATTAAACTTTTTACTATGTGTAGCCCACCCCATCCCACCCTCAACCATTGATTTACTTTTGCAAAAAAAGCCACAGAAAGATACTTACAGACCTTGATCCTCCGGCGTTCTGTTCCCGGGTCTCTGCTAGCCGGAAGCAGCATAGAGGGACTAGCAGCCGCGCCTGTGATTGGTTAGCCGGCAGCCAATCACAGATGTGGCTGCTGGATATTCAGAGCACCACGGGGACAAAGGTCTGTATGTATCTTTCTGCGTATTTTCCTGCAAAAGTAAATTGGCGGTTGGTGGTGGGATGAGGTGGGCTACAAACAGTAAAAAGTTTTTAAATCTAGGGATGGTAGCCAGGGTTGCAAAATATTATCTACCTCCCAGCGGTAGGGGGCAGAGCCATGATGTAAGTGATGTCATGGTGACCACAGGTGTGGCAAAGGCGGAGCCACAGTCAGACAAGCATAACTGGGCGGAGCTGCCGGGGCCAGTGTCTGGGTGGGATTTCAGCCCTGACTGCGGGACTCAGGATTTTCCAAATAGGACGCCTGGCAACCCTGGATGCAGCAGACAGAAGGGATCTGGGAGGGAGGGCTCCCCTGCACATGTCACTTTCTTTGAGGTTAAGGAAGAAGCAGGGACCGGATGACTCACTGACAGCTCCAAATCTTTATTTTTTTTCAAACTGGAAAGGCACTGCAGGAGAACCATTTGAAGCAGAGATGTAAGAAGGATTTTTGAACACTATACTGTGCGGCCAGTATGGGGTGAAGTTTTGTGGGTGGACATGTTCTTTAACAATCACATAATATTCATTATGGTATGGAATTATGGAATTGTGTGTGCTGCCCAATAAAATGAAGAGGATTTTCTTTTAATCAAAGTGAAAATTATAATCTTTATACTCATTCGCCAATATCACTACATGCCCCCTTTTTTCAGAAAAAAGTTTGTGAATGTAGAGATCAAGCAATACTTAAAGGAGAACTAAACTGAATTTTTTATACTCCATAATCTGAAAGTATTCTCCCAAAAAACACTAGGAAACTGTAAATTACCACCCTAGTAAATAGCTTTGAAGGGGAACTAAAGTCACCAGACAACATTGTCCCAACATAAAAAGCACATTCAGACATTCAACAAGCTGTCTCTCATTTTACCCTTTAATGTGGCTGCTGGGTGATTTATGATGCGGATAATAGAGGTCAGCTACCATAATCCACCTTAACTGGGTAATACCCAGCTAAATGTATGAAGTATATGCTATAGCTCTATAGTGCTCATCAGATCAAAACAAGAAGTTGCAGCCTTGCTTCCTAATCAGTTACAGCTAATCAGTTAACAGCACAGAGATCCTCCCTCTCCCTGACACAGAACAGGGATTCCAATGCAGATTTTGTGTAAAAGTAATCTTTTCAGTTAAATTCTTAGCTATCATGGATGTAAGAAACAGAATATTAACATTTAAGAGGGGGGGGGAAGTCTAGGAAATTGAAATCTTGTGTATTCTATCTAAGCACAGCTTCATACATCTAACCCATTAGTGCTATAATGTGGAGCACTAGTACATGTAGAAGCTTTATCTTTTCCTAGGAATAAAATGGAAACCAAAAAAAAGTAAACTACCGTATATACTCGAGTATAAGCCGAGGTTTTTAGGTTTAAAAATTAACCTAAAAACCTTGACTCGGCTTATACTCGAGTCAACAAGGAACTTACCTGCAATCCAGAGGCAGCCGCGAGTCCGGCTTCCCCAGTAGTTCTTCGCGGTTGCGCGATGACGTCATCACGCACGCTGGCAGGATGACGTCATCGCGCAGCCGCAAAGCAGTAATGGGAACTGCCGGCCGGACTCGCGGCTGCCTCTGGATTGCAGAGAAAGAGACTAAGACCAGTACGGGTAAGTGAGCTGGGGGGACTGGGGGGAGGGCTGGGGGGACAGTATGCCATGCAGACACCCACATAACCTTTTTACTATTGGTTGGAAACTACAACTCCCAGCAACCAAGCATGCTGGGAGTTGTAGTTTCCAAACATCTACAGTGGAAAGGTATTAGGGGGGGGGACAGTATGCCATACAGTAACCCCCAATACCTTTCTACTATAGGTGGTTGGAAACTACAACTCCCAGCAACCAAGCATGCTGGGAGTTGTAGTTTCCAAACATCTACAGTGGAAAGGTATTCGGGTTACTGTATACCCTCGGCTTATACTCGGGTCAATCATCTTTTCTAATTTTTTAGTCAAAAATGGGTGCCTCGGCTTATACTCGAGTCGGCTTATACTCGAGTATATACGGTAGACCTTTTGGATTACATTTCTAAAACATGTATTTATCCTGGTGAGCCACCGCTGCAGATGCAAAAAATTTTAGTAAAATGAGCTGACTTTTGTATACAATTCACACTGGCTGGTAAATTAAATTTTTATAGAAAATACTGTGTGCACTGCACAAAACACTGATCCCTCGCTGGCACAACCAACCTTCCCCCCTTTCTCTGGCCCACCTTTTTACCTCTTAAGATGGGTACCAACCCCCCCCCCCCCCTTTCTGGCCCACCTTTTCACCTCTTAAGCTGGGTACATACATACGAAGGCCAATCCCGTTGGTACCGACGGGATTGGTCCTTTTCAGTAATTTGTCTAACGCAGTTCCAAGCATCCCAGAGGAGATAAATGTTCACTTTCCGACTTGTGATAGCTCAGAACTGCTGCTGTCGTCTTCCTGCACCGAAATATAGAGAGTTGAACACAGTTGAAGAAAATGTGCACTACTAAAAGTTCTCCCTATAATTTACAGTGTGTTTTCACAATAACGCAAAATCACAGCATAAATGATATTGGCTGTAGCTGACTGTTTGGAGATATAGCTCACCTCCATTGCACATGCTCCTCCATTCTAGTTGCGTATTGGGTTCTTGAAGGGGCTGAGCACAGAGAGGGAGTGCTCACTTAGATTGAGCTGCACAGGACATGAGGAATTATGATGAAAAGGAACTGAAAGGGATGTGAGGTTTCTAGCAATTCTAAAAATATAGAAAATAATAAAGGAAAGTTATTTTTGTCACTTGAGTGTCCCTTTAATACATTTAATTTCAGAGCCCAGAAGTATGTGCAGATTTCTCAGACACGGCCATGACAGATGATATCACAGTAAATGACTAGCGCATCTACCGTGAGGTGTCTATTGAGTGCAGTGAAAGCTTAGGTGAGTCTGCACGAGAGCTTTCATTGTAAAGCCAGAATATTGGGTTGAATAGCATATCTGGGCTCTGTAAGCAAAACAGAATTTAGGGTTGAGGAAGTTTCCTTTTGGGGATGAGTTCGAATAGAACCCAATTTTGAATATAATCTATTGGGTTTCAAAGTCCCAACGAAACTTTCAGAACTCCTGAATTTCACGGAAACAGGATTTTTCTAATTTTGGATTTTTATCGAAAGTAGACTTTTTCGAAAAACGGAAGTAGACTAAAAATAGACCACTTTCGAAAATTCGAAAATGGAACAAAACAACATTTTCGAACATCTCTACTAGTAACTATATCCAATTTCTGTAATGCTGGCCACACACTATACTCAACTGTGCTATCAATCAAATATTTGATTGGCATAAATGTCCAATTAATTAAAAAAGGCTTGTGGGGTTAACGTTAATAACAATAATAGCTTCTCACAAATTTTATCTAGAGATGTGATTTAGGTTTTATTTTGATGGTGTGATGGAAGGGTGTTTATATAGTTCTTACTAGTTTGGAGGAATTGGAGACCACAGTTACCCTTTAATTAAATGTTTGCTATATGCAATCCCCAAACAGATAAGCTAACAAGCAGTCTGTTCTCTTCTATGCTGATAGGCCAACAACCAGAAGACCCTGTGGAGAGAAGAATCACTAAACATTTGAGGGGGGGGGGGGGGGGGGCATCTATACACAAGCTAGAAGGTTGGCCAAAATGATCATTGTTGGCCTTCTGTCTGAAAACTACTTAAAGGGTCACTATACTCACTAAACAACTTTGTATAATCTGAAAGTACAATGTTAGGGTAGTACAATGATGTTACTTACATGTGTGTCTGTGCCTGCTTTGTTAGTGAATTTTCAATGTTTTCAAACTGCTCCAATCTGGCCCCCACCTCCCTTAGTCACTGCCCATTTGTAAGCTGACACTGGATACATTCATTTACATAATAAAGAGCCCATTCAGCCCAACACTATAGAGCTCATTAACATATCTTCCTGACACTGCTGATTAGTCGATGTGGCTGCTGCTGCTGTTAGACACTACTCCCTCTGGAGATAGACAGATAGATATATAATAGACAGACAGAGAGATAGACAGATATAGAGATAGATCAGACAGAGAGATAGATAGTCCGGAGACAAATATGATTAATCAGCTGATTATATTGGGGGATGTATTAACAAATGTTTGACATGTTTTGGGAGATCCTAGTAAGAGGTCACTGGAGGGACACAAATTAGCATACCTGGTTTGAGTGACAGGTCTTTCCCTGTACATGCTATTAGATTTCTGAGAATCAACAAGATCAAATTTCAAATCTGAAAAATGTGTTGGAGTAGTGGACCATTACACTATCTAAAGGTATGATTTTTGAAATTCGTTTTTGGAAGTATAGATACCCTTTAACAATTCTGGCTTCTCTAGTTTCTCAAACACAAGTCTGAAGAAGAATCTGCATAATGTTTTCAGAACATTATGCATCAAATATAGCTTTAAGGCCATCAAGAAGGGGAGAATAGTAAATGATTAACATTTAAAGGAGAGACTTTGGACAACTGCTGGTAAATCACGTACACAAGAACAAGTATGAAAATAAGTAAATTTAAAAACAAAACCCAAATTTGTATAACCCCATAATTTGAAAGCACCCTCATAAATAACAGAAAATGGAGTGTAAAATATCAGTTCAATAAATACGATTTAAGCCCAGTAAATTACATTTACCAATAGATATGTTTAAATTTTGTCTGTCACCATATTAATTGCTTTCCAGTATACCTCAAGCGCTACAAATAGGCAATGACCTGCTGTAACCCAGAGTATTATTAGTGGAGGGGTGGTTTAGGGGGATATAAAATGTCCTAAATTAGCATTTTAAGTTTAATTCTCCCTAAAATACATCACTGATCACTACAGCCTAAATGTTGTTCATACTTACCTCGGACGTTCTGGAAACCTGCGTGGCCCAATTACTTTGCGACCAACATTATTGGCATTATGTTGCTCACAAAGAATTATAAATGCGGGAACATCACAAGGTAAGAACCGGTACCTGAATTTGGAGTTACTATCAATTAGACGTTTGGGTATGTTGAAATCAATGCAACATCAGGCAAGTTTATGGCTTTCTGTAACTTTATGATTGAATAGTAATCAATGTGCCTACTTTGTACCATCAATCTTAAACAGATTATTAGCTTAATCTGCTAATGCTGCATCAATGGGCTGAATAAAAAAAAAAAAAAATCTGCTCTGTACAATCACCTTCAAATTAAAAAAGTACTTTGACTTTAAGAGTAGAATCGATTGGAATATTTTTGACCGATTTGATAAGTTAAAAATCTAAATTTGTGTATGGCCATCTTTAATTCTGCATTATTGCTGATAGACTGTTTATACTAAACTGCTTCTGAAGGACTGTTTTTTTTAATACAGAATCTTGTCCCAGCAAAGAGAAGCTGTATTTTAGTAGTATTCTTCAGGGAGATGGGTTGCTAAGGTGTAGAGACATAGTTAAGCTCCTGGGAGACAACTGCAGACATCATTAAGGTTTAAAGTTAAGCTGAATATGATCCGCCTTGTATAAAATCAGTTTATCAATTGAATCTGCTCTCATGACTATCTGGCACTGCATACAGACAACTCAAAATAACTATCAGTGTTTTCACCAATAAAGAACAATTCAGACTATTTTTGGGAAGTTCATTAAGTAAATGTAACATCTGATTTATTTATGACAAGCATTAAGAAAATTTCCCATCTGATTTATTTATGAAAAGCAGCTGTCAGGGGCATGTTGAACCCCCTTTAAAACATTTATAATAACCCCCAAAACTCGCAATAATCTCTCTAAGACGTTGCAAAAGGAAGATCTTTTAGATTCTTGCCCGCTCCCAGGTTCACGTCTAATTTGTGTGCTTTATGAGCTTGTTATGAGCTTGCACAGCCATAGCGGAGACAACTCGGGAAGCAGCTGTAAGTCATTGGGCATGATGTCAACTTGAAGATCTTCCTTCTGCAACATCCTGAAGTTTGTAAATATTGCGAATGCTGCAAAATGGTGTAGTGGAGCCTATCAACATTCGAAAATTGATTGGGAAGTAAGGATTGAACTATACCCCTTTGCTACATCTGAAATCTGCTCAAGATAACATGGGTGCTGGTGGGAGACAGTTTGGATCAGCAATTGTTCGATAGACTTCCCAATACTGCCAGGCAATATATCCAAACAAAACCAGAGATTTTTGCTTGCACAGAATCCAACTAATATCATTGAGACACTCCCTAGAAAATGCATTTAGCACAATTTAATTACATGGTAAACGCTCTACTGGTTATTCAAGACATAAAGAGCAAACACCTAGTAAAAAGAGAATATTACTTAGGGCTAGGCCACACTACTTCATTTTTAAGCGAGATCCGATCGCACAGTAGTGTTGGCCTATGGTGGTCACCACATCACCTCCCTTGGTGCCTGCTGTGCTGCAATCCACTTATCGGAGTGCATGCGATCATTTTTGGTGCCATTCCCATGCGCTTCGATAAAGGCAATTTGTCCAAATCACACACATAAGCGGACACCAACAGACAGTAACATGCGTTGTAATGTGGCTTTAGTATATAGCTATTTTATCAATCAGAAACATTTTGAATATTAGTATGAGGCACAAATTTGTAATACATCCTTTAGTGATACCCAGACAACTTTTAGGTTGAAGCCACACTAGGCAGGACGGCAATGCGTGGGGAAAAGCGCATGTGTTTCACGCGCGTTACCATCCACTTGCACTGCGATGCAAAATGCAATCAGAGAGCATGTGATTTGCATAAAATCGAGATACGTCCAAAAAAAAAAAATTTTTTTTTACTACGTAACCAAGCACTATAATTTAGCTCTAACTTCTACACTTATACAATAAGCTTTAAATATCTCCACCCTTTTAGTAATATATTAACACAGAAGAAAATCACAAAGTACAAAAAGCAAGGCCATGAGTAATTTATGCATGCCTTTGAATACTAGAATGTTACCACTGTACAACATTAAGATTATAATTATATAGCAAGGTTAAAATTTCAGGAGAGAGAACATTCAGTTTTTATGATACATGTGTATTTTATAAAAGTAATATAAATGTTGCACATATTTTAAAGGGCATGTCCACCCTCAAAATTGAATACTTTGTATTATGTGCCTTTTCACTCACCCTACCAAAACACGATTTTTCCAAAAATAATTTCCTTTTCTCGTTCTGCTAACTTGAAAAAAGTCTTTCCGTCTATCCTAGAGTTCATTTTATGGATATTTGCACTGGCCATCCACAATAACCAGAGACCTTTTAGAGAAACTGTAAGTGTTAATTTGCATTGCAGGATGTGTTGTGTTAATGTGCAAGTTATAGTATTGAGGATGGACATTTAATTTTCACAAAAAATTGTAACTTACCTTTCAAGATGTCTTTGGTAGCTGCAGCCTCCAAGTCTCTACAAATAAAATATATATTAGTAAATATGATGAACTAAGCTTCTCAAAACATAACCGCTAAAAGTTATAAACACTGTATCATTGTGTTGTGGTAAAAAAAAAAAAACACAAGAGGCACTCTCGTGAAGTGAAATGCTGCACAAAATTAACAGGCATATTCAGTTGCATTGTCACACTGCTATATACAGAAATACAGAAAATGTTACAGTGCTATTATATATTTGTAATATATAACTAATATAGATAGAAATACAATTACATAGCATAGTATAGTATAAAATTAGTTTATAGTCAATGACAGGATATTTAGCTTTACATTTTCATTGTGACAGTAGTTCCCATGTCCAGAAAGCACATAAGCTCAAACGATTGACAACTCAGTGGCCAGCAATATCTATAGGAATTAACATTCTAGGTGCAACAAACTGTACAATGATTAAGTGTGTCTACAGTTATGCTGGCCATACAATTGTTAGATAGTATAAAGTTGTCAAATGTTTGACTTTTCAAATTAGGACTAATTTCTAAACAGTTTTATCTCCCCTTTTGGCCAACTCCTTTTGCAATCAAACATGGAGTGCAAAATGAACACAACAGGCAATTGTACAAATGACGCAGAAATCAGTATATAAGTTCTGTGGTCTATGGCCAGCATTACTTACTGAAGGTAGAGGACAAGGTAAACAAATGTTTTTGCATAACAAAGTTTGTGTGTTAAATAAAACCTACTGTAGACATACAGTACATTCCCGTTTTATTCTGAACACAGAGCTGAGTTGCCTTATTAGCCCACCCTTCTCAACGGGATATTTTCTTAAAATATGTTAGGACAAAATAGCTCACCTAGAAGGATTTAAGGCTTGTAAAAGTACAAAAATAAACTCCTTAGATTGCATTAATGTAAGCAGCAGTGTTAAGGTTCCTAAATTGCTTTCAAGCAGTTTACTGTGTATCTCCCCCAACAAGACACTGACTGCATTTTTAACTGTTCAGTGGCTGGGACCAGTAAGAAAATAAAATGCTACAGCTCATGACTGCATCTTTAAATAGATAAATGAAATTGAAAGAGAATGAGTTACAAGACATGGGGCTGTTCATTCTAATACAGCAAACCTGGACAAAACATGGAAAATATACTCCAAACAGACTATACCAATAAAAAAGCTGGTACAGATGTGTGATTTTGCACAAGACCAGCAACGAACGATCGGCCATACTGCACAATAATCGTACTTGTATGGCTGCTCGGTCAGACATTGTTGGTTGATCTGCCGTGTAGGACCAATAACAATGCCAGACTGAACATATATATACATATATATATGTGCAACACGGACTTTCTTTGGGCACTTGTTCTGTGCAGGAAATTGCACATCTGTGATTAGAAGCATGCTGAAAAGGGCTGGTCAGTATTTCCATTAGAAGCTTGGATAAGGGGTGCATTGGTTTCAGTGCAGCCATAGAGCAAGCATTCAATGAACTGGTATTTAGCTTTGCAGCATATAGACTTCACATGCATTAGATTTCTAAGGAAACATGTAACAACCCTCATTGTAAATTGATTGCATTTCCCAGCTTTTGTGCACAATCAGACATGGATACATAACCCATGATGGGGTTATTACAGTGGGGATCGGATGGGGGTGCCAATAGACATGACAATCCGCAGGCTTTAGATTGTTATTTAGTATTTTTTGTAAAAATAAAGATGTTCAAATCTCACAGGAAGGCAGGAAGCACCCAAAGTGATGAACTACAATTCTCCCAATGGTGATGTGTGTAGGGGGTTGAGCCCTGTGAGTGGGATAAGAAAAGAGCCAGACGGTAAATGGCTGCGGAGACTCGGGACGAGCAATGTTCCACTCACCTTCATGTATATAAAGTGCCCTGCAGGAACATAAGGAAAGCTGCGGCCCTAGGGGCAGGATGGGGGGGGGGAGAATGCACCCCTCAATCCCTCAAAGGCAACGCTGAAAACACAGTCAATACAGTCTGCAGCGCCATTTTCCTCCACCGTCAAAAAAAAATATTCTGAGGCAGGAAGTGGAGGCCTCGCGCTGCAGCACTTCCGCTCCGAATCCTGCCGAGCCCCTCCAAAATGGCCGCCCCCTTGGCAACCGCCGCTTAGCAACGGGAAAGTCCCTGTGGTGGCGTGTAGTCTGCAAAAACAACAACATCGTCAACAGCTGATGATGGGGTTTTATTATAGGAAGATGAATGTGAACTGGTCGCAAAGACTGATTAATATGTTTTTTCATGTAACCATTGTGTGTGTATTGTATGTTCTCTCTATATATATAATTTATTTTCTCTCTCACTCTCTCTCTATATATATATCATTCGTATTGTATGTGTGTGTGAATATAGAGTGAAGCAGGGAACACATGGTCACGATAAAGTCGACAGTATCAGTTCTTTACGGTGACTGTGTATCGCATTTTCCGAAAGATCGAAAGGGGCGATGATTGTTCCCTTTGGCCTCTCAGTCATTCGGAAATGACCAAAAATTTCCCTAGGTCACCTCCCTGTACTAAAGTGGATGAGAGTCGCCGCAGTCGTGGAAAAAAAAACAGACCTGTACGTTCTCCCTATGCTGTGTATATGATGTGTATATGCTGTGTGTATTATGATGTGTATATAATGCGTATATGATGCATGTATGATGTGTGTATTATGCGTATATGATGTGTATATGCTGTGTGTATGATGTGTATATGATTGATGCATATATGATGAGTATATTCTGTGTGTATGCTGTGTATTTGCTGTGTATATGATGTGCATATGATGTGTATTTGCTGTGCATATGATGTGTATTTGCTGTGTATATGATGTGCATATGATGTGTATATGCTGTGTATTTGCTGTGTATATGATGTGTATATGCTGTGTATTTGCTGTGTATATGATGTGCATATGATGTGTATATGCTTTGTATATGATGTATATTTGCTGTGTATGTGGTGTGTGTATATGATGTGTATATGATTTGGATTTGCTGTGTATATGATGTGTATATGTTGTGTATATGCTGTGTATATGCTGTGTATATGATGTGTGTATGATGTGTGTATGCTGTGTATATGATGTGTGTATGATGTGTGTATGATATGTATATGCTGTGTTTATGATGTGTATATGCTGTGTATATGATATGTATATGATGTATATATGCTGTGTATATGATGTGTATGTGTATATGCAGTGCAAATGCTGTGTATATGATGTGTAAATGAAGTGTATATGATATGTATATGCTGTGTTTATGATGTGTATATGCTGAGTATATGATGTGTTTATGATGTGTATATGATGTTTATATGCTGTATATATCATGTGTATATGCTGAGTATATGATGTGTATTTGCTGTGTATATGATATGTATATGATGTTTATATGCTGTGTATATGATGTGTAGGCTCCGGACTGTGTGTTCCCTGATGTTTGAGAATTTAATGACAGACAGAATCTTTCAGATCCTGTCTGTCAGGTATCCCATCCCCCCGGCAGTTGCGGGAGTCTCATAATGTCTTGGGTGGTCTCCCGCACACCCGCAAGACCGCCCAAAGCTCCCGCAACTGCAAAGACCAGCAGCTTCCTCCCCTGGAACGCCCTTTACCTGGATGTCATGCCCCCGGAATGCCCTGTTATGCCTCCTAGCCCCGGCTCCGTCCACCCTCTAGATGACGTCACACACCCCAGCCGTGCACCCTTTCTCCACCCTGCCCGGTAGTCTCATATGGCAGGGTGGGATGTCTGGTCTGTCACCTTTCATCTGTTGTGTGTACCCGACTTAAAAGGCTTATGTCAGTCATGTCGAACATTGGTACTATATGTTTTGCAGAATGTTACCAAGGCATGCTGGGTGTTGTTTCTAAACATCTAATGCCAAGGTTTCATGTTACTGACATACACTAGTTAGACATTTGATAGATTAGACGTTCAACTATAGGTAAACATCGAAGCTATCTAATGTCTAAAGACCGCATTTAAAGCCAGGCATACACGGGCAGATGTTCTTTCAATCAGATTTCTGAGTGCAGCGATCAGAAATCTGATTAGAAGAACAGCTCAAATATCCCCACCTTGAGACACCAATTTTTTAAGGGTAAATCTGCGGAGATGGGGACTCGAAGATGGGATTGGCGCAATTTTTTTCTCCTGGCCTGATTCCTTTTTTCCAATAAACTGATATAGTGGAGCGGAAAAACGGAGCAATTCAAATGAATTTAGAGAATGAGGAAGAGCATGACAAATCCCTAGAAGTCAGGTAGCAAATGGAATGTTTATTGTTATCTTTGGAATGGCTAATATTAGCCACTATATTTTTCTCACTGCCTAATAAAGTAAAGAATAATTTATATGTCCCAAATTTGTTACCTGGGTACTGAGATGTCCTGGCTTATGGTATATTGGTGATGTCCTAATATCCTTTTAGAATTATCTTTACTTTTTTACTTTTATTTTATTAATTTGGCTTGAAAAAGCCAAATTACTGTTCTTTCTTCTTTTTCTTCCGTTTTATTCTTCCACTTTTTTGGACCGTATCTTCTCCCACAGTTTTTGAGCTAGAGACATGAAATTCGGTACAGAAGTGCGGGGCATATAGGAGAAGCCACAGAAGTGTTACAGCGTTATCGGTGAATTTCCGGACATTTTTTCCCATAGACTTTAATGGTAACAATCCTCAAATGTGGATATTTCAAAACAGTTTTTTTCATGGTCATAAATACAAATGGTGATACCCCCAACCCCCCACACAGACCCAGGTACACCCACTTACTGACCTGCCTTTCCATTCCCATGGTAGCCATACTTAAAGGGTAACTAAAGTAAAAAAAAAACTAATTTTGATTTATTCTCAATAAAAGATAGTTTTATGGTTGTAAACACAAAAAAGACATACCCCCTCAACCAGACCCAGGTACACACACCTCTGATCTACTTATCCATTACGGTGGCAGCCATATTTAAAGGTAACTAAAGTCAAAAAAACAAATTTAGATTTATCCTCAATAAAAGATAGTTTTATGGTTGTAAACACAAAAAAGACATACCCCCTCAACCAGACCCAGGTACACACACCTACTAATCTGCTAATTCATTATGGTGGTAGCCATACTTAAAGGGTAACTAAAGTCAAAAAAACTAATTTAGATTTATCCTCCAAAAAATATAGTTTTATAGTTGTAAACACAAAAAACAACCCCCTCAACCAGACCCAGTACACACACCTACTAATCTGCTAATTCATTATGGTGGTAGCCATACTTAAAGGGTAACTAAAGTCAAAAAAACTAATTTAGATTTATCCTCAATAAAATATAGTTTTATAGTTGTAAACACAAAAAAGACATACCCCCTCAACCAGACCCAGGTACACACACCTACTATCTGCTAATCATTATGGTGGTAGCCATACTTAAAGGGTAACTAAAGTCAAAAAAACTAATTAGATTTATCCTCAATAAAATATAGTTTTATAGTTGTAAACACAAAAAAGACATACCCCCTCATCCAGACCCAGGTACACACATACTAATTTACTGTGGCAGCCATACTTAAAGGGTAACTAAAGTCAAAAAAACAAATTTTGACCAATTACATACATTAGGACGATTCTACTTACCTGACCAAGTGATCCCACAACATTAGACCAATCCTGCCGGAACCATCTTTCCCGTTCATCTTTGCAACCGAGATGCGATCACAAATCCCATTCATTTTGTGATCGCACGTTGGTCAAAAAAACAATAGGAAAGGCGGTTCCGGCAGGATCAGTCTAATTTCGTGGGATCACTCGGTTGGGTAAGTAAAATCGTCCTAATGTATGGCCACCTTAAGATAGATATATAAATGAGTGATAATGGAGATAATGGAGGTGGGCCCCTAAACCCGTCCTGGTGGGCCTCTGTTCTCAGATTTCTTGGTGGGCCCCAACAGTCCGGTCCGACACTGTTTTTGGGGAGATGCTATACATTACTTACATTATTTTATATGCATGGTATATGTTATTGTTTTCTTAAAATTAGTGTCAAAAACATTGATGGTGGTAGCAGAACATTCTTGTGTAATTTAAATCAAAAGTATCCGTCAGATGGTAATAAACCCTCATTTTGTATTCTGCAATCTAACCTTCACATTTCGCAAGCTTTCTACTGACTGAGCTGTATTCATCGCATTGTCTGATGTCTGCTGGTACTTGGTGTCATTTAAGGAGTACCCTTGGCAAGCTTGCATAGCGCATATAAATACTACCAGTCACTCATTATATACAACTGTACATTATTCAAAAGAAAATAACAAAAGGTTGCTATGAAGAAGTGATTTTTCCATAAATCATTTGATTACATAGAGTAATTATACCCACCATGTTTCATGTAAACAAAAGAGGAAATCACAGCATTCATTAAAAAGCCTGTCACAACCAATAGCTGTCAAAGGAAACATTCCTCACCTCCCTTGGTGCAGAGAATACTGATTAAAGCTGGGTACACACAGTACAGATCTTTAGCAGATCACCGACAGAATTTGCAGATTTTCACATTCTGTCTCTGACCTGCTAAAGATGTGGCTGCACACAGTCCCAAGTGATTTCCATATTGTGTGCATAGGGATGATTATTTGGGGTTGCCACACAGTAACTGATCACTGTTCAGTGCCAAGAGAGATTTGCCAGTGGGGAAATGTCCATTAGCCTTGGGCACGGTTGTTTTGTCGGGTGTGTTGAAACTGCAAACTTGATTTTGTAAATAGAAAGCAAATGAATTAGCTTTTTGTGATTTGGACAGATTTTTCATATGGTAATGGCAATACAGATGTTAACTACCGTATATGTCGTCATCACAGGGACACACAAAATGTAAATAGAAATTGGGACAGCTTCGTCATCCGATTATTCGGGACAAAGGTTATAGTCCTAATCCCATTATATATATCTCATTGAGCAGTTTATTGCCATTAGCCACCTACAGTTACTCTCTGCTAATTGCCTCTAGTACAAGTGATGGTCTATGGGCCATATTTATAAAGCCGCGGTATCGCTTTTTAGCGATACCGCAGGTTAGTTAATTTACGATCGCAGTCGGAAATGTATGATCACACATTTACGACCGTACGTTCATTAACGAACGTTCGATCATAGAATACCGTGCGGTAGTAAACTACCACAATGGTATTCTATGGGGATCGTAAATTTACAATAACGAAAACGTACATTTACGGTCGGTATTGTAAATTCATAATCGTTCGTTAAACTGATCGTTAATCTCCGATCGGTTTAATGATCGTAAATTTATGATACCGATCGGTAAAATCGCGGTATTGCTAAAAAGCAATACCGCGGCTTTATAAATATGGCCCAGTGATACCTATTGGAGGGAGGTGGATTAACACAAAAAACCGCATTATACAGTTTCTCTGCCTGACAGCTTGGCAATCCATCCTATCTTTGATGGCGCAGATAGTAGAGAAGTCAGGAGGGCTGGAAGCTTGAAATGCACAAGCCACAGTTTAACTATTGAAGTTGGATTATCCAGAATGGAAGGTTGGAATACTCAATCCTGAACTGCCAGGGGGCAACTTCAAGGCAACGTATGTAGATAAAGCAGAGGAATATTGTTATACTGGGGGCCCCTGTGATTTCTGGTTATGCCCTGTCCTACCTCCCCAACAATACTGAATTAATTATAAAAAAGAAAATAGTATAGATGTCCTTTTTAAGTGGCCTGAAAGCTTGATTTCAACAGAATATAGATGATACCTCCCGGCAGCAGGCCTTATCAATCCTGGGTAAGGGCCCACCGCTCCCTCAGTTACTATAATCCAATCCAAAAATGATGATACGCAAGAGAATCTGATGAATAAAATGAGCATTTGCTTTTCAATTCCTAAACAGAAATCCACGTGTGGATAAGCCTAGCTATAATCTCTAGAAACATGTTTCTCTCAGGTTTCTTCCGCAGGTGCAGGCCTAATGGCTAGGCCCCACTAGGCGATTTTAGAGCGTTTTTGCTCGCGATTGCGCATGCCATTGATAGTGGATTTGCAAGGCACCACTATGTGCTCCTACCCGTTTTTGCATTGCATGCCATTACTATTTTTGGTGTGCATCCCATGCGCTACATTAGGGCAACATAAGAGGATGCGCAGTGCACAGAAGCGTGCACAAATCGTGCCACATTGCGCTGCATCCTAGGCGATTCATGCACATCTCAGTACACTGAGTAGTGGGGCCTAGCCCTGAGGAAAAACCCAGAGAGGTTCAAAACGTGATAAAAATCTCCACATTAAAGACTATAGCTACATTTTGCTGAATGCTTAACATCCCACACGTGGATTTCTGTTTAGGGATTGCTTGTGCGCATTTTAATCAGCAGTTCAAGGGGAAAAAAACAAAAAAGAGTTTAGGTTTAGCTTCCCCTTTAGCCACTGAGCTAGAAAAAGCAAGTTCCTGGTGAATCTACAATCAACTCCTGTTTAACTGCTTAATTAAGTCCGATCACTAGCCACTGTTAGTTGGTTACTGAATTCTAAACCCTATTGAATTTTACCATCCCCTGATACTTAAGGCTCGTATCCACGCTTAGTTTCCGAGCGAGGAACGACCCCGGACGGCTGAGCGTATGTACGACAGACTTGACTTTGTTTTTGAATCTTGCTTGGCTTTAAAGCCTTGAACTAGCTGGTCTCTGATATCCACTGGAACGTGGCCTGTTTCTCAACTTGAGTTTTGTTCTGCCTGCAATGACCTCTGGCTGGATTATTAACTAAGCTGTTTGCTGCCTGCCCTGTCCTTGGCCTCTCTGAATATGTTTTTAGCCTACTCATACAATAAATCTCTCCCACAGCTGCGCAGTCTAACATCTTTCAACTCTGGAGAGGACATGTTTGAACAAAATGATCTGCTCCACACATATGTTCGATATTACTTACCCGACCGAGTGCTCAAGCCACGTTCATGCGATCCTGACGCATGTCAGTCTCATGCAATCGCATGTCAGTTGCATATAAGATCGGGAGAGACGGTTCCAGCAGGATCGCACCAACGTCGCGTGAGTCCAGTCACCTTGAGTCCAGTAATTGAAACGATTTCAACCTCACATGTATAACAAGTTGTAATAGGTCATTAGATATTCAACAAAATGCACCCAAAATGCAAAAGTAGAGGAGAAGGAGAGAGAGAGAGAGAGAGAGAGAGAAGGGAAGGAGAGAAAAAGGGGGAAAGGAGAAGGAGAGAGAGAGAGAGAGGAAGAGAAGGGGGAGAGAGAAGGGAAGGAGAGAAAGAGGGGGAGAGGAGAAGGAGAGAGAGAGGAAGAGAAGGGGGGAGAGAGAGAGAGAAGGAGAGAAAGAGGG
The DNA here is from genome assembly GCA_019447015.1 of Hymenochirus boettgeri. Taxonomy (NCBI): domain Eukaryota; kingdom Metazoa; phylum Chordata; class Amphibia; order Anura; family Pipidae; genus Hymenochirus; species Hymenochirus boettgeri. Next base: position 28,489,243 of record CM033477.1, read on the forward strand.
GGAGAGGTCTTTAATGCAGGGTTAAATGTTTCTTTAAAGAATCAGGGGTTTGCTAGTATTTATATATATAAGATTAAATATTGCAAAATTACAGATTTTCTGGTATTTTCTGACCAGGCGGTATTACTGTAAATGCTATTCCAATATAAGTGTATACACACAAACTATACAGGCAGTGTATGGCTGTTTTCCTGCTATAGAAAAGTTATAGTTTGCCTGCATTTTTTTACTTTTAGACTGTTGTAAAGTGAGATTTTATTGTGTTGAATTCTCTATCTCTTTATGTTTTATTGAGGTTTATTCTCCTTTTTCAATTTGGTTGTTAGTAAGAAACCATAAGAAAGCCTGTTTTTTTTTCAAACACAATTAACCTTTTATAATTAGGAAATGTAGCATTGGCAAGGCTCTGTGCTTTACAAACTCTGTCTATGTGGCTACTCGGCTGCTAAGGTGTGTAATATACACTGCCTGTTCTAAGCCTTATTTGGGAATTCTGCCAGCTTCAGACTGGAATCCCTGTGCTTGGGGCTCTGCTGAGGTTTGCACTCGTCCTTCTCTAGAGACGGAATTCTCAGCCACAACTCTATCAATGCTGTAAGCCAAGCTTCGGTATTTTTTCCACAATTCCGCTTCCTGGTAAACCATAGCACAGCCCTAATCTGCTACTGGGATTTTATTAATTGACATTGGAATTTCTGCAAGACGCTGCTTGAACTGGCACTGCTAATCCTTTAACTAGGACAGGATTATTCATATACCATCTTGGCTACCGTGTGCATATACACACATAACTGCTAAGGTGCAGCATTATAATAGTCAGCAGTATGGATGTCATGTGACATTCTGCTTTTTTAAATAACGTTGTAAAAATGTGGCCCACCGAGTGCTTGTAAAACCTGGAGAGTGGAGGGAGACCCAAGACTGATCCTAAAGAGACAACAATCTGATCAACATGAGCCCACTCCCATTGCAAAGCTATTACACCATACCATAAATCAGGGATGACCAACCTGCAGCCTGGGAATTGCAGTTTTGAAATATCTGGAGGGCCCAGGTTGGACATCCCTCCTGCAAGTAATGTGTCTACTCACTGGAGAAGTGCATGCGGGAAAGGAAAAACAGAAAGTTTTGTGCCGTATTATGATGATCTAACAAAAAGCAAGATTATCCACAAAAAAATCCTAAGCTCCTGTCTAGGGCTTTCTGTATGCATGTCCCCATTTTGATAACAATGCATGTTGTAAAGTTCTTGAACATCCATTGTCTGAGCTTCGACTCTGACTCAAACCTCACTCAGCATTAATCCTCCCAAACTTTCTCATCATTCTGTCCTGTCAGTCATGTGACCACAACAGCCAATGGCTGAATGGCATCACTTGCACTGATCTGTGGCAGCTAATTGGCATCGTCTGGTGCATGGTAAATAATGCCATTCAAAATCCATTGTGTTCACATGACAGATTGGCCAGAATTACAGTATTAGAAACTTGGGGAACATTATAGAAGACTCAGGCTGCAGAAAGAAGTGGGAGCTCAGTAAGGTAAAGTATTACTATTTTTTAAATTCTGTAGTTTTAGCTCTCTTCTAACTGTGCCTGGGTGCTGAAACTTCTCTAATCCCATGCCACATATCAATGTTTGGTTTCTCATAACCTCCATATCCTCACCATGGGTACTTTCAGGAGAGGGGATATCATTTGTATAAGGAGCTTCAGGAACCACAGAGAGGTAAGTTTGCATAGCAACCTACCCGTTGGATGGTTTCCGGTTCCCCATACTACAATATAGGAAGCCAAAAGGGGCATAACTACCAGGGAGCAGGGGGAGTAACCACCGGGGGGCCCGGGAGCCAAGGGGGCCCTATCTTCTAATTTTTCCTATGAAAGATATAGCCTTCTCCAAGAAAACCACTCTGGCTGAGGCTCGGATAGGGGCCCCATCATAGTTTTGCAGGGGGGCCCAGTGATTCCTAGGTATGAGACTGGAGCCGATAATGATTGTTTGCATCTATGGACAGAACGAACGATCGTTCCAAATAAAGAATGTCTATTGGCGCTTCGGGATTAATCAGAAAGGGGAGAGATATTTGAACTGGCGTTTTGAACCTAATAGCAGATATGCCATCTACATCTCTCCACATTCAGAGTAAATTGGGGTTAAGTTGTGGTCCTCTGCTTGACATAGCCCATAGCACATTTTGTTCCAGTAAAACGCTGGCCTTTGGTTACAGGCAGGGAATTTGAGTCTGTCAGCGAGCAGACGGTGTATGTGTATTCCAGTCAGGCACACAGCAAGTGACAGCAGTGTAACAGAACAGGGTGAATGCAGCAGCCTGTGCTTGTATTATATGTTTATTTACTCACAGTCTGCACATATCTTACCCATTGCTGAAGAAACCACATGTGTAAACAGAAAAAAATGCAGATAATCTTTAATGAACTGATTGTGCCTTCAGTTGTATCAGTAACAGGAGGACTCCCATCTGCAGGCTGGACATTCCCTGATATTACCACTAAAAGAAAGCACGGTGACAAAAATGTTCTTAACTTGCAGAAGAGAAATCTCTCTCAAAGTCTGAAACCCCAAGAAAACTCTGTTCTATAATACAAGAGGTTTCATCTAAAGGGTACAAGACCTACGTACCCAATAAGTGGAGTGGGTTTGGCATGGATTATAGGTTTGGCAAGAGAAGATGGATGATAATAGTAATTTGTGAATTTGGTTGATGTGCAGGTGTAAGTTAATATTTGTATCCATTCGTACTGGAAAAGCCGAAAAACAAAATGCATTCTCCATTTACAGTAATGAAACTCTTGCAGTTATGTGTGTTGCTCCTCCCCTTTTCCCCAAGCTCCTATTATGCCAGTAACACCTCTCTGATCAAATCTTTATTTTGCACCAACCCATAGACAATAGGAATAGGGGAATAAGAAGGGAGAATAAATGATCTGATAGGTGTTAGCATTTTGTAAAGTTAAGTTAAAGGAACTGTTCACTCGAAAAGTGAACTATTTCTTTAAAGTATTGATTAAAACCTGGGAGTTCACAAGCATAAAACCTGGGAGGTTAAGGAGCTTTGCCTTACCTCCCATTCTTCAATCAATCTTCTAATCCTCTATAGTGCACAATATCGTGCATGCGCGCTATAGTGGATTAGAACCAGGAAGCAGTCGGAGATTTTCATCTCTCCAGTGGTGGATCGCGCGAAAGGTAAATATACTCACCTTCGTCTCTGGCTCCTGCTCAATTGATTGAAGAACGGGAGGTAAATCATAGCTTGTTAAACTCAATCAATACAGGAATAGTTTACTTTTTGAGTGAAGCAGTTATAATGCTATGTATTAGGACCAGAAACACATTGGGACAGGCTCCTTGAATTTCCCTATGTTCCCTTCCTCATTGACTCAATGAATAAAGTAATGCATCTTCCACATTCCCAGTACATGGTTTTCCTTTTTCTTGCCGTTTTGTAAGAAAACAATGAATATACAGAAAGAGCAAGATACACACAGGTCTCCAGCAATTGGCACAGCTGTCAGCTTGTTACAATGTGTATAACTGCAGATTTCTCAGATTTCTTGAGTCCCTGCCAAGGGAGTCACTCTGTTTCCTCTTTCTGTTCAAATTGTGGTTTGTTTTGCCCTTGAAATCTTTGACTTTCACTTGCGCTGTGAATCAAATACAAGAGACACAACCACTGCCAAGGACAGGAAGATTTGGACAGAATCTCTGCACGATCAACAGAAACAGAAGTCTTATTTTGGAAAATTGTGCAACTAGAAATGCGCTAAGTTTAAACAACTGAAAATAAATTATGAATTGTTTAAATGTCGGGTTAATGTTCCATGTATTGCTCTGTGAGTTATTATGCCCCACTGCATTTCATCCAGCTTGTTTCGCAGACCACATCCAGTTTGTGGGTGTTGTGGACACTGTAATAACACAGAGTGCAGCGTCCACTTCCAACTATGTGCAATCTAATAGGATGTTTTTTCAAACCATGTGACCCCATTTCTGGTGCAATGCTATAATGTTAAAAATGCAAAACAGAAATGGATGTGTACTCATATCACATACATACATACATACATACATACATACATACATATACAGAATATATAGGTCTTCTATTTCCTGGTGGGCCTTAAAGGGCAAGTCCAGCCCAAAAATAACTTTTCTTTAAAATGTTTATAACCCCACTTTCGCAAGGTTTATACATTGCAAAGATCCCCCAGAACTTACTAACCTGACCCAGTCCCTCGCCAGCTATTCCACGCCCCCAGCCCCTGTTTCGAGCTTGTTTAGGGCAAAAACAGGAGCAGGGGACTTCTGCGCCAACAGCCGCTTCACTTCCTGGTCACAGCTGTCAGGCAATTGGGCATGACGTCATGTTGTGCCTTAACTGACAGCTGCAACCAGGAAATGGAGTAGAAGCGGCGAGGGACCAGATCAGGTAAGTTCTGGGGGATCTTTGCAATGGCTGGACATGCCCTATAAGCTACCCAGCTTTCAATTCTTCATTCCAACTGATCGTTCGGTACGACCTCTATGGACCACACGATTGGGCGTGTTTTTTTAATAAACGGTGGGCTGCGGCCAGCCCAGGAAAGCATCCAATAATTCATCCTGATTGACCGAACACTGAAATGTTGGTCGGTCGGACTGAATTATGTGTACCAAGCTTTAGGTCTTATATTTCCTGGTAGACTCTTGGTATCCTGTTTCCTGGTGGTCTTTTTTTTCTATTGTAATTTAGTTAGCACATAGTTGGTATATGTCACATGTGGCCGTTATACAGTTTGCACATCTGTACTGCAGACATCCATCTAGTTATAGAGAAATTAAGGACAAGTGTAAATGCCAACTGGGCTTGTAAACATGGCAGTTTTAAAATTACCCGCTAGACATCCTTTTATCCTGGTTAGTAGGATTGTTAGTCAAGTCATTTAAACTCCGACATTAAGAAATCACATTAAGTAAATAATAAATAATCTATACAGATTTACTCAAAATAACTGTTATACTTCCCCTTTTACAAGTGCCTTACCCTTTATTCAGTTTCCCTTTAAGAAAACCTAATTTTCTGCCCCTGACATGTCGTCCTTTGCTTGGCAGATACATAATTCAGCAGGTGTGGATTTCTTATAAGATTCTATTTATGCAGAGTCTTTCCGATGTTGCAGCTAATCTCCTGTCAGCTTTAGAGACTCTATAACCTGCCACTGCTTGGAACATTCGTTGTGTTTGCAGGAGGAGGGAGCATTGTGGGAAACTTATCTGCACAAATTAAAAATAATATTGTGACACATTACTTGAGATTGGGTTTCTCCAAGTTGCAAGAGGCTTTGCAAACTAAAGGTGGCCATACATATATACGATTTTACTTACCCGACCGAGCGCTCATGCAACGTTCGATCGATCCTGCTGAAACCGCCTCCCCGTTCTTCTATGCGACCGACATGCGATTGCAAAATGAATGGGATTTGCGATTTCATGGCGCTCGGTCAGGTAAGTAAATATTTTATATATATGGCAACCTTAAGGTTTTTTGCTTGGAGACAAGGTTAGGGGGAGGCCTCGTCACTAGGTAATTTATGGAGATCTGAATGTTAGAACATGCTCAGCTTTCAGCTGATTGTATCAAAAACTCGTACAATTATGATCACGATTGTAGGTGTGTGATCGCGATGATAGTTGAAGACGCGGTTTTGCCAAATAATGATACCGCACCTTTATAAATTATCCCCATGGGAGGGCTATAAGGAGGTTTATTTCTAGATACTGCAAGATCCATTATTAGTATTGCCAATTGCCAGATATACACTGTGGATGTAAAATACTGTACTGTTACTGTAACGATATTTTATGACCGAGGCAAAGGTATTACCGTGCCGTCAGTATCTGTTTGACCTTAAGCAGCTTCTGTACAGTCACAAATGGACAAATTTAGCCTTAGCAATATCTATTATCCTGCAACACAGGAAATATCAAACTGATGGCCAATTAAAACCACAGCCTTGCAATTAGAAGAAGGAGAGTGTGATTAAATCCAGTATATATATATATATATATATATATATAAATATATATACCGTATACATATATATACATACACACTCACGGAGAGAAACATAGATCAGGGAAATTCTGCTGTGCGGTTGTTACCATGGTGATTAAATCCTCTGCATTGTGTCTTGGGAGCCAAGTCACATATTTATTCCTTTTTGTGCGCTGAGATAAATCTGCCAGGCAAAATTGCTGTTTATTGGCAGGGAAATAGGTAATTTCAAGATAAGATAAAGACAGGGGAGTGAAAACGGAAAGGTCGGGAAAATTTCAACGTGAAACTGGTGGGTCGGATCATCGTGCCCAACCGAACGTCCACACATGAAAGTCTGATTCTTTGTGTGTCTTAAGCTAGTTACACACGTTTCAATTTTTCCTCCTGGCCGACCGTTCGACTTTCGACCGGTTGGCCAGGAGGAAGGACTGTCTGTTGCGGCAAAAGCTGACATGTCCGACATTTACCGCGACCGATTGTGCAATCCATAGAGAACCCCACGATCGGTCATGGTTTTCCGACCAGTCCGATCGTGCTTTTGTCCCAAGGAAACCAAACACTAATGCCAATGACTGGCTGTTCTTCCACTTGATTGTTCGCCTTCTGAAATATGGGAAAATATCGGTTGGCGTGAAATATCTGCTCATGTGAACCTAGCCTTATGGCCAGACACAATAAAAGGTGAAAACGTTCTATTAACAGCAGGAGTAACATTTGATTAACAGCAGGAGTAACATTTGCACCTTTTATTTTGTGTTCTTTGAGGGGTATATTAAGTGCCAGTCACACCTATTTGATTTAGAATGTGTTTTAAGATCCAAACATTTTTCTGATGTAAAGATGAGAGGGGGCCCCATTATTGTTTTGCTGGGGGGGGACGGGACCTAGGGATCCTGATTAGCAGTGCACGGCAGGTCAACAAGACCTGCACCATGATGTGCTGAATCCTTTGCTAAATTATTCTGCTTCTGTGTATTTATGTCTGTTAAGCCAATTTTGAACATACGTATATAGGGAACCATTGCTATATTTATTAATAAAAATGTGTTTTTTGGCCTTCCTATAGTTAACCTATTGTGAAAACTGCACTTAAACTGTCTAATTTATTGATATACTTCTGTATATGTTATTTTACTTATATTACTAGTCTACAATGAATCAGTAGCCTAATTGATGGGATTTTTGAAGGAAAAGATTGACCAATGGGAATCAGTCAAATTGGCACTGGGAAGGGCTGACATTTGGAAATTCAAAGGACACTCCAATGCAGCATGGATGAATTTGTTTCATCATATTGCTTTCATATGTATTTGGTACCATAATGGATTTTTTTTCAATGATATATTGTTGCTTTTAAATTGTTTACATCACTTCTGTATCTATATCCCCCTCCTTCATTTTATCTAGTATGGGAGATAAGTGGAAGCCTAGTGCACATCCAATTCAAACTTGTTTATTCCCTTTATAATGCTGCTTTAAAAAGCTCGCCCTTCTCTCTGGATAAATAAATTAGTTTGGTAAAATTATTTTAAGTCTAATTACTTTTTCAGTTGGGTCCTACTCTAAAACATGTAAGAAATTTGAATTGGATGTGCACTAGGCTTCTATTTGTATGTCTTTAACTGTATTTAATTGGTCACCAGTTGCACTCATATGTGTAGGGGTGTTATTCTATCCCATCTTTATATATTTACCATGTGAGACAAGGGTTGTCGGCCTATGATGAAGTGACCTGACGTCTGTAACACATCAGGCACCTTCCTGTCCTTCCCGTGGTGAATAGCTCTGGAGACGTGTGATGTGTTGTAATGTTATCAGGAGTAAAGATCGATTTAATGTTTATGAAGTGTGCAGCCCACTCCTAATACTTGGTTATTTGTAGTAAAAAGGTAACAATTCTCCATATTTAATGGTCAAGTAAACAAAGGGAAAGTTGAGAGGAGAAATAGAAAAAGGCAGATACTAAATAGTTTTAAAATGAATTAATTTTATTTATTTATAATTATTAACAGAAATCCAGAGGAAGGCGAAAACCCCCCTATAGACAATAAGCTTCGAGGGGAAAAAATTCCTTCCTGACCCCCAATTGGCGATCGGATTATACCTGGATTAACTGGAGCTAAAGGTTTTAATACTATATGGTCTTGCTCCTAACTTGTTTTGTCTCTACTCTGCTCCAAGTCACCTTCAGGTCTGCCCCCTCTGGTGCTGCCCATCTGGTCCTGCGGGTTGTTTCTAGGCATAAGCATCTTAGGCAAACTAATAGGGCACTTAAAGGCTAGAAGATTCAATTCAACTTTTTTCTGTCCTCCTCTTGGCATGTCCCTCTATGCTTTTACCCTCCTTCTAGTCTACCCCCCTCCTGTCTTGCCTCCAGTCCAGCCCCCCTTAATCCCAGACTATGTCTCCCAACTCACATCCTTTCCCTTTTTCCAGCGTTTCTTTTCATTCCTTTCGTCCTGATACCCTGCCGGTCTTCCCTCCACATGGGCCTGTCCCCCCTTTGGTCCTACCCTTCCTTCAGTCATGTTACACCTTATGACTTCCCAATTAATGGTCTTAGCCCCATTTCGGCCTTCCCCCCTCTGGTCCTATCCCCCCTTTGGTCTTGCTACCTTTGGGTCTTTTCCCATTTGGTTTGGCCCACCTCCAGTCTTTCCTTCTTTAGGTCCCCCCCAATCTGGTTCTTTCTGTAAGAAGTCCTGCCCAATCTATGTCTCCCCAACTCACATCCTTCCTTTTTCCCGCGTTTCTTTCCATCCTTTCATCCTGATACCCTGCCGGTCTTTCTCCACATGATTCTGCCCCCCTTTGGTCCTTCCCCTCCTTCAGTCATGTTACACCTTATGACTTCCCAATAATGGTCTTAGCCCATTTTGGCCTTCCCCCCTGGGTCCTATCCCCTTTGGTCTTGCTCCCCTTTGGGTCTTTCCCCCATTTGGTTTGGCCTACCTCCAGTTCTTCTTCTTTAGGTCCCACCCCCAATCTGGTTCTTTCTGTACGGAACTCTGCCCCAATCTATGTCTCCCCAGCTCACATCCTTTCCCTTTTTCCAGCGTTTCTTTTCCATCTTTCATCCTGATACCCTGCCGGTCTTCCCTCACATGATTGCCCCCCTTTGGTCCTACCCTCCTTCAGTCATTGTTACACCTTATTACTTCCCAATTAATGATCTTAGCCCCATTTCGACCTTCCCTCCCTCTGGTCCTGTCCCCCCTTTGGTCTTGCTCCCTTTGGTCTTTCCCCCATGTGGTTCAGCCCTACCTCCAGTCTTTCCTTCTTTAGGTCCGCCCACCCCAATCTGGTTCTTTCTGTACAGAAGTCCCTGCCCAATCTATATCTCCCCAACTCACATCTTTCCCTTTTCCAGCGTTTCTTTTCCATCCTTTCGTCTGATACCCTGCCGGTCTTCCCTCCACATGGTTCTGCCCCCCCTTTGGTCCTACCCTCCTTCAGTCATGTTACCCCTTATGACTTCCAATTAATGGTCTTAGCCCCATTCGGGCCTTCCCCCCCTCTGGTCGTCCCCCTTTGGTTGGCTCAACTTAAGTGCTTTTTGTCCCTGCTCTTCTCCCTCTTCCTTCCTTTTCTTTTCTGCTTTTCCCCCCTCCTCCCTTCTACTTCTATTCATTCGTCTTGATTCCCTGGCAGTCTTCCCTCATTATTGGCCTGACCCCCCTTTGGTCCTGTCTCCCCTTCAGTCCTATCCTCCCTCTGGTCTTGCCCCCCTTCAGGTCTTTCCCCTCTCAGGTCCTGCTCCCTCTTGTGTTTCTTCCTTTTTGTCTGCCCCCCATTGGTCCTGCCCCCCTTGGTCCTGCTGTATCTCAAGCCCTTTTTTTTCTGGACTTCTTCCTTTTTCCTTGGTCCTGCTCTATCTCAAGTCCTTTTTTTTCTGGACTTCTTCCTTTCTCCTTGGTCCTGCTCTACTCAAGTCCTTTTTTTTGGACTTCTTCCTTCTTTACTTTGTCCGCGCAGCATGGATGAATTTGTTTCATCATATTGCTTTCATATGTATTTGGTACCATAATGGATTTTTTTTCAATGATATATTGTTGCTTTTAAATTGTTTACATCACTTCTGTATCTATATCCCCCTCCTTCATTTTATCTAGTATGGGAGATAAGTGGAAGCCTAGTGCACATCCAATTCAAACTTGTTTATTCCCTTTATAATGCTGCTTTAAAAAGCTCGCCCTTCTCTCTGGATAAATAAATTAGTTTGGTAAAATTATTTTAAGTCTAATTACTTTTTCAGTTGGGTCCTACTCTAAAACATGTAAGAAATTTGAATTGGATGTGCACTAGGCTTCTATTTGTATGTCTTTAACTGTATTTAATTGGTCACCAGTTGCACTCTATAATGTGTGGTTGTATACTATCCCATCTTTATATATTTACCATGTGAGACAAGGGTTGTCGGCCTATGATGAAGTGACCTGACGTCATGTAACACATCAGGCACCTTCCTTGTCCTTCCCGTGATGAATAGCTCTGCAGACGTGTGATGTGTTGTAATGTTTATCAGGAGTAAAGATCGATTTTAATGTTTATGATGTGTGCAGCCCACTCCTAATACTTGTGTTATTTGTAGTAAAAAGGTTACAATTCTCCATATTTAATGGTCAAGTAAACAAAGGAAAAGTTGAGAGGAGAAATAGAAAAAGGCAGACACCAAATAGTTTTAAAATGAATTAATTTTATTTATTTCTATTTATTTAACAGTTAATCCAGAGGAAGGCGAAAACCCCCCCCTAAATACAATAAGCTTCAGAGGGGGAAAAATTCCTTCCTGACCCCAATTGGCTTCTGGACTTCTTCCTTCTTTCCTTGGTCCTGCTCTATCTCAAGTCCCTTCTTTTTCTGGACTTCTTCCTTCTTTACTTTGTCCTGCTCAATCTCAAGTCCTTTCTTTTTCTGGTCTTTTTCGTTCTTTCCTTGGTCCTGCTCTATCTCAAGTCCTTTCTTTTTCTGGACTTCTTCCTTCTTTACTTGGTCCTGTTCTATCTCAAGTCCTTTCTTTTTCTGGACTTCTTCCTTCTTTACTTGGTCCTGTTCTATCTCAAGTCCTTTCTTTTTCTGGACTTCTTC